>CM056996.1:234485708-235085708 GCA_029891345.1 Dryococelus australis | reverse complement strand
TTATTAAAGAGCCGTCAACATATATATATAATTGAAAAATTATACAATGTATCAACTATCGTATTACGTAATGATTTTGTTAAATCAAATATTTGGCCAGCAAAACGAAACCAACCCAAATAAATTGATTAGTTGAAATGTTGTCTCTGATTTTATTCTTCTTGAATGCACACACAGAGAGACCGACCAACGAGCCTTAGGACTCGATTAAGCGGCCGATTAAGCAAGTCTCTCACAAATGCGAAAACTCGTCGTCAGGATCAGAATCCACGAGGCACGACTTTCGCTCTTTTCATTCTGACGGAACAACTCACAGCATTTCGTCACACCGCTAAGAACGACACGTGGTTATTGCTGTCGGAACGTGATCGTTATTTTCTTTTAATTTACTGTCCCCGCTCACTCGGTTCTGTTCTCTTGTAGTGGAAGCGAAGTGAAAACGAAGTGAAGACGCTCTGATAAACGTTTCAAGCCATAGCCGAGTTACATTTTTGGTGAAATGTGCTCTGCCCAAGAAGAAGTAGATGGCAATTACAGAATAAAAATAATTACCGAAAATACTTTATGCTATGATTAATTTTAAAGAAAAACGTGTTAATGGAAAGTTACAGTTTTCATAAATTTTCAATAAAACAACATTTTAATACATATTATTTGCGCATATTTGACTATCGATGTACTGGATATGTACAATTTTCATTTTTTATAACTACCCAGCTGTTGAAAATTCAAACCAAAGGAATACTCAACCCACAATTCGATTTGCACTTCGGACTCTGGTCTTGAAAGGCAGTAGAAAACATAAGCGCCCAATGTAGTCTAAACTTATATTCACTATAGTTCTTCAAAAACTAAAAATTCATACATTTGTTTACGTACTTATAAGTAATCCAATGTTGTAAAATTAGATTCAGTTCAAGAGAAGAATTTTAAAAAATTCCGCATTCCAAGGGATTTTCGTGCTGAAGTTTTGACTTCAATTGTTTGTTATAATCCTACTATTTTGAAAAACTTTAAAGTTTTCCTTTATTTACAAGTCACTACGGACGTATTGTTGGTTCTTTAAGCTAAATGCACATTAAAATTTGAGCGAATTTGAGTTGACGCGTAAATGTGTGGACTTTTTAAACATTTCTTAACAAGTGAATAAAATAACTTGCCATTTGTCGCACACTTTTGAATTCTTGAAACAGCTTCCAAGGGTATTAGAGTTTTCCACGACGCGAACAAAACTCAGGAAATCTCTTTGGAGTTGTGGGAGCGATGCCAATACTGGAGCCATGCTCCATTGCTCTTTCCCCTGCGCCCACCCGCTAGCACAGAAGTCAAAGAGCGCCATCTTTAATATATTCGCCTCCTTCACCCAGTCAATCTTCAATATGTAACTCAGCGTCGCGTTTCTTTCTTTGGCCTGTTCCGTGTTTCTTGGACTTTGTGGAGTTTCGGAACGTGCACACTTTAGGTGTAGTGTTACACTACCACCGCGTTAAAATATACAATATAAAATTATTTTGTTTTCATGATATTTATGACGGTAATATATTCAATATGCAAAAAACCTTATTTATATTTAAACGTTTCTTTAAATATCTTAAAGGTAGTGAAAAGTTCGGGTTTACTGTTACAGTATATCGTCTTCTTCAGAAATCAAAAACGTAAGAACTACGTGAAATGAACAGAGTTGATGTGTATAGTGAAGCATATGTTTTAACATTTCACTACTGACGTAAGAACATACACTCGTTGCCATAAAAAATAGCGGCACCCACAACGAAAAGAAAATATATTTACAACACCAGGGTGGACTACGTTATAACTTATCAAAGTTTGGATGAGATTGTTTACTTATAACTGGCCTCATGTATTACTAACATTTCTAAAACAGTGGTTGCTTCGACGGTTGTCGTACGAAGATATGTGCAGTATAATCAGCACACGTGTGGAGTGAACAAATAACCGGGGTGTAGCTGTGCTGCGGACACTGTCGTGGATATTACAAGAATACATCTGCAATACCAAGTAATACACTCATTTGCAAGAAAACCTATTCACCATGAACGAATCTTGGAGTACAAGGAAAGTTGGTGTACAACATCGTTATAGCCAAACATGTGTCTAATTTGCATGTGATGCGGTTAGCTTGCACGGGTGTGCCACTAGGGGTCATATATGTCCTTCCATCATTCATAAGAGCAAAACACCGAATAAGGCCTTAGTAGCCTATGCCCAGCTAAATGAGTTCGAGAGAGGACACATCGTCGGCTTCCGAGAGGCGGTTGCACGTTTCGGGGCATTTCTTCTCACTTGAACCGTCCTTCCTAGACTGTGAGTAAGTGTTGGTTGCAGGAGGAACCAGGCCGTCAAGAAGGCTTGGGTGAGTGAGTGAGTGGAGATATTTGGGCGGCTCTTAACTTCGAGGTCGTGAGTGCCGATGATGGTGAAGTGAGGCGAGTATGGAGCAGCGCCGGAGTGAAAGGGCCAAGGAAACGGAGATCCCCGAGAAAACCCACTGACCAGCGGCATCGTTTGGCATGATTCCCACGTGCGAAAATCCGGGAGTGACACCGCTGGGAATCGAAGTCGGTTCGCCTAGGTGGGAGGTGAGTAGTCTAACCACTACATCACCGCGGCCCCGTCGAGAAGGCTCGGGTCGACCCCGGCTGACTACCCGCTGGGAGGATCGTTTCATCGTGCGAGAGGCTATACGCACTCCACAGGTGTCGCTGCGCACCATCCAGGGGCATGTCACGGCAGATGGATATACGCCTGTGTCCACGACTGCCATATCCAGGCGGATAGCAGAGTGGGATATGTCGTAGCGGCGTCCCTTAAGACGTCTACCATTACTACCTGAGTATTGCTGAGAACGTGTGACCTTATGACCGAACGGACAGCATAGCAGCTTGCGGATTGTTGACTGGTGGTGTTCAGCGAGTAATCACGGTTCTGTCTGGGTACGGACGTCCTGGCCAGAGCTGTGATCCACGCTTCAATATAGAGTGGCACACCACGTCAAAGAAAGGTGTCACTGTGTGGGGTGCCATTTCCTATGATTCCCGCACCCCATTATGGTGATTGAAGGAACCTTGACGGCGAGGCGATACATCCAGGAGGTTTGCGACCATGACCTCGCCCCGTCTTGGTGCAGCTTGACAATCATATTTCAACGGGATAATGCCCGGCCTCACACAGTACGGGTATCTCTGGTCTGCCTACGGGGTGTCGATATGCTTCCTTGGCCAGCAAAGTCCCCAAACCTCTCGTCCAGCGAAAACGTTTGGAACTATATTGGACGGCAGCTTCAGCCAGTGGCAACTACGGTGGATTTGGATAGACATTTTATCCAACCGTAGCAGGATCTTCATATTCGACGTCTGTAGGCATCCATTCCTGACCGTATCGCCACCTGCATTCATGTTACGGATGGTCCCACATTATACTAAGTGCATCCTGCAGTTGTTGGTCCCCATGCAATACATGGTGCAGTAAAGTATTTTGACATTTTTCTGTGCCTGAACCCAGTTACGTTCCGCTGCGATGGCACCTTCAGGGTGTTCAATGTATTTGCGTACTCTCAATAAAGGTTTAGAGCGATAGTGCAGTATAAATACGAAGCACTTTTCAAAGTTATATTCTGTAAGCAGTTGTGCCGGAATATATTATAATTATAGATTATGGTTTATCGCGGGAAAAGTTGACTGTTTGCTAGGATTCAACACACTGTACATATGTCCGACAGTTTTCTTTCGTAATTGGCTACCATGAATGTATGAAGCTACTATCCCAGTTCGCTGCGCCAATGAGGATTTAGATACTGTAAGGCAGAACGTTCGTTATTGGTTTGCAAACAACTAGCCAAGTCAAAACATTGTTCATCCAATCATGAAGAAATAAAGTAGATAGAGAGTTAAAGAACACATTCTGGCTCCAAAAATTTGCGCGATTTTTCATTATCATCTCTAATTATAATGAAAATCTCATAGAATGCTTATGTGTGTAAAACTGCCCAATAAAATTAAACTTAGTAATGGAGAGATAGAAAAATCTTAGGAGTGTCTTAAGAAGTCATTACCATTTTTAGGAAAAAAAGTTTATAATAAGTTTGACGAATCAGGAAACTTTCGGAAGTTTTGAAGCTATTATCGTTAAATGCTACTAATGTAACGGATTTTATTAGCGATACGTTTTCGCGGACTGAGTAGAGTGTAACTGCTACTAAAACTTATGCGTAACACGACCATTTGATTTCCATTTAATGACGATTATTTTTTTTTTAATTTAGACATTTTAAGTGTCTAGTTAAAGGTGACCATAAATCTGAACAAATAATATATTCACAATAATTATGCGTGTTAAAGCAATTTTACTTAAAAACATACAGTTAATTGTTTTGTGTTATCTGAAAATATTAAAATTAACATAGCAATTTAAAACGTTAAAAATTTTTTTAAATTTATTACAACAGAATTTTTATTTCTAATTTATTTATTAAGTGTTTATTATTCTGTTTATTCCATTTTAGGATATAAACTGGAGTGTCAGTACTACGACTGACTGAAAGAAATTATAAATTTTGTCCATATTATTTATATGTTATATATATAATACTTGGTGTAAATACAAATTTGTTCACATCTCCTGAAAACATGATTTTCAGAAATATTTATACAAGCTGGTGTGTGTTTGTATTGAAGATTTGTATTTTTGTCCCTGCAAAAATGTCTTTAGTCATTGTGCTATACGAAGGCGGTTGAAGCCCGGAGCTGATTTTGCATAACCACAGATCAACAGCACCAGCCTGGCACTGGAAATGAAAATATTCTTTATATTTTTCGTGTGCGTGAAGGTATATTTTTAAAACATGCAAATTCTTGGACTATTTTACGTGCAATTGTGTTTTATTTCATTGTATCAGCCACTCACTTAAAGTTCACAATACAAAAAGATCAGTAAGCGTTTTATTACATCTTGTAGTAGTTTTAACAACTATAAAGTGCTATAACGTGATCTAAATTTTGAATGTCATTACAATTGATGAATATTTTGCCAATGTTTTCTTTTCGATAACTTGGTTGCTCGTTTAAAAACCAGTTCCTTGTAATATAAAGCGCCAAAGTTTTCAGCGGTTCTGCAGTAAACTAACTTTTTCTGAATATATAATAGCCTTAAGGTCTTCCATGTACGTGCCGTTCTCTATAGAGGCGCGAGAATACGGATCAGAGTGGCCTGCAAACTTCTCAAGCTTTTCAGTTGGACGAACAATAGCCTTGCGCAGTGAAGTTTCCGTAAGTGTGCAAACTAATATAAAATTCTTCAATTTCACAGCTCTATAACTCAAAGACTTTCTCAGTCATTGCGATAGGCTCAATGTCGCGCGTCTAAATCTTTTCCTTTGATACTTTTCAAGTTTATACTTCCAGCGTGACATCTTTCAAGAGCAAAATTTTGCTATTGAATAATACGTGTTAAAACCTTTCACTCTTCCAGTCACTACATGTAAATTATTTACTTCTAATGTATACCGATACTTTATTTTCGGTAATATCGATGTCCACGTACTAAGACAAATTATATGACAAATATCACTCCGCAGTTGAGTCGTTGGTTTAGTGTTTTACACTATCTTAACAAATAAACCAATAAAAATATTTCCATTGTTATGAGAAATAATGTGCCAATTAAAAGCATGCATTTTATCAATGACCGATTGCAAGTTTTAACACTCCCTAATAAGTTTTTAAGAAATTTCACTAAAATCTTCTGGAATTATTTTTAAGATTTTAAAAACATTTTGACAACAGACATTATTCGTTTTTTTTCCAGTGTTCGCTTGCATGTTGTCCTTTAGGGCTTGTGTGCCGACGTAAGTCTGCAGACTTATGTATAGTATGTATACTGATCTTGAACTACAGTTACAAACGCTGTGAGGTGATTGCCTGGGTAAAATCATATAGTAAACATAATACCACTCATAGCGGATCCTCGACTTCCTGAATGGTAGTTAGACATTTTGCTGTGTTTCCAAACAGGCTGATCTAACAAACAGAACTTTTAACTTTTCTTTCGAGTCTCTACGTAAAGATAATTAATCTTGTATATCTTGGCAGGAAGGGGTGAGTGTTAGTGCGATGTATTTAATAGTAAGTTAGTACCAATACATAGGGTAAGGTATGCTATTCATATTTCACAAGCTATTTCCTGAATATCATGCCAGGTATGTGTCAAACGCCACGGAAAATACATTCCTCCAACTGGAGAATTAAATCCTGCAACAAACTACGCATACTTCGACGACCAGTAATTTTTTGTGTAGGGGCCGCAGCGGTGTAGTGGTCAGATTACTCGCCATCCACCTTGGCGAACCGGGTTCAATTCCTAGCGGGGACGATTCACGTGGGACGATGCCGCAGGTCGGCGGCTTTTCTCGGGGACCTCCTGTTTCCCTGCTCTGTCGTTCCGGCGCAGTCCCACACACACACACACACCTCACTTCACCGTCGTCGGCTCTCAAGCCCTCTATGTAGAGGTAGAGTTGTCAGGCACCTTGTGGTGGCCATATTTCACGCATGCACACACAGACACACACACTAGTACTTGATACCTGGCTTCCACAACACCTTCCTGGCATGATATTCAGGAACTAATTTGTGAAATGAGAAAGTCATACGTTACCTTACCTATAAACTAGTATAAAATAAGTTCTTCTATCACACACGTTTTCCTACCTTTTCAAACTCATACACTCTAAATTCTAATCAGTGGGTAACCACTGATTCACAGTGAAATTCAACTACTCGAATCAGTGTAAATAGCTCCACTTGGAATCAGCGTAAAACCACTGATTGTTACAGTGAAAAATTTCACTGATTGAATTAGTGACGAAGAGATTATTTCACTGATTGAATAAGTTACGTCCGACTGCAGTGGCGAATTAAATAGGGTTTTTATTGAATGTAGCCATATAATTACGTGAAATAAACATATTTACGATAGTTTACTACTTGTATAGCGCAATTTAATGAAATTTAAAAACTACGTAAATTCTTGGGGGTGGCCGGGATCAAACTCACAAGAGTTTTGAATGTAGACCGTTAACCTTACCATCTGCTCTTCCACACCAAGGTGAAGTAGTAAAAGGAAAACACATGTCTCAAAGTTTCCCCGCGAAATCGTGAACATTTCAATGGTTTGCTCTTACTTTTCGTTTTTGGTTTAATTGGTGCAGTTAGGATTGTTAAAACTGATAGTACATATGAGTGTCCTCTCTTCATCGCATTATATGCAGTTTAAACCTTCAAACGGAGCGCTATGAGAATTACATGAAAACGATATGAACTGATATATATCTATATATACACACGCACTGCTTAGCGCTCCAAGTCTGTAAAATAAATCACTGCTTACAGTACTTCTACCAATTGTTTTTATTTTTGTCGCAAAATGTCAGTACTGCACTGTGGTGAGTCGGCAGGAGATATCGATTCATTGTACTTGAAGTTCCGCACATCTCGAAAAATGTTCTAGGCGTTCGACTCACGAAGCATGAGCTAACATTCAGCTGCCGCAGAGAACCATCCCCCATTAGTGAGATTGCACACGGGCACACACACACACACAGAGCGAGAGAGAGAGAGAGAGAGAGAGAGAGAGCGACCTGTGAACGCAAGGCCGGTGGCAAGCGAGATGGAAACGTTCGCGTCCGAGAATAGCAGAAGCGACTCGTGGGGGAGAGAAACAGGAGTTATAGTTTAGCACCCGCAGGAGAGCAAGCCATGTGAAATTCCTATGTTAAAGGACGACAATAGTCGTAGTACGAACCGCGAAATGTTGGAACGAGTACGCAAGGGCATTAGAGAAACAGGAGTTATAGTTTAGCACCCGCAGGAGAGCAAGCCATGTGAAATTCCTATGTTAAAGGACGACAATAGTCGTAGTACGAACCGCGAAATGTTGGAACGAGTACGCAAGGGCATTAGAGAAACAGGAGTTATAGTTTAGCACCCGCAGGAGAGCAAGCCATGTGAAATTCCTATGTTAAAAGATGACAATAGTCGTAGTATGGACCGCGAAATGTTGGAACGAGTACGCAAGGGCATTAGAGAAACAGGAGTTATAGTTTAGCACCCGCAGGAGAGCAAGCCATGTGAAATTCCTATGTTAAAGGACGACAATAGTCGTAGTACGGACCGCGAAATGTTGGAACGAGTACGCAAGGGCATTAGAGAAATACTGCGGGCAAGAGAAACACGCAGCTTTGTTTATAATTTGTTTTAATGCTGTTACTTATTAACTTTTCCTGTTTTAAAATATTATATAATCAATAGGCGAAACGTATTTTAAGATTATTCTAACCTTACGGTTAATGACTTCATAAACATCGTGAACTTTCCTGGAATTCTAACCGGAAAACTCGTACGAAGTAGGTAAATACTTTGTGACCATGGTTATGGGAGTTCTGTGTTTGTTAGTAATTTCCTTACATCAGATTACAACTTGCAATTGTGTAAACTCGTGAAACTATTACATGGATATTGTTGACCACATTTGGTATCTACCACCTGTGAACATTCGCCGAGTAATTACATCGCCCATCATTAGGAAATTAGGAGGTGCCATGTAGTTAAGCAACAAACGTGTGTTACTCGAAGGTTTTTATCGATTATTATGACGTAATAATCAAAAGTACGTACATTAAAGGAACGCAACACGTTGCCTTGGTGCTACATGCTCAAGTGAACGATTTTCCACTCGATAAAAAATAGTTCTAGTTTCTGACTTTTTGCAAATAATTAATTTTAATTTCTAATTTCCATTGGTCTCTGCCTCTCTCCCCTCCCCCCGGACCACTCACTCACCCTATTTCTTCTATTTTCTGCCTGTATCCCTCTCTTAATAATTACGTTTGGTCGCATAGGTTCCATTATGCTTTGTACCTCATTTTACATAATCACCGCTGAAAATGATACCTGGAACTGGTGATAGTGTTGTATACGGGGTTATCTCATAAGGTGCAGCATTCCACTGCGGCAATTACTGAACTCAGGAAACTGCTGTACTACAAAATTATTTAATTAACAAATTAAAGAATTTTAACCGTATGAACGCAAAATACATTGGAAATATGATTTGGATTCGTGAACATGTTGATGCCATCAGCTTTACTCTGTTTCATTAAAACATGTCGGAAAACTAACGCATGTAGTGTTAGGAGCTGGATTTCGAATTATAGATATACTGAGTTAAATTCCGTGTACTTGACAAACCATTCACAAGGGATTCAAATGACAAACTTACATATTCTAAATACTCATTTATTTGTGTTGTTTTAAGATTTCGAACTTAGAAGTGTAGTTGCCAAAATTGAAAGATAAAAAATTAATTCAAATAAATTGTACAGAAACAAGTGTTTTTTCAGTGGCATCGGTACACTGATACGGCGAGGAACTCGAACGAACTGTTCTTCATTGTCTACCCCGCGCAGCTCGAAATTCGAGTTACTTCTCCGTTTTAAGTAGTTCGGAGCCCACTTTGATAAGGAAACCTCACATTTTAATGATTTTCGTAAAAATAATGTAATTAAAACAAATATTTTTAATAACCCACTCAACACGGAACTCGTTTACACTTCTGAGGCGACTCGGTGTGTGACTCGCAAAGAAACCAGATTATGTTACCACGCATAGCACAGATACGATTTCCAAATATTACAATATATCATCTGAAAATGTAAGTAAAAGGGTTTACAAAATGAAAGAAAATAAGCAGTAAGGACGTAAAGTGTAAGCACCACAAATATTATAGACACAGCAATAAAAGTACAACCTGATTCGGCCAATGGAAATGCATTTTTGAGTGAGTTATTTGAAATCAAATTTGTAACAGGATTTTATTTTTTAATAGTATTTTTACAGTCAACGATTGTTTTTAGCGGCATGCCAACGGAATAAATACTGAATGTTCGTTACTTCTAATAAACTTTTAATAATATGTTAATTTAATTTGCATATGCCTCTCTGAATAGCTAAACTTAAGAATTTGGGGTTCGATTGCCAAACCCTCCCTCCCCCCCCCCCCTTTCAAAAACCAATTTCATCTACGGTATAACTTGAGCAATAGGAATTGTGACTTCATAGTGTATTCTTGGATTTGAGCAAAGGTGATGCAGAACTTTCCAAGTTCTACTGCACAGTTATTAAAGCTTAATTTTATCGTCGTGTAAACCTTTTTAACTCTGTGTTCTGAATACGCTTCATCTGCTCGCGTCGTGCGGTTTGTAAAAACTTGTACTTGATTGGCAATCTGCTCTCGGGTAAGAGTGTTTACGATGGCCTCGAGCACGGAATACAGATTAATTTTTAAAATTGCCGTTGACTGATTTGCGGAGAGGTTGCCCGAACCCCCCTTCCCCCCCCCCCCCCCCCCCCCCATTGCCCTTCAAAGCACTTCGGCGAAATTACCGCGCGCGTTGGTTGGTCCGGCGGCGACGTGATCTAGCAGCCCGCGGCGGCAGGTAGCTTGGCCCCAAGGTGCTGAAAGCGGCGGCAATCGATAGTGGTTGGTCGCCAGTTTCGTGGCGACCTGAGGTGGCGGCGATATTACCAACCAATCACGCGCGTCCTCCAGGGGGTGAGCGCGACGCTCGTCACGCACGCGCCTCCAGCGGTCACTGCCTTCTCGTCTCGGGTCAGCTCTCAGGGTCAACACATGCAGTTATGGCAACTGAGGGCCGTCCCGATTTGTTATAGAAGTATCGCGAAACAGAAGCGTGGAGCTGTTATGCCGATTGTTGAAAGTAAAGTAAATCGAAAAAAAAAAAACAAATCAAAGCACTTAAAGGCTGCACGGTAAAGTGAGTACTTTAGAGGTCCTAGTTACTCTTTTATTTCAGCTATTTTTTATACTTTAATTATCCTTTTTAAATAAATATTGACATGTGAGTAATAAACACAGTGTGTAGATTCCGCTGCACTCGGAAATTAACTTCTAAGGCAAAAACTAAATATATTTATTGAGTATTATTTTGAATGAAATGGCTTTCGAAAGTGCTCATTTGACCGTGAATAGCCCTTACATTTTTATAACTACAAATAATGTCACCCACGTTGTTTTGAAAGCACTTTTGGCAAAAAAAGAATTTCGATGGTGAGCAGCATGGAGCGTGGTTACTGCGTACCTTGTATGCGCACACTGTGCTACACAACGGGATGACTCTAGGTAGGACAATTTATATATTTATACAAATGAAATAAAATTTCTAGCAAAACATTCCCCTTTATTATCATTGCAATAATACTGCCTTCGCTTAGGCACGTCGATACTATCGAGAAAATAATATCGAGAGATTTATCGATTAATGTAGCACCGTGTCGTAGTTGATCTGATCTGGTGACATTCCTGATATTTGCACTTGCTTAGTTGTCACACTCCGTTATACCATTCCGGGCTGATTAGTTATACAATGTTAGCTACTGATTTAATGATTTTAAGTATATTTGCTGTACAACAGATACACATGTTTTAATGTAAACTGTATAAGCAGCTGTGTATACGAAAACACGCTTAAAATAATATTTCGGTTTGTTGTTTACAAAAATTCTAAACCCACTGAGTGCGAAATTTTCAGCGCCCCCTGCAAGTACTCGTACACACTTCTTGTAATTGTTTGATTCCATTCCTTTCATAAATATTACACGTCTATCTTATTGTTCAATATATATATATATATACATACACACACACACACACATCTGTGATTGAAAAATTCTTTTACTTTGAAAATGTCCTTTCGGAAATATTGTTAATTTAAAAAAAAAAATTTTTTAAGATAGAATATTTGGCTATCCGGTTAACCAGTAGGGTTATATATCTATAGCATTCATATATAATGTTAGCCATACACCAGCAAGAGTGTAGATTCATTGCTTCATAGAAGTTTCCTTTGTGAAAGGGAGATGGTGGATATGTAAACACGCTGATCTCTCTGGCAATATTTCGCCACGTAGATGGGACTTTTCGCGGGCAAGTGGGAAAAATTCTGGAGATAATAAAGGAAGGCCAGGTGAATGAAACTAATCGCCTGGAAATCGATATCGCGGACAGCAGGCAAAATCCACAAACATTTCACTGGGCCAGAGAGAAACACCACCATACATACACTCTCGAATCGCTAGGAAGTTACGGCACGCACTGAGCCATGCTTCGGCTGGATAACGAAACACCATGGCCCGGACGACGTATCCCTACCGTAAAGTCGAACCGTCAGGTTGGAACTCCGATCCGATGCTGATCCTTATGAAGTACCGTCGCTGATACAGATACCTTAGAGATCCGCTTGCTCGCAGATATTGTGCGCTTTATTAGCTCTTGTAAAGCGTGAGCTCTAAGGCACACTGTAAAAGAATTGAGGTGAAATTCCCTTACATGTAAGGGGAGCTAATAATCTCTACATGTAGGGTAAAAAATAACCTCTTAAATGTAGAGTAAATTTACGTAACAAGTACTATTCCCTAATCGTACAGAAAAATTACCTGACATAAGTGGGGGGAAATCCCATACAAGGGAATATTAACTATGTTGTATGGTAAAACTAAATTTGAAAAATGCCACGGAGTATAAGTACCGTGGATTTATTTACTACCTACATCCTCTGACGAATAGTAACCGAAACCTCAACTCTAAAATCCTCGACTCTTGCTAGTGGATTGTTGCGAACAACGGTCCTCTATCAGTAAAGGCCGATGCGCTATCCAATACACCACAACGGCAGCGTGAGCGCATTTGTGAATATTAGGCCGGGAACACACGGCAAGCTCCAAGGGCCGGGCCCGGCACGGTGCAAGGCTGAAACAGGCCCGGCTGGGCGCTCTTACCGTGTGTTCCCGGCCTTGGCGTGTTAAAGGGTGGTTTCTCCCGCCCATTGAGATAGTGCTGAAGAGTTGCACGCGTCGTAGTGTAATTTTCCCGTCTATTTATGGGATTTTTCCACAGCTATGTAAGTGAATTTTACTCCAGAGTGCTGTAATTTTACCTTACATATGTTAAATTTTAAGATAAAAAGTATGTAAAATAAAATAATCTAATAGTTACAAATGGGAGAGGTGACCCACACGTCGTAAGGCAATTTTCCCATCAATGTGTGGGATTTTCCACTACCATGTACGTGAATTTTACTCCAGAGCGCGGTAATTTTACCTTACCCGCAATGAAAACTCTGTTTCCCACACAAGTTTGCGAATATTTCCTAAGACTTGTCAGATAATTTTCCCATTACTTTTTACAGTGCAGGATGTTGTTCATTCGCACCACAGAAACCATAGTTGGCGCTGTTGTTGGAGCACTCGCTTTCCATCAAGGCGAACCGGCTTCGATTCCCGGCCGGGCCGCTGCCCTGGTTAGCGGACGTGGGGATCGTGTCGGGCGATGCCGCTGGTTGGCGGGTTTTCTCGGGGATCTCCCGTTTCCCCTGCCCTTTCATTACGGCGCTTCTGGCACGCAGTATTTCCGTTGGCGACTTGTCTGGACGTGACTTTAAGCGACAACCCTATATTGCCATGGCTCGCTAATAAATGTCAAAGTTTGATGTTTTTCTAAAGGCGCTTGTAGTGTTTCTCCAGATAAAATTCTGCAGCCAAAATGGATACTGCATACACAGCATATTAGCCATTTTCTCGCCCAACAAAATAACCGCTGGAGTTGAAATGATAACTTAAAACATCTTAATGCACGAAAATATTCTTAAATGATCTTCATGTTCAGACACCACTTCAAGGAAACCAACAGTTTATGAACACATATTTTCGACCAAACATCTGTAATTCCTTTCGTGCGCCAGCCAGGTGGAGCCCATAAACGGCCTTCGGCAACAAGTTCACGTGTTGAAATTCAAGCTTTGTTTGTTTTTAAGCATTGCTTCAAAGAGAGATCCATTGTTAGCTGCAAGTGTTTACATGCGCTTTGTTTTCATTTTATAGTGTAACTTGTCAATCAGTGCAGGAAATTGGCTCAAAATCTTATAACACATTTCCCCGTGCTTCAGTTTTCCATTCTCACTGTTTGCCCTCTCTGAATCTCCCACGCCTGATATAAATTGAACTTATTTTTATGACGGGAAGGTCTTACAGTATTAGAATTCCAAAAACATAAAATGCGAAACATAATTTGGAATACTTGATATGTTTAGACGGTGTAAAATGTATTGACATAACAACTATCATGTACAGCAACATTACATACAACATATAGTTTCCAATTTAAAAATTGCCAAACTTGTTGCAAAAAAAAACTACAAAATTAGTACTTATGCCAATATTATTGGCATAAAACATAAGTCAATATAATTAGCTTAAAATGTATAACAATCAACGTCTACTAAAGTATAATATTGAAATTGAAATATCTTTTAAAAATAGTAAATATGTTAACAACAACTTTTTTGAAGACGAAATCTGGTTTAAATGGCGGGTTGCTTCAAATTTAATTGTGGTAGAACTCCACATAAAGTAAATTAATAAATTTTAAAACTTTTATTCTTTAAACTTAATTTTGTGATTTTTGTATGTTTTTATTCAACAGTCAACAATTTTTATTCCAAAAATTTACGTTCTATCAACTATTGCTGCATTTGATAGTTTTGGCAATTAAAATATAACAAGAAACTGCATCGAAATATATCAAGTAAGGGCGCGAGGGGCTTGTTGTAACAGGGGTAAATATTAAAACGTATTTTTTACCGGGAATTTGAAGACTTTGACGTCGAATATTTGACTCGATCTTGTCCTTATAACTGCCCGTATTACGTAAGCACAACCAGTGTTCCGCCAAGCGGCGCAGCGAGAGGTTGTGTGCACACGAACCGATCGGGACAGGTAACGAAAAAAATAATTTACATAAACCTTGATTTCTGATACATATTATTAATTTTTTCATGACTATTTTGAGCATTTAGGTTCTAAATATATCTATCTTCGCTATGCTTTATTGACTTTTAGTGCTGACGACATAGACCAATGGTAATCTCAATTAACCAAGAAATGCATGCCATGGGGTAAGTAGTAACAATTTCGTGGGGTTAGTTGTAACATGATTGCCCCTGATGTTTATGTTTGCATGACTGATTTTGTGTGATTGTTCATTTGTTGTTTCATTA
Source organism: Dryococelus australis (assembly GCA_029891345.1). Classification (NCBI taxonomy): domain Eukaryota; kingdom Metazoa; phylum Arthropoda; class Insecta; order Phasmatodea; family Phasmatidae; genus Dryococelus; species Dryococelus australis. Next base: position 235,070,563 of record CM056996.1, on the reverse strand, counting down.
TCATATATTGTATATTTCCTTTTTAGTATGAGAGACTACAAAAGAAAAACTGAGAGGGCTTCGAAAAGTCAAGAGGTGTATGTGTTGGCTGCAGTTGAAGTTTTGGAGAACAATACAAGCATACGAAAAGCAAGAAAACGTTTAATTTATGCCATGTGACGTTTTATAGGTACATTCAGAAAAAGAAACAAATGAATGTTCTACTGTTGGCTATGCCAAACCTATATTGATATTTGCGCAAAAAGGAAAAGTTATGTTGGCTTCCTATTTACTCAAATGTTCAGATATATTCTGGGCTATTGCCTACAGAAGTCAGGAAGCTAACTTACCTTCCTGGCATGAGAATTTCATGCGCAGGAATCCTCGACCATCGTTAAGAACGCCAGAAGCAACATCACTAAGTCGAGCAATATCCTTCAACAAAATCAATGTCAATGATTTTTTTCGGTAAATATCGAGGGTTACTCCAAAAATATGCCTCAACTCCTGACCCCTGTTGCTCTCAAAATACTTCTGCAACTGCGTCACCGACATCAGAATCCTCAAGCTTGCTAAATAAAGAAAGTGCAATTGCGTCTCCAACTCCAGGTCCATCTGACCTCGAAAACAAACTACCCACAATAGTCGCAATTGTCTTAACTGACACGCCAGAAAAGGATGCTTTAGCAAGAGAACATGAAGAAAAGATGAGCAAGGAACAGATAGATGATGATAAGAATAAAGGAAAAGCGAAGGAAAGAACAAAGGGAGTGAGAAAAAGAGCGGGTACGAAATTGGCAAAGGATAAAGGAAAGTCGACGACAACGATCAAAGAAGGATTAGATACGGTTAAGAAAAAAATATAGAGTTCTGATTCAGACTCCGATACTGAAGAATAGTATTGTTAAATCTACAATGACGCCTATAGCACTTCTAACAAAGAAGATTGGGTAGAATATATAGTGTACAAAATGTGGGCACATGTCAAATGTATGGTGGGAGACGTTTACTCATTTATTTGTGCTAATTGCAATTCTGAAGAAGACTGATTTAAGTACTTACCAAGTGTCAATTATTCCTACTTAAAAGCTGGTTATAAATAATTGAGGTTGTTCATGTGAAAGTTTAAATATTTGTTTAAAAACAAACTGTTGGTAATTTCGATAAAGCACAAGTTACAATACTTGCATAAATATAAGATTTCTAAAAATGATTGTTTTTGTACTTATCTTTCAAAAGAAACGCTCCAACCTATTAAAAACTTTACGATTTTGTGATTGTTATTAACTGCCCCATTGCTGTTATAACTAGCCCCAAACACGGGGAAAAATGTAACAACCGACCTTCTTTAACAAAACGCGTGTTGTGGGAAAAAGATGTCATTTTTTATATTTTTGCTGTTCTGAATAATAGATGAATGATTGGTTTATCAATTCAAGCAATCATAGATAGTTTATACCCGATAGTTTTCATGATATACACAATTTTCTGACAATTGTTACAACATGCCTCTCGCTCGCCTAGTTCATCTTTATTCCTTGATTTTATGTTCCAGATATTCACGCAAAGAAAGACGTTAAGAAATCAATTCCAATTAGAGGATATTTGAAGCAATAAGCGTAGGTAATACGGATGGACAGCCGAGGATGAAGAGGGTATCCTACTGGGTAGTCGCTCTCTCCTGTGAGCAGCAACTGGCAAGCCCGTGGCGTGGCCGTCGCCAGACTGCTTCCGTCCTTCACAATGCCATCCGCGGTGTCGCGCTCTCATCCATGTCACTTCACGCCACACTGAATACAACTATCGCTTCTTTCTCTCGCCACTTGGATCAGCGCCTCTTCTGTCCCTGACGACACCAAACTTCCCGTGGCCACAGTCGCTCTCTCCTGTGAGCTGCAACTGGCAAGCCCGTGGCGTGGCCGTCGCCAGACTGCTTCGTCCTTCACAATGCCATCCGCGGTGTCGCGCTCTCATCCATGTCACTTCACGCCACACTGAATACAACTATCGCTTCTTTCTCTCGCCACTTGGATTAGCGCCTCTTCTGTCCCTGGCGACACTGAACTTCCCGTGGCCAGTTACTAATCGTTTAGTTGCCGAGAAAGTTCTTAGTGTTTTCTGATCACACTGGATGTATTAGCGACATTTCCCTCTACAGCCGACCTTCCGTGGCGCAGTCGGGCCCTGCCCCCATAGTTCAGTGGTAGGGAGGGGGCGACCTGTAGTCGAGGGGTCGTTGGTTCGCTCCCCGGCTCCTCCGCGGAAGATTTTCTGTTCGCTTGTCGCACTGGGAATTTGTCAGCAAATCCGTCTAACTTGAGTTCGTCAACTTAACTGCAACAACATCGACAAAAAAAAAAAAAAATCGGTTGGTGCGTCGCCTGTCCGAGGTGGGGGAGATTCTGGGTTCGAATCCCAAGTAAGGCATGGGTGTTAATTTAAAGTTATGTTTATAAGTTAATTCGTAAGCCATTCCATGATAAGCCTTCAGGCATAACATTGGGGAACGTTAATTAGCCCTTTACAATACAATACAATACAATTCTCTTTATAAAGATATGTAATTACACATAAGCGCAGATATCTTGTTTCCATAAAAGTAGATAGGTCTAAAAATTTCTGTGAAAGTAGCCATGTCATTTAATCATAACTGCCCCCCCCCCCCAAAAAAAAACTCAAAATTAATCACATACCGTGGGTTGCATGTTTGTGAATAATAATTTCTACTGAAATATTGCAGTTTGGCTATGTGAAGACGTAAAATGTAGGCACACAATTTATAGTAGTTATTAACACTTATTACAAATTGAATAAATAGTAAACTGTTGTTTATTAATCTAAAAAAGGGGGGTAAGTGGTGGACGCCCCTGCTGGCTGAAAAGTGAAGGGGTGACCAACCTTTCGCCCCCTATACTTGGCGCCTATGTTATTACGTCTCCAAGATCGAAGCCTAAGGAAAACTAACTCAGGGTGCAGCGTTCTCGTATGATTTATTTTAACGCCTCAGAATATCTGATCTCTTCGAAACACCGAGGTCGATACAGTTAATAATGTCCGTCATGTTATTTTAATCAACATACACATTGGCAGCTTTTAAAAAGTGGGAGTTGAATTTAATGGAAAGGTATCTGTGATTTTAAGTGTATTATTATCCATTATATGACGCATCCATATTGTAAAGTAATGAATATTATTATTTTCGAAAAATTTCTGAAGAGAATAATTAAGGCAATATTTCACGATAATTGTTTATTTCATTATCTGCAATATATCTATATAAGGACCACATCAATACAAATATTTGTATTAAAAAAATTTGAATTTTCTAAATATAGTACCGAAAAGTCGAGAATTTTGGAATATGGGAGCTTCCATTTCTATGGTCCAAATTAACTTCGCCAACTAAATCACTAGTCAGGTCCTTTATATAATAACACAAACTATCATTTACTATCATGTATATTTAACAATCGGTACTCGGGTATTGGCATCCTGGATCTCTTTTAAAATGTGTATTGATGTTTTTACGAACACTTTTTTATTTGAATTTTTTCGTTTCTCTTCGAAGAATAATAATATGCTGGGAAAAACATCAACACCCATTTTAAAAGAGAGTAATAATAACAGTACCCGAATACACATTGTTATACATACTTGAAACATAATTAACATGTTGTGTATATGATGCATATAACATGACTTGTGACATATTTGCCAAAATTAATTAGGAGCGTAGAAAGTTGGGCTCCAATATTCCGAAGTTATAGACCGCTTGGTGCTGTATTTTGACAAATGTTATCATTTGACTACAAATATCTTCATTTATGTGGTCCAGGCAACACAGATGTGGCATGGCTCTTGTGGCAGAAACTATACTTATTTGTTCAACTAATATCAGTTCGAGAGAGCGTTTCTGTCGATGATATTTCCATAAAACTACTATTAAATAAAGCTATCCATTGACATATAAGATTTTAGTAACATGTATTTGATGAGAAACCTTTAGGATTTTATAACGGCACTGTAAACGTAACGCGCATGAAAAAAAGAGGTACAATATATGTTTGCATAATATATCTAAATATGCGTGTGTGTGTGTACAAAGGGGTTTTTTCATTATGAAATGAAATATTATTTTTAAATATGGACTAAAGGCTTGTTTCTCATAAACAATCCATTTTCATATGAATGAATACTAATAGCGTACTTAAAAATGCAGTCTCTACTCCAGACTTCTAGGCAACGATTTGTGGAATTGGCGTTAATGCAAAATTGCTCCTCGTAAATTTTATCATTCCTGTACACGATATGGAGCAACTTATAACTATACACGTATCTTAGTTAAGTTAGTTCTAATTGTAGAAAGGGAATATATTTTCCCTGCGTGTTACAGCACACTGGAATATTGTTTGATTGTAAACACTTACCAGTGTGAAAGACAAATAAAAATTGTTGGGTTATACGCAAATCGATAGGTTATCTTCCCAGATGCACGCCTTCCGAACGCCAACATAAATATATTATTTTGCGCAGTATATAAGCAGCACATGCAGGCCAACTTTAATCAGCACGTTATTAAATATGAATTAAATGTACTTTGTGTCTCTTATTTTTGCCAACTTACGCAAGTTTGCAAATCAGAGAGGCTTCATTTTAAAGACGAAACTGTCACGTGTGATTCTTTTATAATAACGTTAAATCTAAACTATAATGCTGGAGTGATTAAAGGTTTGTCCAGCTGCCGAGACAATGACGTCACTGCGTTTGTTATAATACACGAGAGACGGTTAGCTGCAATTGGGGAAATGTAATTTGGGATTATTTCAGCATGACGAAATACTTGGTATAATTTTTAATGACTATATGTTCTAGTTATTGACAAATAATTACTTCAATAAAATTAAATATAATACTGTATAAATTCATAGCCAGCTAAATGATCGAGACAGAATATTAGGAGAGGTTCCACCTGCTCTGTTTGTTATCGATGTGTTCCCAATCTATTCATCGCTTGACGCATGAAATTTCCTCGCGGTGACATCTCCATTAATTAACGCGTGTTGCGGCATTCACTGAGTCGTTGAATTCGTTAAACAAAGTATGCAAATTGACAACAGCGCTCTAGTTTTATCGTTAGCGTTTCGCGCTGTTACATTCTCGTGAGAGGGTAGTCGTGTATCACATGGAAACAATATCCGTTACTCTCTCGTCCGTTACGTTCCGCTTCGCATCATCCATCCCTCCCACACGGCGACACCAAACTGAATAACGTTACCATTAGGTTACCAGAGATCACGTTATCTGCGTATTCTCCTTACAGTCTGGTTACCGTCGTATTTCAAAGGCCTTTGTGGCGTTTCCCGCCTAAGCTGGGGAGGTATAAGCGACAGCGAAATTTATTGCGGGTATCTTTCAACCATTAAACAAATCAGGGATGTCAAAAATACTCTATTAAAAATATTGAAAATTTAAGCCCGTCAAATCTGCCACGCGCCATGAAAAAAATAACACGTAAAGCATTTGGAAAATTAAACTTTGATGAGTTATATATCATCATTTTGCAACATAAAATTGAACGATCGTATTTAATTTGAAAATACTACAAAACAACTTGTGGCAGTCTTGCTTTTCTTGGAAAGTTGTCCGTTTCTATTGTTCATTGGTGCTCACTGTCTATTTTAAAAGGTCTCTCCTTTAACGAATCAAATATTTTGTGTATGGATATAATGCATTCATTTACATACAATTGTATAACATACTAATGGAATGGGAAACATGCAATATTGTTAACATGTAAATCAGCAGCAATATTTAAACTTGTGTGCAACATTTAATTGCTGAGTTAAAAAAAAAAAAAATTGAAGTATTGTGCTGTACTGTTGTCTAAGCTACTACGATAAATATGACTGCTGGCAGTGTACGTGTATGCTTTATTGCACATATAAATAAAATTAACGTCAAACCACCTTAAATTATTCTTTATAAGAATTCCCAACCTCAGTAACCGTCTAGCAACACAATCCACAAATATGTCTATAACGATTTATATTAATGTGTAGTTTTTGTCAATATGAAATTTTTAAGCCCAGCAGCATAGCATTCTACGCTTAAAGCACATATATGTATGTATATATATATAGTTGAAACAATGAGAGTTGGGCTTAAGGGCGTGGGGCGCCAGCGTTGAAGCCGGTCGGCCACCATGTTATGTTATATATCTTGCCTGGAATGTCGGAAATCCTATCAGCTCTGTAGCTACATAGATCGTGTTATTCCTCGAAACGACTCTGATGTCCCTTTCTCGGAGGACATTCTGCAAGGTTTTTCCATAAATGGAATAATACATTAACTTGAAAAATAATCTTTCGAATTCGTTCGCAGCCTAGTCATGTTTCTGAATGTTAAACTCGCTGTACGGAGCCGTCCAAGCCTTCTGCTCAAAGCGCAAAACACTATGAACAGAGTCAAGTTTGGCCCCATACATCAAGTACTGCCTCGGTGTTTCCCCGTGTATAACATATTTCATGCGTGGCACGGGTGTTAAACGAAGTTTCTCAAGCGAGCCTATTGGGTTCCGCCATTTTCTGGGGCCAAAGGCAGATCAGATAGTGTATCATGACACTCCTCTGGAATACAGATCAACTTCTGTTATAAAACAAGTGTCGTTATCATTCACTGTGACCGAAAAATCCAATGATGAAAACATATCATTCTCAATCCACTCAAAATTGCCTATCGGAAGCTTGGATCGCATCATATGACTGTAAGCCCACTGACATTGAAATAACATATGTATTACGATACCACACTGGGGTCGTAGTCCTAAACCATGTAAACATTGTCGGCATCCACACGTATTTTTGAAACCTGGGTAATGTCTGGGTCAGTCAACAGCTCTAGTCGCACATGTGTTATTGACAGTAGAGCGTACCATGAAAGAAGTGGAGCTGTGATGTACATGGCGGGGTCAAGACCGTAATGAGCCAAATGCATGGTCCGGAATTTCTCAAACACATCAGATAGCAAACAAGTGTCCACACATAAGTAATGAATGGCATACTGCAGCAAGTTAATGCAGTTTAATGCATACCATGCAGCTTGCACGTGAGCATAATCCTCATTGTTAACGCCTTTGCCTCTCATCACATTATGAATTGCATCCTTTGGTGGGAGTGACTTGCACATCACACTGTCTGGTGACTTAGGAATGCCATATAGAAAAACTCCTATCCGTTTTGCTAATTTGTATTGGGTATTGTCTGGAAACATCAAGAGAGTGATACTCAACTGCGCAGGTAGCAAATTACCTAACAAAGTATCCAGACAGGCATTCATGAATTGGAATGTATCAGTAAATCATAACTTTAATTATTACACCTTTTCATTGAAATCAATCCCATTGGGAATTTGTTTGGTAATACGTTTGTATTTTTCAAGGGTCATTCCAATAACTGGAATTTTACCCAGGTTTTCGATTACCACGGTTCTGTCGGGTTGTGGTACGTGGCATTCAGCTAAAGGGTTTATAAGAAAGTGAGCATCATCGTTTTGCAGGTTATGAAAAACAGCGACTAGTTGTCTTTTTGGCTGTCTGAAATTTAAGTTGCACTTATTATGTGCACAACCTCTGATTTCGCTAGTCAGGTGGTCATAATCGACCACAATATCATCTGTGCCATGCATTTATTTTCAAATGTGGCAACATGTTTGAGCCGCCAACTTAGCTTCATCATCAGGGGGTTTTGGCTTCACCGGAACAATCATGCTGTAAATTCCTGCAAACCACTTTGTAAGTTCAGGTAATTTATCAACTAATTGGTACATACAATCAGCACCCACAACTCAAATAGTTAGAAAAACTTGGATTGTATGAGCAGACCAACAAAATGCTAAAAGCATATGGAACATGTTGATTGATGGTAGTCGTATTACTAGTTTCATCATTTGGCAAGCAAGTGGACATGAATTACAGGCACCTTTCAACATCGCAATAGGCGACGAAACTCAATCTCTGCTGTTTGCTGTAATCTTTAAATTCCAAGCACTCGTCGTTCCCACCAGGGAAAGTATTGCGAACAGCCTTTTTTGCTGGCAAGGAATAGTGTGACTCATGAGTTCCTGCTCAGTTTGGAAAATTGGAGGCAACAATCGTAAACAAATTTCTTGTTGGCTCTCTTACTCAGCTGAGTACCAACCAGCCAGGACAAATTTCTAATGCGGACAAAATGCAAATGAGCGGCATTTCCACTCTCGCGAATCGCCAAAACATTAACATGTTTATCATGACGTACAGGAGATGTAAGCATGGGTACCACAACCCCACCTTTTTCGCAAATATCGTTAATTATATTACTATTATTGTCCACCACACAGTAGACATTAACATAAGTATAATTGTTCTCCTCGAACTTACGAATATCCTGTATGACCACAGGTGTTGACAGACCTCCGATATTCAAAACCTTGCGGGGTTTAGGAAATGAAGAGGAATGACTGACATTTTATGTGGCAGGATACAAAGATACTACTATGGCGTAGTACAAACACATTCCCTCCAGGCAGTGTACACCGACACAAGCGAGACGATTGGAAATATACTTGGGTAGTTTAATGTGCGCAGCACCAACAGTGAACAGCCGGTATTGGCTCACATGAACATCAATGTATGTCAGTAATTGCAGACTCCATCCAGAGCCATGCACACTAAACTCCTCAAGTCTGATTGTGGGATAAGGAACGATATCATCATCATAGATGAAACCCATGGCAAATTAATGTAGGACAGCGAGTGTTTTCCTTTGAAAATAAAATATTTCCATAGCATCTTCTTCTGCTGTGAGGGATTTCAAGTACTTGCCCTCTATGGTAACTGAAACTCTAATAGACCGGGGTGATGCTATTATTAGCTTAATGAAGGAACCTTACATCTCTCGAAAATATTAGAAAAGTCAGCGGTACTGTCAAGCCTACCGTTAAGTATCCATGAGTCATTTAGTCTTCCTGCAAACATAGTAGCCACGAGTTCATATGTCAGGTCTGGCAAAGGCTCCACTGAGACTGAAGAATCGGAAAACGAATTATTTTCCGGGTCCCTTCATGAAATATTTCTAATCGACTCGAAAGTCTATTGTGAAATAGTTTGAGCACTCTCCGAATCACACGAATCTTCCAAGTCTGATATAAATAAGTAATAATTTATAAGATCAACTGTCTTATATTTGGGGGAAGTGGACACATTTTGACCTTTTGGTTTTATCAGTCTCTCTGAAAGTGAATCTGAGCTCGAATCTCTTAAGTAGAGATCGTCTTCTAATAGATTAATTCGTGTCTGCTTAGGCGATGGGACACAGTCTCGACAGCTTGTTGTAGAGGATGTTTGCAATTCAGAATCTGAATCGCTTACATAAAGATCTTCAAGCAAGATGTCAGTACTGGATCACTTACGCCCATCGATTTTAACTATCTAAAAGTTTCTTTAGTTTTCCCTCTAAAATAGCTATTCGACCACAATAAATTAACCTGAAGTGTCTCATTGATCTGAAAAATATGGAAAAATAACAACACTTTATTTTCTTATCACATCATAGTTGTAATTAATACTAACATTATTTATTGTAAAAGAAAAATTATTATTTTTGAGGGGACTTTAATTTATTTATGAGAAACAGTTGAGTACAGCAACATGTTTTTGCAAGAGCTATGGGTACAAGTCATTCTAAAACCTCGTGTACAAAACCAGGTAGCGTATAGCTGAGAATTGAGTGTGTGGGGAGCGAGCGAAACATAGGTCTCAAGAACCGATGAGGGTGCGCCGTGTGAGGAGCAGTGTTAGACCGCACGTGGGCCGGAGTTTTGGGCTGCTCACACAGCTGCAGCTGAGAGAATAGTTTAGTAAACTGTCACAGTCTGTGTCGAGCACCACCATCCAGCAGACACACTCCTGCCTAAAAACTTCCCCTCCCTCCACTATCATGTGGAGCCTATGGCCACGCATACGCTCCAGTGGGAGGGAGACTGGGCACTTCCCCTCCGGCTACACCAGTCCATTAACTTCTCTCTGCAGTGCATATTACTGCTCTGCAGCTCACCTACACTATACAATTCATCATATCCTGGGACCCGTCTCGCCTCATCTATCTTTCCAAGCTACACTTTGGAGTAAGTGGACTACGTTTACAACATAACATAAAATTTAAAGGCTCAGTTTTGAAAAGTTTACAACTTAAATGCATTGTTTGAAAAACACAGTGACTTACTCGACACCATCAATACTAGTGTACACCGCCAAAATCATTTATGAATATTACACCATAAAAGTTTATCAATATTATACTGTCAAAAAATATGTTCTAGGATACACAGTAAAAAAAAATTACAGAGTCAAATAACGATTTTCGTTTTAAAATATTGAGGGAAAACACTGGATAATAACAGTACTGCCAACTAAACAAGCACTCTTCAAATTAAATATTAAAAAATAAATAAAGAACACTAGTACCATCATTCAATTTGTTAAAAAGTTTTATGATTCTAAAGACTTGTTTCACTATTTTAAATACCCATAATTCAATTTTATGATAAGTTTGATCATTCTAAAGACTTGTTTTATGATTTTAAATACCCACCATTATTTTTTTAAAAGTTAAACCATTCTAAAGACTTGTTTATGATATTAAAGACCAATGTTTCAATTTGTTACAAAGTTTTACGATTCTTAAGACTTGTTTTATGATTTTAAAGACTGATCATTCAATTCGTTAAAAAGTTTAATGATTCTAAAGACCTGTTTTATGATTTTAAAGACCCATAATTCAATTTGTTTAAAAGTTTCAATGACTTTAAGGTAAGTGTTATCAAGTTTTAACATTTTATTAAAATGTCTAACGGTTTTAAGAAAAGTTTCTGAAAAATACAGTCATAATTTATTTATTTTTAAAATAAATTTTACTAAACGTTTCGACAAAATACGGTATAAGAAATAAAAAGTCCTAAATTAAGCACTTACTTTTACTCTGGTAGCAAAGGTGGTAGGCTTTGAACAATACCTGAACTCAAGGTCAAGCTGGTAGAGCATTTTCCCTCTTGGGAAGGCGAACGTCCAGGCTGTCTACTCCAGCCGAATTCCTAAGAATGAGAGCGAATTCCCAAGCAGGCGGTAGAACTTGAAGCAAGGCTGAAGTTCATTCACAACACAACCCCTTCACGTCAGGTATCTCTAGCAGTTGGTGGAATTGACGACCGGTGTCCTTGAAAAGTGTGGACCAGTTTACAGGCTGACCAAGCATGAGAGGGTGGGAGATGTTTCCTCCATGAAGATCAATCAGCAAATGGCGAGCTGGGGATTAGGCAGTCCTTATACCCCACATCCCTCCCTTGTACAAAAAATTGATTTTGTGAAATTTGTGATCAAAATGTATTAAACAAACATATTAGATAATAGAAATGGTTTTAAAAACATATTTAATCAAATGTAATGCATTTAAAAGGATTTTACTCTAAAGTTAAAATGTATATGTTAGAATTCAACGTGTATTTTTCCGGTTTTAAGTCAATAGATTAGAATTATGTTCTTTTTTAACAATATCATACATGAATAATTGTTATTCCAAAACAAACTTTTCACATTACGAGGTGAAATTAATTTAACACTACGTTTTTACACCCTAATACGAACAAACAATTATCAAGCTATTGTATATATTTTTTTAACTATGTGTTTTTTGTTATTACTTTTATGTGATATCATTACAATCATGCCTAACAAGGGTCTCGAACTTGCACATCACTGAAAGTCAGAAACTAGGTAACATTCATGCATGATCTAACCGGAACTCAAACCCAGCTTTAATCAACCATGACTTACCCAGGAATAGAACCCACAAACTATATATATTACAATTTGCCATGCCTTATCCGGGATATGAACCCAGAGCCTCTTGTGTAAACTGATTACTCTAGGTAGGCAGGCGACATTTAACAACGTATTTCATGTATTAAGTTATTCCGGCGTACATCTCTTTCAGATTCAAATATATCTTTAGTTGGATAGTGATTTTTGGCGAACTAATAGTTTGTTTCTTGTCTGATTTTTCCTTACAACGCTATTTCATGTTAATTCAACATTCTTATAAAGACAAGTTTACTTTTAAAAAAAGAATAGGTTATGTAAATGTAAAAATCATATTAAAACATAAATTTATTGACAGAATATATACGTATATATTATTATTATTATAATTTAGAAAAAGAAAATTTACGATGTTTCAATAAATCATTTGAACACTGTAGCAGCTCATTATGTTCAAAAACATATACAAGTACAATAGGTTCCCCAAAACATAGCATCAAACAAGTACACAATTAATAAAAACATAATCAACTACAAGTTGTCACACAATTATTTCAAAAATGCAGGTAGAACCAAGAAAAAAAATTATGTACAACAAATACACCTTGATCCGAAACAACTACAGGGCAACCCAAAACATCGAACATTATCAAATTAAAAATTTATAGAACAAATTTTTTTATAAACTGTTAGCGACTCCAATCAACAAATTTTTCTGGCATTTTCTTAATAGTTGATCCAGATCCCCTTTTTGAGCTATACTTTAGAGGGAGCATTTCTTACACCCTGATTTTCGCCTATCAGTTTGCCTACAAATGTATTTATCACAATCACAATCACAATGTGATTCAACATAATGACAGTACACATCTTCAATACTAGATAGAAGAGGTGTGTTTGAAGTCATATAAAAAACTGGGCATTTCTTGTTGTCACTGCACTGTATGAGTTCGTGAATATTTTTGTCTCTTAGAGTAAAATAAATTACTTTAAAATGAAAAATATTGTCACAAATTTCTGTAAATTCTCGCAAAAGTCCGTTGCACCATAGAGTGTGTTATATTGGACTGTCCTTGTTTGACACTGACCTAATGATTTACAGGATGAAAATACACCATGTTGCTACTATGACATCCAACACTCAACTGATAAGAATTTGCAAGGAACAATGTATGTGTAATAATAAATTCAGTCTCTAAATTTTTGACTTGAAATGTGTTTAGGGCTAAGTTTTATTTTTGCTAATTTTATTGCTTGATGTACGTAACATTTTGATGAATGACTCTCAGTATGAGATGTGTAATCAATCTTGATTTTGCTATAATGATATAAAGTATGAAGATTATTATCACATTCTTCGAAATACTGATAAGGAAAACAGTGTCTATATTATAAACAAGATGCTCCAAACATTTTTCTTCCTCAAAATATGCTGTTACAATGCATTCGCCTTTTAAGCTTATGCTTACAATCTTCTCTATGCAGTCTGTACTGGTTTACAAAACATATTCAGAACTGTTGCAATTAGTTAAAGTGCCATCAAAACTAGTTGGTATGTGGTGTCAAAGTTTGAGAGAAATATGTATATTTGAAATGAATGTCTGACTCACATATTTCCTTAACAACAAAATGTGAATATAATAAACTATAAGTTACACAGTACAAACCTTTAGTAAAGAACACATACTTCTATTTTATTGGGAACGTTATTCTGAATTAGCCACTTCAGATGCATATAAATTACACATGTTCCCAAATAAAGTTGTGGATGTCCCCATCGCAGGTCTCCTACCAACAATTAGTGATTCCCTGGTGAGGTCTGGTGAGCCGGTAGGCGATTACTCTGTTCCCCTGTTCCTCTTCTATCTCCTCACTAAGACTGGCAATCATCAAATCTTCTAATGTTGTTGGTAAGTCATTATCGGGGCCAGTATATCTCACAGTACAATCATTGCATGCTATTCCTTCACCAAAACCAATGCCGAGACTCATTGAAAGTGCAGCACCAATGTTCTATATCATTGCAGACATGAAATTGTATAATACCATCATACAGTTTGAAGAAAACTCTTCTGTATCCAATTTGCAAGATTTCGTATATGTCTGTAGGGTTGAAAATTCTAGCCATTACTGACGATTTTATACTGAATTCTCTCCTTTATATAGTATTCCAAAATATATGTTCTTGCTTTGAAAAACGTTGCATTGGCACATACCACAGAAATAAGTTAATTCTTGGTCACCGATATATGTATAATTTTGCTTGTTGTTGCATTGTTCTCTCCAAACTGTAGTAAGAGAATAGTAACTACACTCCTTCTGCATAATGTATTTGATTTTCTTGTAGGACTTGCATTTGGCGATGTAAGCATTTTGGGCTCCAAATTATAGTTTACCTTCATTACAAGATAGTTTGCTGTCAGGATGTAAATTATATAAAGGGCAATAATTTCGCTCATAATATATGTCGAAAACTTTAAAAGTTTCTCTTGGACTGATTAACGAGAAACACCAATGTTCATCTCCATTGCACATCTATATCTGTTGTGGACTATCTTCATCTTTAATTCGAAACCACACTCTCCTATATCTTGGAGTAACACTAGTGTACTGAAATGATGATTCGAACCTCTCTATCATAACTGAAGCTTTGGTGTACTATTCTCTCTCTCTTTATATACTCACATGTTCTTCCAGTTTGTGATAAAATAAGTTCTTCATCGACAGCTTTGTTAAATATGATTTACAAAAAGAAACATTGCTGTTCCAAAACTCACAATCCCACGTTCCACATGGTGCTTGTAGGAGTGCACTACAACCTTGTATTTGCATGATGTGTTCCTTATTATTACATGTTCCAGTCCATAAGGTGGGGCTGTCATAAAATTCTCTAATCAATTTATATTTGATTTGATGAAAACCTGGTTCTTTGGTTATTTCTACACTGCGATTTTTAAAACATAGGTCCCAAGAATAACGAGGTAGTTCACTGTCAGGCCGCATATTAAAAACTGGACAGCCTTCTACTTCATAATACAACACCTGTTCAATATACGTGCTGTCTCCGAAACTTTTTGCGAAATTCCAGTGTTCATACCCATTACACGTCTGTTTTTGGAACTCTGTGTTGCCTAGAGACTGGAACCATACTTTCTTGTGTCCTCAAAAAATACTGGGTCGAATTTCTCCCTTTTTTCGAAATCTTACGCTACCTGGAACTAACAATTTTTTTTTTTTTTTTCGAAAATTAATATCTCTATACATAGGTAGGATGTTTGTACAAATACTCTTTCAAATCTGCACTTTTACATTGTGAGCAGAATGTCTTTTTCCTCTTAGTGATTAGTATTATAGCATTTGACAATTGAATTAATACTTGAACAGTCCTGGTATCTTCTGATAATTATCACTTCTGCATTAGTTAAACATTTTAAAATTTCGTTCTGCATTTTTCCAAGCATGTATACAGGATAGTCTTCGAGTATCGCATAATTTACATATTGAAAGCATTTTTTGTAAGGTATGTCACCAGGCTCCCATATCAGGTTATGTATCTCGTAACCGGAGCATAATTTTAACTTCAGGTTTTAAACTGTACCTAGGTCTGGGAGATTTAAAGCATAATACTTTAGAGTCAGTAGTGTCGGTTGCATAAGAAATAGCAAGTTCCTTAATTACAAAGGAGTTGTCTTTGTAGTTTTCGAAACCCTGAGCATAGCATATCAATTTTATGTAATTTATTTATACACTATTTACGAAAAGTCTATCTCGTGTAAATTTTATAAGATGACAGTGCTCGCCTCAGAATCTACCTCATTGATGCTGGAATCGTCCATTACAACATCTGGAATGATTTTAGCTCCAAGTAGCTGCTCCATTCTGTGCGACATACAATTCCTATGGATATGTTGCAGGTTCCAATCATTAGCAAAGGCAGGCATGCCATAAGGACAGTCATCACATGGCAAATAGGATACGATATCCTCATCAGCTTGTAAATGTTCAGCCAGGAATGAATATACTAGTTTATATTTTGTGACCCGCAAAAGAAATTATAATTTTTTTTGGGCAGTAGCTGCAGTTGGGAGCAGTCTAAACTCAATAATGTTTTTGCCTTCCCATAAGCTAAAATCGCATTGAAAATTTCAACACATTCAGAGTCACAATTGTCATAGCAGTGACCTTGATGCATTATACCTGTCGCGAGATGTTGCAGAGCTAAAATCCCTTGTAGATCTAGATTATGTGCAGTGAAGTTGTTGTATGTCCATGTCGTAGTAGACACCTGTTGTTGTAGTGGACATCTGGAGCTGTAGTAGACATGATGGGTGCCTGTCATTGTAGTAGATTCCTGCAGCTGTATTGGATTCCTGGAATTTTAATGGACGTCTGGCATCGAAGTAAACGCCTAAGTCTCACTAGTGCTAATGCTATGCATATGTTATGCACTGAGAAACATTTAATTTACCCCTCCTTGTATAGTAAATGGATACAAAATGGCTGCCATTTTCCTTTAAATTTACGTTAAATTTGCCATTTTAGGAAAATCAGTAGAAATATTGTGAAATTTGTTTAGATTTCAGCTTAGATATCAGTTATTTCATGCTGAATAAGTGTTATTTCAGTAATACCACATCGATATTTATTTTCTATGGAAAACTACTTGCAAATATATATACATTTTATGTTAGAAAATCACAAGTGGGAAAACTAGACATAAAAATACACACATAATATTTAAAAAAAATTCGAACAAGTTCGCTTTACGTATGTTTCAAATGTTTGAAAATAAAGTTTAACTTGAGTATTTGCTTACATCGTAATAGTTAAAACTTGAATAAAGATGTGTGTTTGTCATTACTTACAAAAAAAAGGTAGTATAACTGTGTTGGTATGAAAATTAATAATTTATTAGTTAAAAGTTAACTGGAAAACGGAATAAAGTTTGCTGGAATATGAAACAAGGTTTACTGCATATGGTTTATATTTTTTAAAATTGAATTTATTGTATGTTAAAGACATTTGAAACGTGTTTCTTAGGGATGAGGAAAAATAAAGTTTTATTGCCAGGACTTGTGAAATTTTTTTTTTCACTGGGAATACGCCAGGCTCATGCGTCTCGAAATATAGAAGGAAGCTTCAATGTTCCAGCGAAAATATCTGTTTGTAGGGAGGAGGGAACAGGGGCAGGCAGTTAGCCTAGGTCAGTTCAAAATTCTCTGCGCCTTCCTAGGTAAAGCATCGCTTTGACCTTGAAGCAAGCCTCCGTTCATAGTTGTGGCGGCACTGTGGGGATGAAGGGTCAGGCTTGCATGGAGTAGCCACAGTTCTTGAGATATCCGAAAAACACGTTCTTGAGTGTTGTAAGGGGAGGAGGCTCGGTGCCTTGAATTGTCAGTGAGGGTGCAGCGCCCTCTGTAGACAGGGGCAGTTATCCGAAAAAAGCTATTTCTGACCTTGAAGAGGGCGAGTTTTGCAAAGTGCGGCATTTGAAAGGGCAGCTCTTGGGTGGTGTAGGCGAGGGGGGGGGGGAGTGTTTGCTGCTAAACTGGTTCTTGCAGTGTTGAATCGATACCAGGGTGCATGGCCAGGAGCTTTGGAAACGACAAAAATTAACTATGTGTTGGAGTGGGACAGAGCATCCCTCTGATAAAAAGTGTTCTTAGCCGGTGTAATGGGAGGGGGGGTGGTTGACCTTAGGCAGGAGCAATGTGGACTATTCTCGAGTGGTCCCGCCATATTAGTTATTCACTAACCCTCATGTTGCATAGATGCGATACTGGAACATTCGACTGCACCGGCCTTTGGAGTGTGATAGCTGCGATTCTCGTTTAGCGATATTATATGCTCCGGGGTTCAGAATTTGTTCACAGTCTTCGTAAACTACAGTGTGAAATAATTTTTTTTATATGGGATTTTAATTTATTGTGTGATATTGTGTTTATCGTGTAAACCCCGTTTCTGTGTTCAGTAGACGGAACTTTGTAGCATTTTCAAATCGTATTTATATTACCAAGTGCTGTGAATTTCACAGACTTTACGGAAAAAAATTTGTAGTACATCTGTTAATTTTAAATAGTTCAAATTTATAAATTAATTTACTTGAAGAACGAAGAGTGTAATCAAGTTGTAGGGAAATAGGTTCTGTCAGTCGTACATTTCAACTCAGCTATGCTCCACATATATGTAACACCTCATAAGCAGGCGCATATCATACAAGCCACTCATTCATTGAAAGTCCTCCGAGGTGGACGGATGTGTTTTCGGGGAGCTCCAGGTGCAATTTCAATAAATGTATAGTTTTTTTTCATCCCAGTCTATAATCAAACATAAGTTTCAAGTTTACATAACTCCTATATCAATGTCAGTGCTTCACTGAGCGAATGGTCGTATATTAAACATTTTCTTTTATTATGCATGTTAGCCAATTAATTTCTTTTAATGTGTGGATTATGTCTCTAAAGTTCCTCACCAGTCCCACAGGCAGACATACGTGTAAGATATGTGCGAGAGGTGTCAAGTAGTTTCACATATCTTATCGTGTTTGTTAACTGTTCAATTTATAGGGACATTTTTTATTTGTTGTAAGTAGAAGTCGTTAATTCCTTTCTGGAGACTCACGTTATTGTCACAGTCTCATTATTGTGTTCGTTCATTGTACTTCTCTTGTGTAAATTATATTTCTAACATACAGCTCGGGGTAGTTATTTCACGTCATCGATTTTCATGACATAATAATTTCATACTCATTTCATATTTCATACAGAGCTCGAAGGGTGAGAACGTACTAGAGCTCCTGCTCCCCCAAAAAAGAAAGAAGAAAATTTTCCCTTAGTACACTCTTGCACCTTTAAACCTTTTATTAAATTTAACCCTACTACTCATACTCCCTCTGTATCACTACATTTTACTGTCACTGTTGTAGTCCATTTGTAGCATCCATGTTCCAATCCACCATTGATTATGTTCAGCAGATCTTGTCTTATTCGAAGGCAACTTATTTTAATAATTTATGTGGTTATATTAATATGTCCTATAACTTTCCTTAGTTTAATATCTTTTTTAACTTGGGCGAGTTCTTCTATTGTGAACTCACCTGTCGTTTCAGGTTCTAGCATTATATTTATGCCATTCCTTTTCTCTTGATGCACTTTATTTTCTGTTTCTACTGTGTCCTCTGGCAGAAGAGCGTTAACTAGTTCTTGTGAATTTTCTTGCATATCAGTAAAAGTTATGCCAGTAACCTTCATGGTTTTCATTACATTTTTAACTTTCAGTCTGCAGGCTAGTATCTTATATATAAGTCCCTGTGGGTCTTCATTCCCCTTCTGTGTTACGAACTATCTGCAGGAGATCTTCTTGTTTTTCTTTATTATATTCTTATAATTCTGCCTTTCTATTGTGTATTTCTCTACTATTATTCTTCTTCTGTCCTGCCAGTAGAAGTGTTGAAGAGTTTAGGAAACAGGGGAAGGAGGGAGATAGTCTTCCTATGTAATGAGATATATGACAAAGGGGAATGACTGGATGACTTCCTCTCAATGATAATTATACCAATTTAAAAAAAAAAGAATTCCTATAAATGTGAAGAACATGGACTATTAGTCTAATTTCTCATGCAGCTAAAATATTGTTAAGAGCGTTGAATAGAAGGCTATATGGGAAGTTAGATAGACGGATTGGAGTGTAACAGTTTGGATTTAAAAGTGGAAAAAAAAACTAGAGATGCTAAAGTCCTATTAAGAATCATAAGGGAAAGATATATTGAGGAAGGTAGAGAAATTTATGCAGTCTTTATAGACTTAGAAAAAACTTTCCAGAGAGTACAATGGAACCAGCTGATGGACATCTTGAAGAGGAAAGGAGTAGATTGGAAGGAGAGAAGACTAGTACAGAATCTATATTTACAACAGAAAGTATGAATAAAGATTGGAACTGGAATGTCTGAAAAATTCAGCATTGGGAGGGGCGTTAGACAAGGCTGTTGCCTTTCTCCCATGTTATTCAGTTTATACCTGGAGGAGATTATTGGGAACTGCTTAGATGGAAAAAGAGGAGTACGTATTGGTGGAAAGAGGATAGAATGTATAATATTTACCTATTATATGGTTTTATAAGCAGAAAGTGAAATAACTATAACTAAAATGCTAAAAGATATGAATGAAACTTGTGAGGAGTATGGAATGAGAATCAATAAATCAAAAACAAAGAGTATGGTATTCAGTAAAGGAAGGAAACTGGCAAATATTAAGATAGTACATGTTAATATCAGCCAAGTAAGAACATTCAAATATCTAGGAAGTACGATAACTGAGGACTTGAAATGTCATCAGAAGATGAAGACCCGTATTGTGGTAGCGAAGGAAGCGTTCAATAGGAAGAGGAGATTGATATGCGGAAAACTAGATAAAGTACCGAGGAAAAGTCTTGGCAAGTGTTTAGTAAGGAGTGTGGCATACTATAGGGCAGAGACGTAGACACTGAGACATAAGGACGAAAAAAGGCTAGAAGCGTTTTAGATGTGTATATATGGAGGAGAATGGAGAGGATAAGCTGGGTGGAAAGAGTGAGTAATGAAGAAGTGCGGGAAAGAGTTGATGAGAAGAGAAAATTGCTGAAAGTCATAAGAGAAAGGAAGAAGTACTGGATGAGACACTCGTTGAGTCAGGAGTGCTTGCTAACAGATGCTATGGAAAGAATAGTTAGAGGAAAAATATTTAAAGGAAGGCGAAGATACAACTTGATAGATCACATTAGGGGAAGCAGAAAGTATATGGTCCTGAAGAGGTTGGTAGAAGACAGGTGAGCATGGAGAGCTACCACGTGAAAACCTGCCTCTGGACAGAACACCAATGATGATGATAATGATGATGATGTCTTAGTCTCTTTGTCTTTTTTAATTTCTTATCTTCTGGACCTGCATTCTATATTTTTCTAATTCAACATCCCACCGATTATTTAGTCAGACTCCTGGTGTTGAGGTTTCTAGAACCTTGTCACATGTCTCCTGGATTAATCTTGTTATGTCTTCTGTTCTCTGGTGTCGATCATCCGAAGTTTTCAGCTCTGTATATCTGGGTTTTCTTCATCAACACTTCATTAAATATTCTCCAATTCGCATCATTGTGTATGTATGTTGTCATCGGAGTGTCTTCGCATTTTATTCCATTGATTCCTTTTACCTCAAAAATAATTAATCGGTGATCAATGGCTGAGTCTTCTGTAATGGTCCAAAAGTCAACAAGTCTAGTTGCCTTCCTGGTTACAACAGTAATCTCCAGCATAGATTTTGTGTCACATGCTGGTGAAACATATGTGGGAAGTTTATCCAGTTGATTCACGGCATGAAGATCGTTCGCTAGAAGGAAGTGATCAACCATCATGCCACGGTTGTCCATTTCTTCCGCATACCATTCATCTCGAATTTGCATTAACATCAGCTCCAATGACCAATAGCTGTAGCAGTAAGCCACTTTCAACTTGTTTTATGTTCGGTGAGATGGTAGACCCTTCTGAGTTACAAGTCCCATCCTTAGAGGGGTGCACGCTAGGCGCCTCACCTGCATTACTTGATAAACGCTGTTCGCGGTCAATTAAGCACTTTTTATAGCCCTGCTTAAGATCTACTTGTATAAACACTGAGTGTACTTCCACCATTTGTAAAATTGACGTTGTCATGAACCTCAGCACTTTAATTCATACATCAGTCAAGTAAAACTTTGAAACTACTAGGAAATTAAATATGAAATGGAAAATATAAATAGAAATCTGCTAATTCTTACACTTACATAAAAAAAAGCAAGAAAGAAAATAAATAATTTCGGTATTCACAAACGTTCACCTAACACTTTTAATTCAACTTCAAGCTATAGGACTACTTTCCCTCTGTCGTTACCAACTTTACTGGACATATAGGACTACTTTCCCTCTGTCGTTACCAACTTTACTGGACATTTGCCAGTAAGTGTGCCTATTAAAAACAGGTAGGAGCAATAAAAAATGTTTCAGTGGTTGATTTCAAAATGCTCAAATAACCGTGAACGGCCTATAGTGGTGGGGAAGGGAGCCCCTGAACAGGAGTGGTAGAATTTTGGGAAATCTGGCACAATGTATTTTAAATGGGATAAAACTGGCATCTGGTGTAGGAGCTGGCTGGCCGCCATGTTGTGATGTCACCAGACCACCATATTTGATCCATGTGACCTTGAAATTTGGCCTTTGATACTGGTGACCTTTGAACTTGACCACTGACCTTGAAAATAAATAAAATTAAAAACAATTAAATAACCCCAATAATAAAAAAAATTAAGTACCAAATATTTCAAATAAATTCCAGAAAAAGGTATAAAATTTTATTTATTAAAAATTATTAAAAAATATAAAAAAAAAACATATTTTTAAATTATTCGGAAAGATATAAAAAAATATGAAATTCCGTAGGTCTCACCTCCTCCCTCATTCAACCATCATGTTTTTTTATTTTTTCAATTGTCTATACATTGCTGGAGGCCGCCATATTCTTTTTATTTTGTGATTTGTTTATACATTTTTAGAGACCGCACTTGTTTTCGTTTGTCATTTGTTTATACATTGCTGCAGCCCACCATCTTGTTTTGTCGTTTGTCGTTATTTTGTACATTGACGGATGCCACCATATTGGACATATGTTTTCATCACCTAGATGCTGGAGTCAGTCGTGAGGAGTCAGTCGGCAGATATGGTGATGATTGTGATGCATGTGGGGGTGTGGAGCTTGTGGTGAGTGTGGTGCTGGTGACTGTGTGTGTGATTGACATATGAGCAAATGGAGAATGATAGTTTTTTTTCTGGTTTTAGCGAGCAATGTATGCCTTGGAATTATGATGAAGAAAGAATTCAATTATTATTTTCCATCACGATCAAGGTACTTGATAAAATTTCTGTTTGGATGGAGGCATAAAAATGCTTAAATCTCACTGACGAAATATATTAGTAAGTTTAGATATAGAGCACTAGCTAGGCAAATTAGACACATGTCGCCGCTGTGTAAAGGATTTAGGTTTTTTTTTCATGAATATGATGCAAATCAATGATTGTACGAAGTCGACTCTATGGATGTTCCTTCACCCCCTGCTGGAAAATTACATGGAAACCAATACTGTTACTGCGCCAAATCTTTCAGTAAAAATTGCAATGCGCGGCGAAATGAGGAGATTCCTAGGCAGTTCACTCGACGTGAATATTTAAATAACCACATTAGAGCTGATAAGTGTAGTGTGTTTTCTCCCGCTGAGAAACAGCACGTAATTACTTCATTACATACTGTTAATACATTACATAAAATGTTTGCAGACGACGAGGGAACTCGCTTAATGAAGGATGACGACAATGGACATATGCAGTTTATGCAAGGTGATACAATGAAGGAACACATCGAGATCTGTAAGAGTTCGTATACTGCGAGCCAGCATGTGATGTCGATAATACCTCCTGCTGAATCGAGTTGTACTGTTTCCACAGACTGTTACGACGAGACAGTCAATGCTAATGACGGAATGATTGAGTCAGTATGAGTTGAATGAACACTTCCATGGCGTGCTCGTGATGTCGATGAACATCAAAATAAACGGTCTTCGGTTTTAAATCCTGATGATGATCACGTGATTCTTACAAAGAAATGCCAACTTGATATTAAGGTTGAAATAGGAGGTGAAGGATAACATGAAAACATCATTGGCGATAGTCTATATGACGACAGTGATGATGTTGAGGACGATGATGATTCCTTCGACGTTCCCACACATTCCACCGACGAGTTTCCTTCGAAAAGTGACGCGAAGAAGGCAGAAGACGCCGAGAATGGTCTTTTCATATTTCTAGAAGACCCGAATGAACTTGTTTAAAGACTTAGGTATACGATTGAGCTTCAGAAACGTGGATAAGATTTGCGTATTATTGTCTTGAATAATCAATAAAATTAATAAACGTGGTTATATCGTCTGATGTGATGAACTTATTTCTTCTGGAATTTTATTTAAAAAAATATAATAAATTATTATAAAATAATGTTTTTTTTCTCTATTTTTCTGTGTCGTATACTCCTATCCTTCACAACTTTCAAGTGAATTGCTCGGCCGTTTATGAGATACCCTAAAACCATTACTGAAGACCTGCACATTAAAATAATTCATATTAATTTAGACTTTGTTCGTAAAATATTAATAAAATAATTTATTTTTTTGCTTATATATATTTCATTATCTGTACATTAATTTTTCTGTAAAAATATGTTTAATTTTGTCTTATGAAAACGCATCTTCTATAGATATATATTTTTAAATAAAAATACTGGAATTTAATAACAAAACAAAAAAAATACATATGACAATTTATGTGTGTACTTTGCAGGAATGATCAACGTCACTATTTGTTACAGGCCAACAGTAGGCGACTGAATCGAAAATAAACACCACCTATGTGTTGAAAATATAAGCAATAATGGAGGGCGCTGACAGCGCCAACTATACTAAAAAAAATCATTAATTTATATGGCTACCGCATGTTGGCGATATTGATAATTAATACTCTAGTGATAACTAGGTGATTAAAATATGCGAAGTCCAATATGGCGGCCTCCAGCAGTATATAAACATATATCAAATGAAAAAAAAATAAGTTGAGGGCCTCTAGCAATTTATAAACAAATGGCATATGAAAAATCATGTTGACGGACTTCAGCGTTGTATAATCAAATGACAAACGAAAAAAACCATGTTGGGGAATGAGTGTGAGTGAGGGGTAGTGGAGGAAACCTGTCGAATTAAAAGATTTTAAAAATATTTTTTAATAATTCTCGAATATGTTTTTATTTTTAAACAGTTTTTGATTATAAATAATATATATTTTTTCTCTTTTATTTTAGGATTTCAAGGTCAGGTGTCAATGTCAAAGCTCAGCAGGGTCAAAGGTCAATGCGAAGGTCACATGGATCCAAGATGGCAGTCAGATGACGTCACAAGATGGCGGCCGGTCGGTTCCTATGCTCCTACGCCAGACGTCGGTTTTGTCCCGTTTAAAATACATTCCGCCAGACTTCTCATAATACTGCTACTGATAAGAATTGTAACGAGTGAACTTAAAAGCATGACTAGGCGAATAATAGTAATTGCTACGCAGCTATAACAAATTTCTTTCTCCATTCAGATACCTGGTGGTAAAGTTATATGCTTTGAAGGGGAAGGCCCGGGAGTTTGAATACAAATATATATTCTTAGTATTATCTTACATAGCAAGAATACTTAAATATCTTACCACAAATTATAACCCAAAGCGGTAACACATCTGAGTACATCCTGAGGTAAAATATAGCTCAAAACGAATGCTCTAACAAGAAACATGGTAAAGGTCTGACTTACGTCATTACGTTAGAGTTTCGCTACGAAAGTGTGAGGAACATCGTTCCTCCATTAGCTTACATCCAGTGTACAAGAGCTGGAGCGAACCTGGGGACCGACCCCAACACAGCGATGCTTGAAAACAGCATTCAGCAATTACAGTTAAAATGTTTCGTACTTGAACTATGTCGTAAAATGTTTGAAATGCACGTTTCTTGACTAAACTATTTAATACGTTTCCATTCGCTTTAATTATAGAAAGAAATTACAGCCCATACGAGAACTGACCCGAGATATCGTGCTTGCGGTAAACTGTATTTTGGAACCCAAACACTTCGCTACAAATGGCTTTTTTTTTAGTCCGTCATGCCTTAAAATTTGCTACCGGAGACCAGCGAAACAGTGATAGAATCTCGTACTGAGAAAAAGGTTCTGTTGTACCAAACAAAGTTATTTTGGCGCAACCGAATTTATTGCTTATGTAGGGCCGACCATCGGTTCTGTGAGCGTATATCTTAAAGGTATGAAATTATTTGTATTATAAAGGAAATACGATCTTTTTCTAAATTAAATCCTGATGTCTAAGTTCTTTAGTACACAGCATGAACAATTCACAAGGTAAACATGGATCATTTTGTTGTTGCAAACAAATTGCTTTGTGGTTCTTATTTGGTTGTCGCAAACAAAGATTTATTGGCACAAACAAATATATATTTTTTGACTCTGCGTACATTAAACTGTTTCTATTAGTATAGAAAATATTGGAAACCCAACCTACATTAGATCATCGATTATCTGCACCGACGCACTACGCCGTATTAGCTCCGGCTAAAGTGACTACAAATACGTTTGGAATGTTTTGAATATATACTTTTTAAACACCGGGCAACGTGCGTAATTAAATATTTCAAGTTTTACAGATCTACGTTTCAGTTTCCTATTGAACATGTTTTATTACGATGTTAATGCCATTTTTACGGATCAATATATACACTAACAATTACTGTCACTATCCTAATTGCCACAAAAGTGAAAACAAATTCTCGGGCTGTGTTTCCGAACGAAGGCAATACAATAAGTGGCCGAACAAATATATAAAGTTTATTTAACAAAATGTTTAGTTGACAGTATATTTTATTTTGACCCAACACAGAGGTTTTGTATATTCAAACATGTATTTTACTAGGCGAACAAAATTAATTTAATTCCTTCTCAAGTTTTGTTTACTCAAACATTTTTTTAAGGTAACTAAATATATTACTACACGGAACGCCGTAGGGGCGTATCTGAGTTCGTAAGGGATGGTTGTCTCTATAGAAATAAAACAGCTAAATTGGATTTATAATTTATTCACACAAGTATTATTTACAGCATTAAATAATCTGTATCCACTATATTATTCCCTTATTTAACACCGAGCACAATGTTTAATGTCTATTTCAACTCTAATTAACCTCCTTCTTAATGTCTTTTTTTGGTTGCAGTCAATTGACTCATACTAATCATTAACACGTGTTCAGTCTGTTTGTTGCCGCCATTTGTAATGTCTTTCACTCATGCATGTAGTCCAATAGTCCAGCCTGCTGGCCGCACTCTACACTGTTTGATATTCGCAGTCACATATTTCCATTTTGCTGGTCACTTCTCTCGCCGCTCGTTCTTCTATCACCCGGAACTCAGCCACTCAACTAATCCACGAAAACTCCCGCTCGGAGGCCTTTCACACTCTTATATCGATCGGCCTGACCATCTGGAATGTTCAACGCACCCCGAGTCGTGCTGAGAGAACGAGGTCAGTAGTCCAGAGCATTCTTCAGATGTATGCTGAAATCAATACCTACTACCAGGGTCAGCAGAGTGCCCCAAAAATGATTATCATGATTAACGAATCTCAGTAATGTTTCTTAATAATACATTCGCTGAATACATCAGAGAGTTGTAACGAAATTCGTTATTATTTTCTATTTGGCAATAATAAAGTGTTATCACAAATAAGAAATTTAGTAGTAACGTTTAACTAACGGTTAAAGTATTATATATATATAACCCCTTTGGAGTAATGATAGCTCTGTATTATATTTCGTAAAATATATGCGTTATTTGAAATAAATCGTAGAAACTAACTAAAGACGTTACAATACTTGCAATCAATTTGTTTAACATCACTTCCGGTTTTGTTTAAATATAAATTATTACCAATACTAACTTTATTTAAGGTGCATGAAAAAGTTAAGCCCCGATGTCAGCCTAAAAGCTATCATATACCGTTGCTCATGCTAATATACGCATACACGCACAGCAATAATAATTATGTTACTTGAATGTTACCTTTTCTACTGAAAGTTTATAAAATTGATAGATAAACACCAAATTACTCGTGAATACTTGGTGGGCATAAAGTTCTCTCACAAAATAGTGTTCAAGCTTTTGCTTTTTTATTATTTTCTGGAAAATTAATGACCACAACTTGGACGATGTACAGGAATATCCTGGCACCATCCAATCATTGGATAATTCCCGTACCATAGTGTACACATACTGTGTCATGTCTGCCAGCCATAGTGTACACATACTGTGTCATGTCTGCCAGCCATTGTGTAAACATACTGTGTCATGTCTGCCAGCCATAGTGTACACATACTGTGTCGTGTCTGCCAGCAACAATCGGTAACTATCAGATCCCGAAGTAACTGGCTGGTGCAGTAAGTAGCCACTGCATAGTCACCGTGAAATAAGCAAAGCACGAATAATTGAAAAAAATGTTATATAAGAGTGTGGAGGTATCTATCTTTCAGGACACCATTTTTATTTTACCAGTCTGTTATCCCTTGTTCAATGTAGTTTATATAGCCGAGTGCACGACAAACTTCCTATATATATATATATATATATATATACACGACGTGTATATAAGTAGATCTTTAGCAGGGATTCAAAAATGCTCATTTTATCGTGAACAGCCTATACGCTTTATTAAAGCATACGTTTAGGAATGTTAAAATTGTGTAAATCAGTTAATTTTGAAATGAAAAAATGAAATACGGAGCACTCTAGTTGTAATGATATCAGAAAAAATGTACTCCTGCATCAAGTAAATTACCTGACTCCTGTGATGTAGGCCTGTCTCTTAGACATAAATACATTTGTCAAGTTTTTCTATAACCATAGAATTTATCACTGAACGTTTCGAAGTCACTTTTCGCGGAAAAGTCTCAGAGCTAGCTAGTCTTTTACACATTCTGCAGTTACTTGAAATGCCGTGGTCCGAATGCCCTGCTCCATATGCACGGGATTCAACACTTAAATGAGCATTCATGTCACCTGAAACAACAGCTCTGAATGTTTGGTACATGCATTTAGAATCCCCACTATTGCGTTCAAATAATTTCCAAATTCTACGCCTATTTATGCTGAGCATCTTTCAGGCAACATGAGTATCTTGTGGAAGGTGACTTGGGCACTCAAATGATATACTATTTCTCAGGGCAACGCAGGAAAAAAAGGGGGCGGAGGACAAATGAGGCGATTTTCCCCAAATCTCCAAACCAAATAGGTCTCCTTACTATAATAATTTAATGTCATTGTTACATGACTATGCAAAACCCTTTCACAAAATAACGTGTACAAATTAGAACACGATTATCTAGAGCGTTTGGCAGTTTAAGTGTGGTGCCAGGAATTAGTTTAAAACAGGATTGGCTCGGTCCTGTACAGAGCAGTACAGCATCGACCAGCCCTCTCGACATCCACTGTTAATCACTTCCGCCCTGTCGGACTGCGTTAGTTAACTGTGTGCAGGGTATACCTGAGTGCCGTCGCATTGTCACGAAAGACATCGGACCGAGGGCGATGGAAGATAAGGGCATTTTGCCCGTGCGAGTCTAGCCTTTCGATACATGGCATGGGAAGGAAGCACTATCTCATCATAATTTTAGGATATAATATTAACTAAATAAATTAAAACAATGCTGATATTGTTTCATGTCAGTTCTAAAATATTCACAGGACAGTTTCATTTCAATGTGACGGTTTTCGATTAGGGGAGGGGGGATCATGTTCCCTGTGAATCCCCTTCTGGATACGCCCCTGTGTTCCAGGCCCCCAAAATCATCTGGACGGCCCTGCTGTCTAGCTGAGCGCACGCACGAACTCATACTGCGCCCCTATTCGTCATTGCAAATTGTTAACGGCTAACTGAGCACCCTTGAAAAAAGCTTTTGAAAATGTCATTGCCCCTGCCTGCGTGTATTATAACAGGCACACGCTACCTGTGCCTTTAGACTATTAATGATAAATGAGCACTTTTGAAAGCCCTCTCATTTTGAATAACAGTCAGTTAACATAGGTGTTTAATTGTACCTTTAGACGTTAACTTCCGAGTGCGGTGAAATATAAACACTGTGTTTATTACATATATTAGAATATTTATTTCAAAACGTGGTGAACTGATAAAAATGGCTGAAAGGAAAAAGTAACAAGGGTTTCAAGAGTGCTCACTCTGCCGTGAACAGCCTATACTTAAGTGGTCAACGATGCAGGAAATGTAAGCATAGTTCAATGCCTTGTCGCTGAATCGTAAGTGTGACGTAAATATTGATAAATACTGAAATTATTTCTTTTCTGCTTTGTAAGTGTGAGAAACAGCAAATTTTTTACATAATTCCACAGTTTCACACTTGACCGACGCATGAATAAAGTAATCAGGCCCACTGTAAAATTAATTATGCTAATGACAGACGTGATTGAGTGGATAAAGATATTTCGGTGGCTCTTAACATCGAAGTTTTGGGAACCGTCAAGGGTGAAGCGTGTTAATATGGAGCAGCACCAGAGTACAAGGACTGGAGCAGCACCAGAGTGCAAGGACGGGATAAACGGGTGATTTCCGAGGCAATCCGCCATCCAGCGGCATCGTCCGGCGCGATTCCCACATGCCAAAATCCGGAGGCGACCCCACCGGAAATCGAACCCGGGTTGCCTTGGCGGAGGCGAGTAGTCTAACGAGTACACTATCTAGGCCTACATATGACCGCAGGATATACAGTTAGCATAGAAGAATAGTCTATTCGCTGTTACTTTACATTTTTAAAATCAAACCTTTGAAAATTCATCATACCTAAGACGTGTAAGGTTATTTCGTTAATATACCATGTACCACAAGTACTTCAGTTAACGTAAAAATATATAATTTTTCGATTTAAGTGGTCTTTCATTTGTATTCTAGGTAAGTTACAAATTATAATATTTAATAATTAATACGATTAAAACAGATGAGAAAACAGGTGTGTTGGTACTGCCTGGTAAGACATAGTTCTTATGCAAAATATTATTACACTTAGAGCGCACGAATGTGGTATGTAGTCCCTTCGATGAAATTTTCTGTATTAAGTTAGGGTTTGTTTGCATGGGGCAGATGTATATCCTGGAAGGAGAACTTAAGCGGACTTCTGAACAATTTTAAATAATCGTGAATGGAGTTTAGATGCTAAACGTTGCTTTCAAAAGTACGCAGTTGACCGCGAATAAAGTACAATTTACAAAAATTTGTGTGTGCAGGGGGCTGGAGTGACCGCGCGGACTGACAGGGGGGTGGGTGGTAGTGTTATATCGCAGGGCTTACCCTCATGTCCGTGGACTGACAGGGGGTGGGTGGTGGTGTTATGTCACAGGGCTTACCCTCATGTGCGTGGACTGAGAGGGCGTGGGTGGTGGTGTTATGTCGCAGGGCTCACCCTCATGTGAGCGGACTGACAGGGGGTGGGTTGTGGTGTTATGTCCAGGGCTCACCCTCATGTGCGCGGACTGACATTGTTGAGGGTCTGTGCGGATGAAGAGGTGGTGGTGTTATGTCAGGGCTCAGCCCTAATGTGCGCGGACTGACAGGAGGTGTGTGGTGGTGATTATGTCGCAGGGCTCGCCCTCATGTGCGCGGACTGACAGGGATGTGTGGTGGTGATATGCCGCAGGGCTCGCCCTCATGTGCGCGGACTGACAGGGTGTGTGGTGGTGTTATGTGCAGGGCTCACCCTCATGTGGCGGACTGACAGGGGGTGGGTGTGGTGTTATGTCACAGGGCTCATCCTAATGTGCCGGACTGACAGGGGGTGGGTGATGGTGTTATGTCCAGGGCTCACCCTCATTTGCGTGGACTGACAGGGGGTGGGTAGTGGTGTTATATCGGAGGGCTCACCCCCATGTGCGCCGACTGACAGGGGGTGTGGGTGGTGGTGTTATGTCGCAGGGCTCACCCTCATGTGAGCGGACTGACAGGGGGTGGGTTGTGGTGTTATGTCCAGGGCTCACCCTAATGTGAGCGGACTGACAGGGGGTGGGTGGTGGTGTTATGTTACAGGGCTCATCCTAATGTGCGCGGACTGACAGGGGGTGGGTGGTGGTGGTGTTATGTCGCAGGGCTCGTCCTCATGTACGCGGACTGACTGGGCGTGGGTGGTGGTGTTATGTCCAGGGCTCGCCCTCATGTGCGCAGCAGAAGGAGAGGCGGGCGTCGCGGCGTACTGAAGTGGCGTCCACGTCGCTGGCAGGATGTGACGCCCTGGGATGCTACTGGCTGGTATCTTGGGGCCGGCACATCACTAGAGCCTGCGGCCTGATAGTCGTCCCAGCCTCCAGCTCCAGGAGGCACAGCTCCCGCAGCAGCAGCGTCAGGACCGAGGGGAGGGTGAGTACGGTAGCGGTCCTCTGGCCTCTCAACACCTCCTTGTTAAGGACAGGCTTCACCATGCATGGGCGTATAGGGAATCAAAGGCTAAATTCCGGCAAAGATCTTTCATTTTTTGTGATAGTGTTTTCAACTAAGGTTTTTTTGTTACATATTGAATTCATTAAGATTTGTAAACCGTTTAAATTTCAATTTTTAAATTTTAAGTACATTTTTTAATTATTTATAAAATGTCATAATTTTATAAATAATAAAAACCTAAATTTGAAATAAAATAATTAAAATTTGAAAGCTTTACGTATCTAGATATGTCCAATCTCTAGCAAAAAAAAAAATTATTTGAAAATACTACCACAAAAAACGACTGAGATATCTTTGTCCGAAATTAGCCTTTCAATGCCTATACGCCCATGCATGGTGAAGCCTGGCCTTAAGGGTCCTAAGTACTGTATCGTTTACGGTGTAATCGTTGTTTGCGCGTAAACGCGTATATTAGTCAATAAAAGTTTAGGAAATACGAAGGTTTTCCACAAAGGAAAGAATACTTTTTTCTATGGCCCTATCTTTTTACTTTTATCATAAGTGTAATAATGTAGAATAACAATTCGTGAAAGTGGTTATATGTGGCATTTTTTAATGCTTGACTATGCAGTTTCCTTAAGCGGCAAGAGAAAATTACGATTATAAGGACGCAGTTTAATCTTTGGACATTCATCGCGAATAATAGAACACCACTGTTAGAGAGATAATTTGCACAGAGCAGCGTTAAGACGGAAACACTTCACGCCTTTCGCGTAGGAACGATGAGGCACTAGGCGTGCGCGCTAGTGTCACCCGTATCTATCCCCCACTTCTTGACCTTGGTCGCGCAGCTACATAGTCTCCTTAAGAACCGGCCGAGTCTCTTCACTCACTCACTCACTCACTCACTCACTCACTTCATTCGCGGTATACCACTTTTGGAATCAAACGTGCTAAAAAGATTGTCAAATAAATTTGGACAGTTATGACATCATTCAAACGTCATAAATGCCACCGTATTTGTCTGGGAAAGTTGGATGGTTTCAGTTTCCATTAAACATCTGAAGATTGGACCAGTTCTAATATTTATTTGATGTTTGACAGTCTCAGCCAATTACAATCGTGCACGACAAAATTGGACGTTAAGAAACTTTAAATTAATTAATAATTTCTGGAAATTAAATATGTAATGAAGACAATTATTTATGTAGAAGCTGTCTGAGCATGAACGCTATTACAATTGAATATTGCACATAATATTACGAACTCAGGGGCAAACATTTCATCGTGAAGGAAACATATGTGATAAACAAAATTTTAAATTAGTAAAGAAACGAAAATATATAACAATATTCCGTAAATTTCTTCCTGTAATGGACTGCATTGAATAACAATAGCAATATCTCACTATATAAATAATTTTTCAATGATAATTCAAACTGGATTGTCCCAGTAAAAAATTCGACAGTTTGACACATTTTCACAAACGTTCAAGATTATTTATAACATTTGTTGGAGGGAAAAATTTGATGTCCCTAATTAGTCTTCAAATTTAATTGTCAAATTTAGTTGAAGTCGAAAATTTGACAGTGTGTCAGGTGCTTAAGACGTGTGAGGTTGTTTCCTGAACATGCCGTGCAACACAATCGTATTACACTCATGTTATGTTATTTTTGGTTACATTGGACTTTTGCTTGATTCATCATTAATATGAGCAGAACCGTTGAGAAAGCACGTGTGTTGGTAATAGTTTTTATGCAAAATATTATTAAATTGAGTGCGCATGAATAGGGTGAAACGTTCCTATTGTGGAATTTTCCAGGCACGGTTAAGCTTTGTTTGGACGAGGCGGAGGAATACCCGAAGTAGATCTTTAGCAGGGCTTCAGGAAAGTTAATGGTCTATACGAACACGACTGACGGAGGTAGCGCTAACGTCTGAGATGTGGCCACAGTATAAACAATTGCACAAAAACGAATTGGATGTAGCAATTCTTTTGTTGATGCGGGCGTACCCGTTCTCTGATTGGCTGTGCGACGCTCTAGGAACACGCCTTAGGTCTGACTCGCTGCTGCATGCTGTTAAACGTTCGCTATTGGCTGCACATGCTAGCTGGTGTTGGTTACCAGGCGCCGATTGGCGAACTGCGTTCCGACGTGTTGCTGATCCATAGGCCTAAGATGAGGTAGACCGATCATTCGTCTTCTGCGCATGTGTCCAACAATGACCTGCCCCAAAGGAACACAACTGTGAAAATCACATGGTCAAAAATGGTGAACGTGTTTGTTTATATCTTTATTTTTAAATAATAAGCATTTTTACATGAAAAATTAGTTTTGGCTGTGTTGGGGACACAGCCGTTATGTTTTGCGTGAATACGTTTACGTTGACGCGCTCGGACGCCTTGATGTTCATTTTACGTTCCCGGCACCGCTTCTCTCGATCATATGAGGTGTTATGCTTATCACTGGATTTCTTTTGAAATGCTCTTTAAAACCGCATACGATTTATTTTTATTTCAACTTGACTTTTTGACGAGTGTTTATACAAATTCACCATAACCGCGCCACGCAATTTTTTTTTATACGCGCAATCGTTTATTCTTGACGAGAGATGTCAATTAAAACTTAAATGAGTGTCGTAGCTTCTCCTAGTCGAAAGTTACACTACGCGCAAGTTATGAGACGCGGTGAAACGAACTCAAAATTGTCCCCCCTCCACCCAAGCGCGATGCTTCGCAATCCTAACGTAACATATTTTCTGAGCCTTTGGCAATCGAGTAGTGTAATTGCATTTCGAATGGAGACGATAGATTTCGAGCGGCAATCAAAATGTATCCCCCGATTTTGTTATCGTCTGATTTTCTGGATTGCCTCCCACTACGGTTGGAGATCTAAAGACGCATTCTCGTCAAAAATACTTTTACGCGCTGAAATTTATTCAAACTCAATTTAAGTGGCTAAGTGTAAGAATAAAAAGATCGGTCTACCTCATCTTTACCCTACGCGATGGTCAGTGACGCCATTTTTCTGGTGTGTGCGTTTGGAGTTCGCGGAATAAGCAGCTGCTATGTCACCTCTGCATAAAATAAGGCTCCCGTCTAACTGGTGCTCGAGTTACGCGTTCCATTGTGTTTGAAATACGTGTTTTTTCAACGAAACTATAAATAGTTCTTCACTTATACAAAGTCCTTCAAACTTAAAAAGTAGCAAGGGGTGTCTCTAACAGTTATCAACACTTCAAACTGAAAAAGTAGCAAGGGGTGTCTCTAACAGTTATCAACACTTCAAACTGAAAAAGTAGCAAGGGGTGTGTCTAACAGTTATCAACACTTCAAACTGAAAAAGTAGCAAGGGGTGTCTCTAACAGTTATCAACACTTCAAACTGAAAAAGTAGCAAGGGGTGTCTCTAACAGTTATCAACACTTTAAATATACAAACATTAGGTCTACTAACCATTCAAAAAAGTAGTTTATTGTGGCTCTCGTAAAAATACGAAATTTATGAACATTACATTCTTTTTCTATAGGGACAAATATATAGTTAGCTGCCCTAACAATAAATATTGCCGTGCAAACAAAATTTTAAAAGCAACAAAATTCCTTTTATTCGTCTAACAAAATATATGTTTGAATAAACAAACTCTCTGTGTTGAGCAAAAAAAAAAAAAATAGACTGTCAACTAAGTATTTTGTTGAATCAACTGTATATATTTGTTTGGCCACTAATTTGACTACCTTCGTTCGAAAATCAGCTCGAGAGTTAGTATTTTTGTGACAATTAGGGTAGTAACTGCCTTTGTTAGTGCATCTATTGATGTATAATAATCGTGTAAACACTTTGATAAAACAATGCAACAAGAAACTGACACGTAGCTGTAAAACTTGAAATGTTTGTTCACACGTTGCGTATGTATTTGCAGTACTTCTATTAGAAGCTTTCCAATGTCATTAGTTGTCACATTAGTTGAGGTTGCTATGGCGGAGCCTCGTACTTGGGTGTGCCAAGTTTGAAACTCGGTCGAACATGATAGATATTTCATGTAGGCCCAATTTATTTAATGTACGTGGAGCCAAACTAATATTTAGTTGCACCAAACTAATCTTGTTTTATTCAACAATACCTTTTTCTCAGCGTAGGTGAGGGGTTAGAATTGTAACCTCCTGATTTTTTTGCTCGGTTCAAATCTTCCTTAGGTTTGAATATTTTAACATTTCTAAATTGATTTTTATACGCCGTGGAACACCCACCTAATGAGAATAAAATACTTTTTTCTTATCTTTTTTTTAAAACTGGAAGTACTGATAACAAACTAGCATATTTATGGAGAAATTCCGCTAGTTTATAGAAAGTTCTGTAAAATGCATGTTCAATCCATTTTTCGACATTAATATGTCTGTAATTTTAAGGAGATTATACGGGGATTTCTGGGGACATTTTTATAAGCACTTTTCCGTTAAATAGCGGATTTTTTCCCGTTTTAACAGTGTGTGTTTCTGGTATCTTTGGCAGCGTAAAGTATCGCTCATTGAAATCGCTACAATTTCAGAAATTACACATGAATCACGCGGGTTCGGTAAGTTCAAATCGTAGCCTGGAAATACAATTTGTCGTATTTTATAAAACTTTGGAGTGAATCAAGAAAACACGTAGTAAAATAATCCACACACATTAAAAAATAATCTTAACTACATCAACGACAAACGAATGCCACACATTTTTGCTGCACTCATTGTCATAATTTGGGAATCATAATAATAAAAATTGCCCTTCAATAAAACCTATAATTTCATGATCAGCGATTACAATTGAATGTTTTATAGACCGAGTGTGCTTACCTATGTTATTCGATATTGCAGTATTTTCTTCACAATATTTTATATCACGAGGAAGTGAAAGAGAACAGATATTGTAACTTACAAAACTAAATGCGCACTGTAAATTTTCTGTTAGGATTGCATTAATTTCAGATAGGCAAATACATTTTAAATAAGTAAAATGTGTTACCTGTGTTAAACAAGGTAAAATTTTTTACTTTTCTAAATTATTTTGAAATGAATACAAACAAAAATAG
Source organism: Dryococelus australis (assembly GCA_029891345.1). Lineage (NCBI taxonomy): Eukaryota > Metazoa > Arthropoda > Insecta > Phasmatodea > Phasmatidae > Dryococelus > Dryococelus australis. The sequence goes on along the minus strand of CM056996.1, from coordinate 235,033,589 downwards.
TGGAAGCCATTTTAGACTCTCTTCAACCACACCTAAGTGTACTGCCTAACAGGCAGCAGTTCGCAGCGCTAACGATGACTCCGGCACTTCTATCACATGCTCTTTCACCTATACATGCTGACAATAATTGTACGCTTGTTTGATTCTATACCTAGGCAACTGACATGTGTTATCGATGCTAATGTGAGCTGAGTCCGATGTGGAATTCCACATGATGAAAAAATATATTTCAGGTCGTAATTTATTTTACTAAAGGACTAACGCCTCTCAATTAAGAACTATGCGATGATTCTTGTTCTTCATAACGCATTGATGCAATGAAATTGATATGTAAATATATTGGTACCCCATATCGTTTTGCACCTACATACAGAAATTAAAGTTATTGTTTATTGAAGCAAATTGAATTGCATATAAATATTTTGTTGTAATTGTGCTTGAGTGGAATTTTATGTCATTTTGAAGAACGTGTTAATACAACGTGGAAAGTTTTTGCGCATTTACAAAATACATTCTTGGGAACCCAGTTGTCAATATAATATTAAATAGGCCTACAAATTTATATTAATGCAATAGATTACTTAACAGGGGAATGCAGAATATTCTTTCACTTGTAATGCGAAGTACCGTCTGTTAAAATAAATATATCAGACTATATAAACCATTTTAAAGTATTTGCGAACTTTAATTATAGTAAAATGTTTTAATTTTATTTAGTTTAAATTTATTTTGTAATTCCATACTCTTATTGCAAAATGTTTCTAAACTTCATTAGAAAATAAAATTATTCGATGAATAGCTGTACGGGACAAAGAGGAAAAATTATAACTGTAAGAGATCCAGACCATAATTACGAGGAGCGAAATATGGCATCGGTGCTGGCGTCTTAGCCACGCGCGTTTTGTGAGAACCGTAAGAGTGCGCTATCAACAATACAAAAGCTGATTCCAAAGCAATATTCCTAACCGTGAACTCTCCTTGTCAAATGATTTGTGATTACACGTCTGTAATACACGTACTATAATTAGTAGGCTTGTATATTAACTTATATATTTTAGCAACGGAATTGAAATTATTTTATGGTGCCTCCGAAAATCATTTAACGATAAATCTTTAAAGCATATCCAGCATTAAATGAAGAATTAAAATACACCTTACGAAAACAAAAATAATAATTTGCTAAGACTTGAGCTACCTCCTCCAAGACGCAATTCCGTGCCCTTCATTACTCGAGTACTTTATCTTAGTATCAGAATGATTTATAACCTTTAAACACATAGGTTAATAATATGTGTGAATATTTGATAAAATTGAAACTGTTTTGTATGACAGCGGAGTTTGGAGGAAAAGGTACAAAATTACCTTATGAAAAAACGGGATGAATGGGGATTTATTCGCACGATAGCATTAACTTACATCTTATTTTAAAAGGGGGACGAAAGGCAAATATAATTCCATTTTTTATATCAGAAATTCATTAAAAATGATAGCAAAACAATAATGGTGTAGATAAGTACAAATAGAGCATATTTCATCCAGGAACCAATAGTCTAACAGCCATAATTAACCAGTTAATAGCAGTGGCAATGTGAAGAGGTGGGTAGGACAATCACAATAACTGAGCTACAGGCAGTGCAATGTAATTACACTCTATTTGCGCATCTGGACTGAAGGCATGGAGACAGAGTGTCAGTTTGATGTCTCTGTTTATAGTGTTTGTTCAAACTGTCCGCCACAATCGGCCACACAGGTGGTTGAGCGCTGAAGCATGTTGCGACGCACATGTGCAAAGGTTTCCGGCGTAATGAGAACATCCCTCGAGTCAAGTAGTGTGGCATAAACCATCGACTTGATGTGGCCCCACAGCCAGAAGTTAGGTGGTGTGATGTCAGGTGAGCGTGGTGGCCATACTATGGGGCCTCCTCTGTCTATCCACAGGTTTGGAAAGTGCATGTCGAGTGCCGGCGAACCGCAATGGCGAAATGAGGCGGGTCCCCGTCCTGCTGGAACCACATCGCCTCACGAGCAGCTTAAGGCACTTCCTCCAAGTATTCCGGTAACACGTCCTGCAGGAACTGTAGATACGTAGCACCTCTGAGGCTGGATCCGTGCGGTACTGAGCTGTGTTATCAGGAACGCAGACCTGCGCATAGGCTGTTTACAATGGCATGTATACAGGGTCGCATACCCGCCCCTGCATATTACCACTGCCATTAACAGGTTAACTATGGATGTTATACCATTGGACCCTTGAAGAAATATGCTCCATTTGTATTTGTCTACCACACTCTGGTATTTATTATCACTTGTTCGTGACGCACATAAATGCTTTTACCAGAGAAGTTGCATTCAATATGCGAACGCAGCTTACGCGATGTGAGGTCAATTGGTCGTAATTTTATATGTATACTAAAGATAAAAATTGTTTTAATGTTCATTTGTTTCTGTGTATTCCATTCGCCGCAACATTTTATATCAATAATAATTTGAATTCTGATGCAAGGGTATGAAACCGCGGACTTCGCATGAGCCAGGCGAATCCCGTACTGTTATTTCGATGGGTGAAACTTTATGCTGCCGAATATATCCGAAGTTATTTGAACAGAATTCTAACCGCTGAATATTATACATTTAATGATTGACTAAATCTACATATAAATATTAAATTACACGCTTTAGACACGGCATGCATGTGGAATGATTCGAGCTGGGATATAGGCATGACTACTTTCGGATAACGAAAAAAAAAAAAAAAAAAAAAAAAAAAAAAAAAAAACATTTCTAAGCGCTTTAATCCTTCCACTTGCCGCTTGTTTACGACTTCCCCATTAAGGACTCCTTCGATATTATTTGCCCTAAATATTACACTCGCAAATAAAGTTCAAGAATTTTCCTACTGTTATGTTACTCTCATAGTAGTGCTGTTGTTCGTTAAAGAATATGTTCTGAGGTAGTATTGATGTCGTTGTGAACTGCCTGGAGAAGTTAACAACAAAATTAGTGAGCAATGTAAAGTTTTTTTTTGAGTTATTTTCTTTGATATTTATTTTTAAAAAACTGTAAAGCGAATACATGAAAAGTGCTCCTAGTTTTGTTCTTACTTTCATATGAAACTGAAATATAATTATATAGGCGGCAATTTGAAAACACAACGACATGGAAGCGAAAGAAAGAAACATGAAACACGTAATGGTAAGAAATAATTTCACGTGGCGCCTTGCTGATTTGGCAATCTACACGTATAAGGAATAAATGTTGTGTATAAACATGAAGCATAGATAAAAATTGTTATAATTTACAAAACTAAACGCGTACTGTATATTTCTCTTAGGATTACATTAATTTCAGGTACGCAAATACATTTTAAATAAGTATCGATCTCAAAAACATACGGCTAAATGCTGTTCACGATAAAATGAGCACTTTCGAAGTCTTAGAAAATAGCCACTGCTCCTACCTGCATGTATTTTAACGGGCACCCTGAGTGACATGCACCCAGTTAAGTTGGTGACGGTGGATGGGAAAGTAGTTCCGTATCTTAATATCGAATAAAAAGTAATAGGTAACAATTTCTGTTAACTTAAATTATTTCTTTCGCTTTCTGGTTTTTTAAGGCATCGAAGTCTACAAATGAGCAGATTTGTATAACATTTATTTTTCTATTAATTTCACAGTGTCACTTTACCGATTCATGAATAAAGTGACAGCGCCCATGACAATGTTAATCTTAGATAAGGCGGAAGAATACACAACGTACATACAAGTAGATCTTAAGCAGGGTTTTCAAAAGTGGTCACTTTATCGCGAGCAACCTACATAACGCAACCACCTAACCACAACTGGCACCAAGTCATAAGCCCACTTATAGAGTAGAGATTAAAGGAGAGAGCTAGCGTACCTACCATTGTCATCAAAAATTAAATAAATTACCCCCAAATTCAAGTAAATTAGTCGCTTTCGAGCAACTTTTCCTTCTTTCAATAAACCTCATTTTTCGATTCTCAAAAACATGCCAAAACCATGTAAATTTAAGCCACAAACAAGCAAATTTTCAATTCTTCGTAAATGGTTGTGCAGGGTTTTTTTTTCCCCCAAAGTAGATTGCTTGCTAATTTAAGTCAAAATCAAACAAATTAAGATAAAAATCAAATGAAATATAAAGTTATTATTTTTATCAACAATTTGGCTCACGCGTACGACCCAGGAAAAATGAAAAGTGGAATAAGGAAAATGATAAAAGACAGATATACCAATTAATAGAATTGATATATTTGACGAGAATTCATTTATTAATTTTAACGATGTTTATCAAATTTATTTACATTTCGATCTGGTAATGTAATTTTGGTTTTACCATGTAGAATACAATTAATTTCTTTTACCAAACTTACAATCATAAATTTGAAATTCTGTAGCAGCAAACAATTGATTAATTTAGAGTTCTTGTAGTTTAGTCAGTTCAAAATAATTGTTTAACTGGCGAGCTGCGATTCTATTTTTTGCTATTTAAAAGAAAAAATAATACTAGAGAAATTAAAGTTAAATTAAAATTTAAATAAATATCGTAATTATATTAAAAATAATAATGAAATAAAAAAAATAATAGTAAAATTCTAAAAAATTCTAAAATTAAAATTAACTTTCTTATTATTAATTTTTTTATATAACAAAAATAGAATCGCTGCTCGCCAATTATTAAATTCTTAAACTATGTAAAATGTGTGGTGAAGTATTAAAAATAGAAAGTTTTTCTCCACATGAACACACAAAAGATAATCATATTAAAACCTGCAAAAAATGTTGTAGAGAATTTGTTATCCACCATTATGAGTTAAAAAAAAAGATGTTACTATGTGAATGTGGATAATATGTTTGTAATCTCTATCTCAAAAAGCATAAAAACACTTAATTATACAACATAATTGAAATACAGTATCGTGATTATTCAACTAAGACATGCATAGTATGTAAAGAGAAAAAATTCTATTGATTCATTTTATTCTCATAAGGCTACGTTAGACAAACTTACAACAAAATGTAATAATTGCTTTAGTGAATAGGGTAAAAAAGGATAAAATACTATTCGAATGTGGAAAATATCTTTATAATCTTCAGCTCTAAAATCATAACAATATTAAATCCCACAATAGAGTAGCAGGTATTCTAAATAAAAAGCAACATGATAAATATCCACCAAAGACATGTACAGTACATATTGAAAATAAATATATCAAATTTTTTTCTTATAACAACATTTCTAAGGACAAACATACAACTATATGTAAAAAATATTTTAGTAAATATACTAATAATTATTGTTTTAGCAAGAAGTTACCTAGTTAAAAACGGTATCATTATTAATAATAGTTTAATCGCTTGATATGTTTTATTCCATTATATTTCTTATTCTCATATATTTCATTTTGCAATTAAATTTTTTTCTATGTAAATAAAACAATAAAAATGTCAGAAAACTATCTTGCAGTTGAGTTGGGAGAAAGAGAATGAGAGAATCAATAATTATAGGTAGATATATAAAAATGTGGGGCTTAATATTGATAAAATAATAGAATAATATTAATATCCTATTAAAATTAATGACATACCAAAAAGAAAAACTCGAATTGATACATACATAAATGTATACTCTATTGAAGGAATGAAATCCATAGTATATCCATTAAAGCTTCCAAAAAAAAAAAGGTTAAACATATAAATTTACTATATTTCAAAGATGACAAAAATTTGCATTAATGTTGGATAAAAGATTTATCTAAGCTACTTTCTGGACAAAAAACTAAACATAATGGTAAAACTTATATATGCGAAATGTGTCTTCAATACTTTACATCATAAGCTAAGTTAAATAAACATGTAGACGTCTGCTCCAAAAATGAATCATTATGAATCAATATTCCTTCGAAAGGGTAGAGAATAATTTTCAAAAATTATAAAAATACAATGAAGGTTCCTTTTACAATATATGCAGATTTTGAATCGATTGTACAAAAAATATTTACAATCAAACCGAATCGAAGGGAAATATATAAATTTAAACAAATAAAAAAAATACATTTATAAAGAAATACTTAAAGAAAGATCTAATCTTACAAACAAACTAATAAATACAATTGATTTAGAATTGAATAACGAATCATATACAATGAAATATCAGTTACATTATGCAACCAGTTTTTGTTATTATATGGTATCTAGTTATGGTGATTATAAACCACCAGTAGTATATCGAGGTCCAAGTGCCATAAAAAGTTTAACAGAATTATTGAAAAAAGAAGTAAAAGAAATTGGAGAAATATATTCACAAATTTATCCAATGCATCCACTAACAAAAGAAGAAATAGCAATATATAATACATTTAAAAAAAATGTGTTGTATGCAAATGTGAATATTCTAAGGGTAATAAAAAAGTGTGTCATCATAATCATCTAACTGGAAAATTAATTAATACACTATGTAATAATTGTAACCTAAAATTTTAAATTACCCGGTTTGGTTCCTATTTATTTTCATAATTTAGCTGGATATAATGCACATTTATTTATTAAAGATCTAGGATATGACAAAAATATAGATTTATTTGCGAATAATGAAGAAAAGTTTATCACTTTTGGGAAACAAACTGAACATTTACAAATGTGATTTATAAACATATTATAATTCATGGCCAGTAGTTTAGAGGAATTAAAATCTAATTTAACTTAATATCAAATGATACACATGCAAAAACATTTATCAAAATATGAAGTAGATTTAGTTATTAGAAAGAGTGTTTATCCATATGATTATTTTAATTTTACAACAAATTAAATTAATGTGATATAAGTAACAATGATTACGAAAATACAAAATGTGTATGGAATCTATTTAAAATTGAAAATCTTGGCGAATATCATGATTTATAATAAAAAAAAGTGATGTATTATTGTTAGCAGATACATTGGAAAATTTATAAATACATGTTTAGATACATATGATTCAGATCCTGCATGGTATTTTACAGTATCAGGATTGTAATGCAAAAAATGACTAAGCAACCATCAGATTTATGGCATAATTATGATATGATTTTAATGGTAGAAAATAGTATAAGAGGTGGAATATCACAATGTTGTAAATTATATGTAAAATGCAAAAGCAAATAATAAATATTTAGATTATTTTAATCCAAAACAAGAGTCTAATTATTTAGCCTATCTCGAGGGAAAATAGTTTTTATGGATGGGAAATGTCATAATATTTACCATATGGTGGTTTACAATCGGTTGATCATCCTGAATTTAGATTAGAATTTTGGGAAAATTAAATAATACATTTCAATTATGCTTCACAACATGGATACATATTATAAGTGGATTTAGAATACCCAAAAGAATTGCATAATTCGCATAAAGATTTAACATTTTGCCTTGAAAATAAAACAGTTCAAAAAAACAAATCAATCTAAATTATTAACATCTTTAGATACCAAAGAGGAGTATGTAATACACTATCGCAATTTGAAACAGTGTCAAAATAATGGATTAAAACTTACAAAAATACATAGATTTAAATTCACCAATGAGAACTAATGCAAAAAATTATTTTGAGAATGATTTTTATAAGCTAATGAATAATTCTGTGACTGGAAAAAAATAGAGAATATTAGAAAAGAGTAGATATAAGAATGATGTCAAATGGAAAAAGCTATGAAAAATAAGTAGCAAAATAAAATTTAAAAAGAAGTACTATATTTAATAAGTATTTTGCAGCTACACATACAAACAAGACAAATGTAAAATTTAATAAGCCTATTTATATTAGCACATCAATTTTAGACGTATCAGAAGAATTAATGTACAATTTTCACTATAAAGTAATGAAACTGAATTATGGCAATAAAATTTATTTATGCTATCAAGACACCGATTCATACATATATAACATAAAACATAAGATTTTTATGAAGATATGAAAACAATGTTAGGTAAATTTGATACCAGTGATTACCCAAAAGATAATATGTATAACATACCACAAATAAATAAGAAGGTTTTAGGTAAAATGAAGGACAGATGTAATGTCAAAATAATGAAAGAATTTGTTGGTTTACGAGCAAAAATGTATGCATATACAGTTAATAATAGAGAAAATAAAATATCAAAAGTTGTAAAGAAGTGTGTGGGTAACAAGAGCATCATGTTTGAGGACTATAAGAATTGTTTGTTTAATGATAATATAGTATATATAACAATACATTTAATAAGGAATGAAAAACTTATATACAGTACAAACTAGTAAAATAACTTTAATTTGTTGTGATAAAAATATAGAACTAGAAAATAAAATTGATACTCTGCCATATGGGTACCAAAATGTATATTTTCTATATTATATTATGTATTATTATATTCTATATTATTATGTTCTATATAAATGTTATATTTATTTAAAAAAATTTGTAATAATTCTATTATCTTCAGTTTCTAAAACAATATCAATATCAGCACAATCAAAATCAATTAGTTTTCCATTTTCATCTCTAATTTCTAAAACAATATGGTTAAAATGTTTATTATTTACTTTATAAAAATTGGATATGGTGGCTTACAAATAATATAATCTCTAAAACCAAACATAGTTTTTGGTAGAAAACAAGCAATGGTATATGTCTCTAATTCTTTATATTTTATAAGCATACTACATGTCAAGTTATAACGAACATTTATTGTTTTAAGTGAATTAAAATTATGTAACTTAGTACCTACATCACTGTTGTCTTTTTCAATTGTATTTCTCTCAAAACCAAGCATATCCGATAATCGATCATTAAATTTAATATCAAACTTAGAGTTAACCAAAACTGTATTTTTCACATTGTCTGATGTTAGTTCAATTTTTATTAGTTGAAAATTGTTAAAATTAATTTATAGTTTATTTTAAACATTCAATATTGTATTGTGCTTCAGTAATATTTATAACTTTATTATATTCAATCAATGTTGTAGAATTTTCGTTTGTATTAGGAGCTACAAATTTTGCATGAAAACTAACCAATGCATTAGATTTATTTTTATGAATGATATAATGAATTTTCTTCTTTAATATAGAACTATTATTTGTTAACTTAAAAACTTTATTATCCATTTAATACAAAAATATATTATTAAATGAAAAAATTTGATTGAGGGGTCTGTGTTTCAAGTACTGAACAAAAAAAATTTGTGCACTTTTGCCTGAAAATATAAGAGCCATATTTGTAGTCCCAAGTAATGGTGAAAATACTAGTTTGATGATAACCATTATTTATAAGACAGGATGGTTTCATTAAAAAAAATTGTATGTTTGCTCAAAAAATTTATATCAATCCATATATATTCAGCTGCATTATGTGTTTGATAAGTTATTCAAAATGTTTAAAGAAAACCTGGCATATTTTTATAATAATAATGACGAAATGATTCTTTTAGACCAATTTGAAATTGATTCTCAAGTTATATTTCACGGTGTCATTTTAGATAACCAAGATATCATTCGCGAATATTTGACTGTGGAGAGACACAAGGATACAGATATATTTTATTTAGCACAAACATTATCGAAAGTTTGATATGAGCTAATACGAATATTCTGTGTATATTTAGATAAGATGAAGCTAATTTAAGGCACATTTATAATTACTTTTTTTTTTTGGTGGAGACATGACTTATAAGAAATTTAAAGAGATTTTCGCAAACCGTTGGAATGAAGAACATGGTTTTATAACATTATACTTGAGTAGAAAAATGAAATGAAGGAAATTACAGCAACGAAATTAAAGATTTGATAATGTATCTCTTTCTTGTGAACTGTATAGAAGAATTCTTTCTCTTTTTCCGCAACCGGGCCTCAGCGAACACTCACTGCAACAGGAAGAAGCTTATCACAAATGTGCCGCTATCTAATAGTGGTGCGGTAAACACTCGGCGAGGCACCACAGGAAGCTTTAAAATTATCTCCTCATTCATCTTGCTACACTGGCTCAGTGACAAGATGTCCGACTTCATATCCAAGGCTCCTGGGATCTAATCCCCGAGCCGAGAGGGTAATTCATAGTGTAAATATGAAGGTGCCCATATTTACAGTATAATTATTAACCAAGTCATGCAAAATTTGAGCCAAAAAACATTGCTCATGCTCATATAAAAATATATGAGCAGTAAATGCAAATTAAATTGAACTCCTTAAGCCCCAGCAAAAATAATCTCTATACTACACTTTAATATATCAGGGTGATATCAATTATTATTCATTTTGGAATCAAAGATCATTATATGCTATTGATTGTTTAAATAGAAAATCTACTATAGTTAAATAAAAAACAAATATAAACATTGGTGTTGATTTTGATAAATCTGTTGAAGCTGGTACAATTTGTAATGTTGCTCTAATTAGCCAAAGGATTCTAACTTATGATTATTTGAAAGAAATAATTACTGAAGATATATAAATTTTTTGAATTTATGAATGTAGGAATCAACAAAATGTTTCTACAGTTTAAAACCATATTTTAGACTTATAGTTAGATATTTTAAACTTTCAAAACTGTTAGAAATTTTAAGACGTTTAGTTAGGCTTTTAAGACGTTTACAAAATTTTGGACATATAGTTGATTTGTTTTATCGAATAATGAAAAATTATTTTTATAGTTCTAAATGAGTTTTTTTCGTTCTCTTAATAAATTTTTTCTTTATAAATGAAAATGAAAATGCCTGTGTTACCATGCAGTATGGCTAACATTTTTAAAGCTGGCGATGTTTCAAATACACCTTCTTAAAGATTAGTTAATGCATCTGACAAAATAAGATAATTAGTTTTCAAATTTCATTTAAATTTACAATTGTTGCAGTTATTTCTTTTAGAAAATATTGACGATAAATATGAACTTCGAGTAATAGGTGAAAATCTAGAGCATATGGAACAAGTTTTTTTTAAAAAAAGTAGATATATGAATACAAACTGTAATGATAGTAACATAATATTTCATTTCATTTTTGACTTAAATATGCTTGACTTAAATTTGCTTCATTTATATCGATTTTGGCTTAAAATTTGCTGTTTATTAAATTTACACAAATCCTGCACGGTCGTTTTTGAAAAATTGAAAATTTGCTTGTTTTTAGCTTTAATTTACGCGATTTTGGCATGTTTTTAAGAATCTAAAAATGAGGTATGTAAAAATAAGAAAAAGTTGCTTTGTAAATGCCAAATTAACTCTAATTTGGGTGTAATTTGCTTGATTTTTCGACGAAAATGTTAGGTGCGCCAGCTCTCTCCTTCAACCTCTACTTTCTCGCCACCGCGTTTAACCGACGGCACGCGGGGGCGGCACGACTCAGCTGATTCCCGCTTACATGCGTCCAACCTTACCGGACCTCGGGTAACGAACGACTCCTCGCTGCTACACGGGCACCGCACATCACACATAGCCCACCGCGCTCCTAGCGGCAATTCCTCAAACTATATTTAAAACATGCCCATTACACGGCATAAAGGATACATAATAACTAAAACTAAGTGAATTTATGCAATGAAATATTCATACAAGCGTAACTAATAAATATTAAATAATACCATATAATGCAATCACAAATACCAGGCCAGTCTATTAAAACAGACATGTAATAAAATATCGTCACCAAGCGCTAGTAAATCAAGTTACTGCCAACCTTGAGAAATTTACACCAAGTTTTAAAAAACCCTGTCACAGGTTTTACAACGTTGGCCGAACATAAATATACGTACATACACATTCGAACAGTATGTCTACCAAATTGTTGCCAACATTTACCCAACCACATTATGGTTGGTTTTCTAGGAAAAATGTTTGGTTGCCTTATTGCGTGGGCCAACGTTGTATTGATGCACGTGTTCTAAGCCAACATATGGCCAACCTTTCCAACCAAATGCCAACCATTGGGCCAACGTATGTTGCTACTTGGGTGCACCATATTCTTCAAATATCGAGCCTTAAAATTTTACTGCACGGGTTTAATTATATGCTCTATGTGCATGGTGAAATACGCCGAACTTAAACGCCGGTACATGAAGAGTTAAAAATTTACAAAAAACTGGAAATAAGCATTTCATTAATTATATACGACATATGAGCGTTTGATTTTATTGCAGAGACAAAATCGCAGATAAAAGTAGCTGATATTTGTTTTATATGTCGCAGAGTTTACAGTTGCCAAAACTAGTGGATAATATTTCTTAAATGCATATATGATACATTATCTGTGCAATTTTCAAGAATTCTCTAAGTTATATAATTTGTTCTCAATAGATCGGCGTTATAGAATAATGATATATTTTACAACATTTAATGTTACTGTAGTTGTAGAAAATGATTTGTATAGGTTTTGTATAAATTTTGCTTTCTGATTGTAATTTATTAAATTTTTGTTAAAAATTTCATGTGCATTTGACACGTTGATCAGTTCTATTGTCCATGCCTCCGCATCACCTATGTGCCAGTCGATAGCCACCAAACCTTCCACCACTTCATTTTGTACGCTCTCGATATTTTGCCCAAGATACGACTGGCCCCTGCAAACATCGGTCAGGTGAGCTTTCGTTAGATCGTATCCATCATCGTCGGAGAGTAGGCAATACCCGAACTTGGAAATTTTATTGTGATTCATGGTCAGTGTCTTACTATAAACTGATCTAAGCCACACCTGTACCTGCCATTATATAGAGGCCAGACTTTTACATCACCAAAAATCCGTACTCCATGTTGCAGCATAAGGCCCATATCTTTAACTCTGCGAACGTCATGTCGGTATTGGCGTGGTCGTCATACACATGTCGCTAGTTCACAATATCGTCCATGCGAAACAGCACCAACCCATTAGCATTATCGCGAAGCAGTTGTTTGGGTATGCACGAATAAGTCTGGCCAAGGTACACACAGTCCATATTTGTGTGCCATCCCATGCTGAAGTACTCTTGAATACAAGTCTATTTCTCGCAGGCATTGTCATCAAATACAAATATCGAGTTTCAGATTGCTTCACTCGGCGGCACGACAGCTTCATTATCGCTGCAGAGGAAATAGTAGCCCATGCCTTCCACAGCCTGCAGTACTCGTGCCGAGCGCTGATAATTCGGTTATTGGAGCGATTTGGAGTACAGGTACACATTGTCTTCCTCCAGCAGGCTCATTAGGACACATGTCTTGCTGCAACCTGATGGTCTTGTGATGATTAACATCACTGTATTCGGATATAGGCTTCCATTTGGCGATTCGTGGAAAATATCTTTATCTTCAGAATGAATGTGTATAGGTAAAGCAACATACTGCTTGATAATACGTATGTTACCACTATAATCTTCTGGAGCTATGGAGCAATGGATCTATTGTAATGATGTAACTGATTGTATCTGTAGGAGTAAGTGCTGCCAGTTTTAGAATGTTTCTATAAAGTATCGTTCCAAGAAAACTGCCACTGGCAGAATTTGCACTGAAATGCCATATTTGAATATGTGATACATCCGTACTATTTCAAGAGCGTATTTATACTTTCTATAAAAGTATATATCCAGGTCCCTCGGCATATTTAATCGCTTCCTAGATAAACCATATTATACTTTGCAATAAAAGTGCATCGAACTGCAGCAGACTCCCACCATACTACGCTATTGGTCAATGCAGAACTTTGAATTTATACTGAACAATGCAGCACCACTTAAAAGTTGTTAGGGGTAAAAGGATATTGCACATAAAGGAATGAAAAACTATTATTTTATAATTATAAATTATTATTATTATTATTTTGTAATTACATTTTCAGAACTAAGTAGTTCTTCACATCATCTGATATAACCTCGACCCTTCAGTTCATCGATGATAGTAACCACCTCTTTCATGTTCGATAAATCCGCGCGTTTTTGAAAGTCAAGCAAATTTTACAGTTTAACAATAACTTCAGTCGGTCTTCGGTAAACATGTGGTCAGTATTCGCAGCGTCTTCAACACTATCACTGTCTTTATGTTCATTTTCACTTCCTGTTTTGTATTATATATTAAATTAGTCTTTCTTTGTAGGAGGTGTATGCTCATCAGTGTTTAGAGCCGACGAGTGTTTATTTGGAAGTTTAACAACTTCACGCGAAAGTCTGGCGAGTGTACATTTTCACACATACTGACTGTACTACACTCATTCCGTCTTTAGTATTTACTGTCTCATCATAATCACCTGCGGAAACATTACCCATCGAAGTAGCAGGGGGCAGTGGCGACATAACTTGCTGGCTCCCAATGGACGAATCCTTGCAGATTTCAGTACGTTTCTTCATTGTATAACCTTGCATAAAATATTTGTGGTCATTGTCGTAATGCTTCATCGCGCGAAAAAGGATTCCTGTACATGTTTTTTCTCTCTTAGCGACGAGCATTGCAACTTTTGCTGAAAGACCTGTCACATTAACAGCAACGAAGCCTTGGTGTACTGGTCGATGACAGCACTGCTGTAGGTGTAGCATCCGAAGAAGTCGATGGTGCTGTCGGTGCCATGCCAGAAGAAGTCCATGGCACTGTGCCGACCTCAGACGTTGATGTACCAGCAACCTTTGGCTCCATAGTATATTCCAGCTGCTTACAGAAGTTAAAATGAAGTGTATTTCACGACTGCCACTGTCAAATTAAGCTTCCTGACTGGAACACCCGGCTGCTTATACACCCGCACACAGATACCGCACCATTCATTTTGGAAATTGTACCAAGCAAATATTTATAGTCCAGACCAACCCGCAATACAAACGCTCTTACCATCTGTCGAACTAACATAAGTTAACATACTATAGCCAACAAAAACCTAACCTACATTAACCTATCAAATTTCAGAAAAAAAATTCAGAAATAACCTACCATAGTTCAGATAAAAAATTATGCTTATCCAAATAACACATATGGCCTACATGTTAGCATTATTTCAGCCACTTAAGAAAATGTGGTATGTTCAAACATCAGAAATAAACTCCAAACTGACTGCGACCAATCAGCACTTCGCGTAACATTCACCTTGCACTTACAAATGAGCAGTTTGATCAAGCAGAGTTCTATTTAAAATTCAATACCACAAAATAGAAGGTCAGACACCATCACGGCTATGTTTATAAGTTTCAGATCAACAGTTGTTCATGAGTAGCAGAAACCAGCGGCGTACGCAATGCCAACAACTGCAGCGGCAGCAGGACACCTGTCCCGACGTCACACACACACACTGATATCGCAACAATTCCTCAATATCAGCTCTACCGGTTAATGCAGCTCGCAAGACTTAACTAATACAAAAGTCCAGGAAACCAGTGGTTCCATATTCTACACATCTCACACGGACCAGACACATTAAACACGTAGCCGAATCGTACATTTCAGCAACTCCACACGTATTTGTTATTGTTTTGAAAAACACTGTAATAAAACTGGCCATTCCAGAAAACTTCTCAAACTTTGTGTTGGCGAAAGTCACATAAAAGTTCACTTATAATGATGCATCAACGATACAAGGGAGGAATCCACAAATCCACAAACACACTTCCGGCAGACACTCAACAAACACACAAACACAAATCAATTTATCTATACTCCACACGAGGTATGTTGTGTAGATAATTTCCATTATTCATATATTATTATATAAAATGAAAAGGTTTTTATGTCCCCGTTATATTTAAATAATATTTTCTTTATATTATTATTCTAAGGTAATTAGAATTATTAATATGTGTTTGTGTAACATACATTAAAGTTTAAAAAGAAGTTACTGTTTTTTAATTGTATTATAATATATACTATATAATTCACAGTAGAAAATACACAGAAGGAGATGGAATAAGCCACACTATTTGACAAAACAAAACAAAAGTATGTAGAATTAAGTTGTTAACTACACAAAATTTCAACTGTCCCAGGGTAGTCCATAACAGTAAAATAATATTTGAGGAGGCCAAATTCCTTTCCAAATAAAATTGATTTGTAGGAGAACGCAGCTACTATTTTCATTTATTGTTTGGTTTGCTATTCCATGATAAATATAATTATAATATACCTCCTACATGTCAATTCCATCCCATGTTTCATTTTCATAGTGAACTCGGGTACAGTCAAGATAGATTAAGTTAGGTAAGACACAGGAATGTAATAAAACATGAATAATGTAAAAGGGGGGGGGGGGGAAGTAAGTCTGTTTTGAAACGTGTCTGTTTCTCTTTCAGCTTATTGTTTTGTATTCAAGTAATATTGTAATGGAGGGACCAATTATTATAATTAACGTTTTTCATAATTATGACAAATCAATTTAAAGTCAAGTGACAGATAAATCTTTGAATTTAGAGTTATTAAAATTTCAATTAATTACGTAATTGTTACTCGAAGCTAGAAGGGAATTTAATGAACTATTTGAACAGTGCAAAGGACAATCAACAAAGAGGTTGGCGGTACAGGATCCGCGACCGCATAGAAGACAGTTTGCATCTGGCTAATATTTTGCCATACAAAGAACACAGAACTCATGTGGAGAGCGTATTCCTGCTTTCAGGGCCCAATTTTTGGCAATGCCTTTGATAGGCGCGAATACATTTATACAAGTCTTTGTGCCCAGGTCCGAATATTTTTCGGACCTGGGTCCGGACCTAGATCCACCTCATTTGACCCAGGTCCTGGATACGTGTCCGTCGGACCCATATGGTACCGGCTGGCCGAATACACAGTTCTCAGTGACGGAACTTTCCCGTGTCCGTCGGACCCACATGGGTCCGGTTGGGTGAATACACGGTTCGCAGTGACGGAACTTTCCCGTGTCCGTCGGACCCACATGGGTCCGGTTGGGTGAATACACGGTTCGCAGTGACGGAACTTTCCCGTGTCCGTCGGACCCACATGGGTCCGGTTGGGTGAATACACGGTTCGCAGTGACGGAACTTTCCCGTGTCCGTCGGACCCACATGGGTCCGGTTGGGTGAATACACGGTTCGCAGTGACGGAACTTTCCCGTGTCCGTCGGACCCACATGGGTCCGGTTGGGTGAATACACGGTTCGCAGTGACGGAACTTTCCCGTGTCCGTCGGACCCACATGGGTCCGGTTGGGTGAATACACGGTTCGCAGTGACGGAACTTTCCCGTGTCCGTCGGACCCATATGGTATCGGCTGGCCGAATACACAGTTCGCAGTGACGGAACTTTCCCGTTTGCAAAAATGGTCTTTTCAGGATAGTTCTACCGAAATTCCAAGTCCTCGGATAAAGAAAAGGCGATTGCTGGGAGAATAAGATGCATAACAACAGAAAGAGATTATTGAAACTTATAAATGCAGGAAAAGTACTGTAATTTAGAGCATTTGAAAATTTGAAAAAATTGGCAATTCTTTAATTGAAAAAGATGCGTACCAAAATGTACTGAGAAATAAACGTATGTCGCTACATTTACCACATTTATTGACACAGCTCAACAGTCGCAAAAATACTTCACGCATTGAAATTGCGCTTTTTCTTTCTCCAAGTTTGCGTCCATAAATACGATTCGATGCCTGCATGAAGCTGAAGACAAAGTTGTCTTTAATGTATGTATACAGCTCGAACGATTTATGAGAAGAAAAATTTATAGTTCTGTTCTACTAGGGAAAATGTCACTACATTAAATTGCAAATTACGAAATTCATAATATAAAATAAATATTTAAAATTATTATGTTGTGCTCATGCAATTCACATGTGAATTAATTATAAATACTGTTGGTTGTTGGAGGACTGTACTTAGTAAAAAGCAGCTCAGTTCCAGGCTCAGAAGATGACTTGGGACGCATCGCAACAAAGCTATCCCAGTTCACTCCGCAGTTCCACAATAGTGCGATGCGATGCGTCGCGTTGCGATAGCCGGTAGCCAATCAGAATGAAACAGATTCCGTCGCATCGCATCGCATCGCGTCGGCGTCGAGTGCGTTGCGCGAAATTCTTGCGTTGCGATTGTCGGCGTCGGTCTGCGACGGAGAAGAAGATGAATAAGTGATTGTTTACAAGGAGAATAAAAACATATATTTTTTTTTACTATTCGAAAACGACGCCGAGGTTTTCGTATTTGTATTTTTATTATTGCTGCGTGGATGTGCAAAATAGAAGACAAGGCTTCTTAAAAATATGGGCAATGTCATAAATTTCGCTTATTAACATCTCCTTATAACGTCTCGTTTCCGCTAGTTGTCGTCACACATCGCGTTCACACTGCCCTGTTTTTATCTCCTTCCACTTAAAAACATACAGTTTAAACTTTTAACGCGTGTCTTTTGTTACGTTCGTGATGTCTGAAAATGTAATTTCCACCCTTAAACTAGGTAGCAGCACCGTCTCAGACGGCGTCTGCCGCCGACAGATCATCGCTTAGTTGTGGAACAGCTAGTATAACTCGTCGAAGCCCAGCGCGTCACATTGCGCTATTGGGGAACCAGCTTTCTCCGCGCGGTAACGCATCACTCCTGTCAGCCAGTCCGAGCTCACGCAGTACTACAGCTCCGGACATACGCTGTTCAAGCAGACGTCATTCCCGGCTGCGTTGCCTAGCAACCACGGCATTGGAGAGACACATTCGTTAGTCTGCTGTGTTTACCTTATCCGACGGTTTTGTGCAGTTCATCTGCAGGAATCATTTCCAGAAACAAATATGTCGTGCGAGAGACTAGATATTTAAGAGGGTACTTGATAGTATTAATATTCACCTTTGCAAATATGTAGTGTTTGGAAACACGTTTTTACTTCAAGTAATTGTAGTAATGTTTACTTTTATCTTCGTGAAACGTGTATCATCAATAAAGTTCGCAGTTGACATGTAAAATATAATTTTCTGGACTACTGCAGGACCACTGAATGAAGTAGTTGTAAAAGTCAGTTTCTTAGTGCAAGTGATGGTAAAAATAAATTGGTTTCTTTTTAATTGGTTGACTATGGACCCAGCTGACAAATACATTGTTTGTAAATGTAATTTCCAAGTTGTAAATAAGGACAATCACTGACTATTTGGGAGAGCAATTAAAGTTGGGGTTATTAAACATTCGAGATATCACAATTTTGGTATGTTTTCTTACGATAAACTGTTGTTGTGGTTTATGATTATTTAACTAAACACTAATTCTTGTAAACAGATTTCCCTTGAGCTAGAATTTCTAACGCTTTATAATTCATGTAGGTCTATGGGAATATTAGATATTACATAAAAAACTGTGTTGAACATGTGCCTTTGCAGAAGAGCTGATGTCGCACGAAAATAGAATTACACATACGAACACAGACACACAGAAAACCAACCAAGAATAGTTGCTAAGAGGTAGGCCTACATGAAGAACACAGAGGGAACTGTGTAAAGGCTGTTCGCGGCAAACTGAGCACTTTTGAAAGCTCTGCTTAAGATCTGCTTGTATGCACGTTGTGTATTCTTCCGCCATATATAAAATTAATATCCCCATGAGCCTCATCACTTAGTCACGTGTCGGTCAAGTGAAACTCAGAATTTACTGGTAAAGTAAATATTTAAAAATTCTGCTTAATTTTACACTTCGATGCATTAAAAAAAAACAGAAAGGGCATTAAATAATTTATGTTATCACAAAGAGTTCTCTAACACTTCTTATTCGACGTTGAGATATGGAACTACTTTCCCTCCGTCGTTACCAACTTTACTGGGTGCATGTCACTCAGTGCTCCCGTTAAAATATATGGAGGTACGGACAGTGACATTTTTCTAGGGTTGATTTCAAAAGTGCTCACTTTGTCGTGAACAGCCTTCAGAAGGAATTACGTTAGTAAGTAGCAAATTAACGACACAAAAATCTGATGATGGTCACAATAAAAAACAGACAAACACAGTGATCTTCTTGTAACTAAACGATGTCTTCTACAGGATTCTGTGTGTTTATGTACCTGTTAACAACTATTCCTGTTTGTTTTTGTGTTTTCGGATGTGTAATTCTAGTTTTCTGCAACCCAAACTCTGCTACAACAGTGTACATCCAAAACAATTTATTAGTTGTTTCATATGTCACTACTGCAGACCTGGCGAAATCTAAACTGTGGGTGGTAATTCCACTATTGTAAACAATATCATCAGCTTTTCAAAATACTTACCAACGTTTTAAAAGTACGTTGGTCTACTGCAAAAGTTTTCAAATGTCACTTCCAGAAATACACGACTTCTCTATAATTTTCTTTTCTGTATTTATGTCTGTAAATCCCATATCTTAATGCTGTTATGTATGAATGTATGTAGGTACATTGCAACCTATTTATTATATCTGACAACTTCCAGTATGTACTGGTACCTAAGAAAGAAACAACTAAATATAATTATAGAAAAATAAAATGCAAATGTGCAACATACTTTCTCACCCATTAGCAACTAGATCTATGATAAGCTGAAAGAGAATTATAATAATCGTTACTGTAATATTTTAACATTAATCTTTGTAATTGACTTTGCCGAAATATAAGTGAATAAATGATGTTCCTCTCTTCCCTTCCTTTGGGTAAGGGGGGGGGGGGCAGGGGCTGCGGTGGTCGTAGTGGTAGGCCGCTTGCCTTCCACCAAAGTGATCCATGTTTGATTCCCTGTGAGGTTACTCACAGATTTTCACATATAGGAATTGTGCTGAGTGATTCTGCTGGCTGGCATTATTTCTCAGGGTTTCTCCTGTTTTACCTACCCTTGCATTTCAGTGCTACTCCATATCTGCCATATTCCACCCTAATTGGCTCTCTAACACCTTGGTTGTTACAAACCACCCCTACACTTCTCACAACTCCCTTTTTAAGATGATGGAGGCTGTGGTGGTGTAGATTACTCACTGTTTCGCGAAGCACACTTTATTATAAATACTCATGATTCATCATCAGTATTAAAATAAGCTTAATGCCAGTTAGTTGCCCTCAGAATTATAATTTTAAAAATCCTGAAGAAGTTGGAAGTAGCATTTAATGAAAATCACGTAAAGTTTTTTTTTATTTTGCATACGGTGTAGTTACACGAAAATATTGGCTTTATATAAGTATTGTTTATTTTAACTACCTTTGGAAGACGATAAAATGTAAACATGTGTCATTTACTGTAATGATTACAGCCTACCATTCAATACATCACCATCTAAACACACTAGTAAACTTTATTTATTTAACTTAACATTTTGTCGACAGCAGGTTCATTAGAGAATTGTAAACCAAGAACACAATGAAGCAAATACAAGGAAGGAATTGGTCATATTGACTTTATTGAGTCATCCTAGAAATTACCTGGAGTGAGTTTGTGAAACCATCGAAAATAAGATATCAGCAAGACTACTGACATTCATTAGATACTAAAAATATGACATCCGATTTGCTTGTATATCCTTGTGTTGATAAACATACTAGTTCTTGTTTGTCACTGCAACTCTGCTGGTTTGGGGAGAAATAAAATTGTTAGAGTGGCCGTTTCTATCAGGTGTGGCCTTGTATTGATCTACGAGGTGATTTTCCAATAATGCCCGGCACCTGCAGACAGAAATTTTATCACGAATCAAGCTAGAGGCAATGTTTGTAACATGCTTGGATCAGTTGTTCACGGTTTTGTTTACATTCACTCGACGAACTTATATACCCTTAACTACTAATAAATGTATTCCATAAACTCCTACACTGAAATGTCAAATCGGCATTTAGAAACATACGTATCTGGTGTTTTATAAAAGTGCCTGTACCTCTAACGAGTCCGCAACTTACAGGCTAGACCCTGAATGCACTGCAGGTTAGTTATCGCAACCGCACTTGCGAAAATTAAACGCACTGCAATTGTTCAATTACAAACTTACGCAAATAACACATCAATAATAACACCATTATTGTGCGATATATTTCACATATACATCCACGGCATGTACGAATACACTAAACACTGTTACTTTCGGGAATGTGCACCTCCGAAATCGCATTGCCCGGCTGGAACGCATTTTCATCCATTAATAAATCAACAATATATAGTAGTTTTCAGTCGTGTTTACATGCCAAATTCACATTTCACAAAAGCAAGAATAGCACAAATTTAGAGAACAACTACAGTTCATATAGCACTCGCAATGCTATTCAATGTAAACAAATAAGTAGTGTATCTCCAGTATGGCTGCGCACTAGGAACACGCTATAGAGCGACTCACTCTTAGATTGCAGTGTGCAGTGCAATGGACATATTCACTCTCTCTTTCCAATGCACGATTTCTGTCGTTAACACTGTCCTTGTTCCTGGCCGCTGTTACCTGATAAGTTATTCTTTTGCAACTTCGGAAAAGGAAACTATCTACGTTGCGTGCGCGCCTTCCAATAACAACGATGGGGTTTCTCACAGGCTTCAGTTTCAAAGGAGCCGCTTAGCTTTGCGTCGCAGGATTGGATTCCTTTACGAGTTGGCAGGGAGGTAAACAGATAAAAGTTATAATAATCAGGCCGTTTCATTCTCAGCTTGCCAGTTACGTCATAAAGTTGAAGCAATCTAGTAACAGTAAGCGCTATTGCAATCTAAGCGTGAGACGGACTACAGCAGACGACGTTAACGGCGTATTGAAGGGAAGTACTGATATGTTTGGCTTGTGCGGGCACAGGATACTTAACTTTCCCCTTCCCCCTCCGCCTCGTCCACAAACTTACTTACTTCTAGCTCAACGTTCGAACCAAGAACTTTTGTTTCTCTTCTAACTTCATAACTGCGCTCTCCAACTAAGCTACGTGGGCCGAGGCTCAGTACGAGTTATTTTCCCCTCATGCAATCCTCATTATCGATCTGTTCCGTAGTTGTGTACTGATATTGTCTTCCTGGCGTCACTAGTGAGAATGGCACATACCACACACAACGCAACAGTCTGTAACGCACTGACTACAAGGAGTGCTGGCTCATGCACGGGAAAGCTGTAAGACACACACAACCCACCAATATTACGCGGATGGCTAATGAGCTGCACATATTTATGAACCCACAAGCAGTTCGTACCTAACTTAGCCGCCCCATTACAACCAAACCACGTGTTTCCGAACTTGGGTTCCCTCTGGTAAAAAAAAATGTCCAATTCGTTGTCCTGTATCACAGACTGTGCGTTGTTGGTGTTTTTTTTCCTTCCAAACATGTATATAGGGACCATTGCATTTTTTTATCTCTTATTCCATTTTCTTTGTGCTATATGCCTGTTCCTGTTTATCTGTAGATTTGTGTGTTCGATGTTTTAAAATATATATAGTTTTTATATTTTCTCAACATATATCTTCAAAAACCGATAAGTAACTAACTCCATGAAGGAGTGATTTGTGGATCAAATACTTCAAAATATAATACAGGAGGGCAACATCGTCGATTTCTTTCGCTAAAAATGCAAAGCTGTCCTGTTTTGCTATTTATAGAAGAGATATTGACGCCATGTTTGGTTTATATATTTCTTGCAATTCCATACGATAAAGAATTTTTTTCCGAAAATTTATCATTTTGGGTTAAGAACATTATTTACTTATATTTTAAAGATAATTATAATTTGAATTATTTTACTACTATCGCTTTTGTAGATATTCTCAGAAGGTGAGCGATAATTAGTTCCCATTTATTCCACTGGTAATAAATAAAGGCACTCCATTTATTTTGCAGTTGTTCAACATGTGATTGATAGAGTTCGCCTGTCAAACAGAAGATTCGATTACTGTCAAATATATTGTATGAACCAAAAAGTGTTAACGGCTGTTCACGGCAAAGTGAACACTTTTAAAACAAACCATCTAGATGATTCATAGAGTGCAGAGACTGGCATGCAGGCCATCCTAGTTTAGTTGGTAGAGAATTTAAAAGAAATACATTTTAATACTTGACAATATACGGTTTGTATTGCGAATGTATTTTTGAAATACAGGGCCACCGAATTTTTGTTATCATAAACATACACATTAGTTTGCGAACTTATGTATTAGTAATAATTTATATATTTCTAACGACTCGACTCCGCGATTTTTCTTCAGTGGCCCATGAATAAAGTAATCAGGCCCACGAAATGTTAATTTTCCAAATGGCGGAAGGATAAAAAGTAAAATAAGTAGTTACTAAGGAGTGATTTTTAAAAGTGCTTAATTGACCGTGAACAGTTAATAACATTACCATAACTTCTACTTCTCTCTCTCTCTCTCTCTCTCTCAAGGCCATTCTACACTAGCGGCCAAAACGCAGCGATTTTCGCCTCTAGCAACCCCTTCATCGAGCAGAACCCAATCACTGAAGTAAGTCAGACTAGACGAATGTTTGATTCGCTATAACGGCAGGCGTTTCTGTGATACGCAGTGTTGGCACTGAAACAGAGAAGCTGCCGACGTTGTACAGTGTTTACCGTTAAGAGCACACCAATGAAGAAATTAAGTCGCAGTTTCGGGGCGAATTCGGCGGAGAGATACAGCAATATTGGGAATCTGTTTCGACTGGGATAAAATATATTACCTGTTGCCTGCAAAAAAAAATTGACCCAGAAACACATTCAACCCACACAATATCCATTCTGAAACTGAAGGGCGTTTGACAGCCATACAAAGGCCGCATTTCAAACCGTCCACGTGTAGACTGAGACATTACTTTGAGATTGTTAGCTGCGAAATGACGGTTATTATCACTGCTCGTCTAGAATAGGCCTTTAGTAACTTGTTGGCCAAAAAAACTATTGTTTTATAACTGTACCAAACATTGTACAACTTCTACGAATTGTATGTGATGACATGTTTCTAGAACGAAACATTTTACACCTCATACTGTTTTTTTTTGTAATAATTTAATCTCAAATACAAAATTTTGCGGTTTTTCTGCAACCATAATAAAAAATACTAACTCAGTTGAATAAATGAACAAATTCACATTGTAAACATATGCTGTGGGCTATAGCTCGATATATACGTAAATCAATAAATAACAGTTCATGCATTAAAATAAATGTTAAATATATGCATACAACTTTTTATATAAAAAAATTATTTCCACATACATGCCTGGTATTTGCATAATACATACGTGTTACAAAGTATCCCAAGGCATTTCTTTCTTTGTGAATTCTTTCATTTGTACAACTTAGTAGGCCATAGCTGCAGAAAAAGAGCAAAATTTTGGAATTGACATCAAATTTTAAAAAAATATATAAAGACTTTATTTTAATTTCCGAGAAAAATGTCATCATAAACAATGTGTATAGTATATACGCGGTTTAGTAACACTTTCTCATTAACACCTTTGAAAAATCACCCCATGTACGAGGTTTTTGGTTATTTCCTAAATATGACCTGTATCACAAGAATTTTATACTTATGTATAACAAAAATACTGTTACATGGATGCCTGTGCTACGTATCTAAGTTCGTTATGGATGGAGATCTTAATAAAAATAAATGAACTAAGTTAGATTTTTAGTTAATTCACACAGCTATTAGTTACAGTATTAAATGTTTCTAATTAATGCCCTTCTTAATAATGCCTCTGTTTAGTTAGAATCTATTAACTCATATCTATCATTAACGTACTTTCGGTCTGTCTGTTGCCATCGTCTGTAATGCCTTTCACTCGCGCACCCAGTCCGATAGTCCAGCTTGCCAGCTGCACTCTTCACTACTTGACACTCGCAGTCGCAGATTTCTCATCCGCTGTTCACTTATCTCGCTGCTCGTCGTATGTCGCTCGGAACTCAGCCACTCATTCACTTATCGTCTTCTCCCTGGCCCGGGGGCCCAATAAGGTTAGCAGCGGGGAGCCGCCTATATGTTATCGCGGTAGAATACATTCATAAATCGACAACGCTGGTAGAATTATCGCTCGCTTGTCATTCAAAATATTCCATGGACTTGCCACCTCACTCTTCGCTTCTCTGTCTTTCTCTTCTGCCCGCTCGCAGACCAGCGACACATAACAGTTCTTTAGTTTGATGTAAATTGAACTTTCTTTTGTATTTTATATATAACTTATAATATTTAATTTGTAATTAAGATTAATATAAACAGTACCAAAACAAGTGTGTTGGTAATGCCTAGTAATAAATAGTTATTAAGTAAAGTCGTGTACATGAGGCGGAGGAATATCCTGAAAGTAGAACTTTAGCAGGGCTTCTGGAAAGTTGGAAGTGACCGTGGATGAACTATACAAGTTGAGCAATGTTTAGTATAGGCTGTTCACGGTAAAGTGAGCACATTTGAGACCCTAGTTACTATTCCTTTCAGACTTTTTTTTTTTATCATTTAACTACATTTTTAAAATAAATATTGTCATGTAGGTAATAAACTCAGTGTGTATATTCCACCGCACACAGAAGTTAATGCCTAAGGAAAAAAAATTACATATACTTATTGACTATTAGTCCAAATGAGAGGGCTTTCAAAAGTGCCCACTTAACTGTGAGTAGCCTATAGAAAGTTATAAATGAGTTGTTATGCAACAGTCATACTGTGGGTGTGTGGAGTGCGTGAGCGCTGTGTGTTCTCAGCCTGCGTCGGCGCGCGTCACAATGCTGGAGGAGGACGCCGACGTCTGCCTTCCCGCCGGCTCGAGGGAGGCGCCGGTGCTGCCGCGTAGCGGCGCCGTCGCCTACGACGAGCGCGCCATCTGCCACAGCACCGAGGGTGAGTCGTTCGTTACACAAGTCTTGTTTCACCCACCGTATCGAATATTTTTTTTATTTATTTCTTCCTGATTCAAATTTATGAGGATTTATTGAAAATGCGATCAGAGGAGCTTACCTTATTACTTTAAAGTCTGCGCACTTTTGAAATCAACATTTGAAAACTGCCACTGCACAGGTCTGCATATATTCCAACTGTCTCACCGACTGCCGTGCACCCAGTAAAGTTGTTATTGTAGGCGAGAAAGTAGTGTCATATCTCAACGTTAGATTAAAATTTGCTAGGTGAATATCTGTGAATACTTAATATTTTTTGATAAATTTTTAAAATAAAAATAAGTGTAACAATTACCGAATTTATAAAATATACATTTTTTTTTTTTTTTTAATAATTACACATTTTCACTTGACCGACGCGACGCATAAATAAAGTAATAAAGCACATGGCAATATTAATTTTACACATGGTGGAAGGTTACACGACGTGCAGGCAACTAGAACTTAAGAAAGGCTTTCAAAAGTGCTCAGTTTACCGTGAACAGACATTAACCAACACTACAGACATAATATATTGGCAAATAATGTATATTTATGAAGTAAATAATATAATACGAATTTTTTTATATAATAATTCATTCTCACCTTTTAATGAAAACCAGGGAACACCTATCAATAAACAGGTAAAATAATTTGCTCATAATATGAAAATCAATGCTTATATAATGAAACATTTTCATTAATAAACCTGATTCTTCTGTTATGACACTATTAAGAATCATTTCTGTGTAAGGGGTGACACGCCCTTTTAAGGTGAGTTACAGTAAAGGTTACTCCTACTACAGGTTAGGAAGATCAATGTTAACAGTTGTGGACCACGGTGTTGTAGTGGCTAGACTACCAGCCCTCCACCTAGGCGAACCGGGCTCGATTCCCGGAGGGTCACTCCCACATTTCTGTATGTTGGAATCGTGTCGGACGATGCCGCTGGTCGGCGGCTTTTCTCGTGGATCTCCCGTTTCCTCTAACCTCAGATCGCATGCACGTCGACATCGACAGTCGCACTGGAGAAGAAGCAATCCAATGCCGGGACACGGAGGGTTGGCCACTGCGCACCTCGGGCACGCACTCTACCCTATTTCCCCTACACGAGTCATACGACACAGCGACGCAGGGCCGACCACACGTCGGCAGCCGTCCGCAAATAATTAATGAATTAATGTTCGTGGAGTGCGACCTACTACTGTCTCACATGACAGAGGGCTGCCAGACTAGCTGCGCATTTCACGATGGCACTTTGCAGCACTGATGGACCGCGCAAAAATGTGCCTCGCAGCTACCGGGTGATATCAAGAAAATAAACTGGAAGGAATAAAAACTGTAATTTTTGTATGGAACGCGTGTGATGCGTAGGTGGGTAAGAAGGAGAGTAGGAAGATAATCAGGAAAATAGGAAGATAGGTAGGTATGAAGATGTGCAAGGATGTAGGAAGGTAGGAAAATAGGTAGTAAAGACTGTTCATGATAAAGTGAGCACTTTTGAAGTGAACCCTAGAAAAATGTCACTGTTCCTGCCTGCATATATTTTAACGGCCGCACTGACTCACATGCATCCCGTTATGTTGGTAATGGTGGATGGAAAGTAGTTCCATATTTTAACGTCGAATAAAAAGCGTTAGGTAACAATTTGTCATAACTTAAAATATTTCTTTAGCTTTCTGTATTGTTTAATACATCAGAAAAATGAGTAGATTTGTAAAGTATTTAATTTTCTAATAATTTTACAATTTAACTTTACCGACGCATGAATAAAGTGGCGAGGCCCATGGCAACGTTAATTTTACATGAAGCGGTAGAACACACTACGTGCATACAAATAGATCTTAAGCATGACTTTCAAAAGTGCTTATGTTACCATGAACAGCCTACAGGGAAGCTGGGAAGGTAGGCCTGAAAGTAGGATGGTATGACTAATTTTAATTTCCGTTCTTCAGTATTTTTTTTTTCTCTTCGCAGTTATGAAAGAAAAAAGTTTCATTTTATCATACATATAAGGGCCAATGTTGTCTGGTGGTCATTTAACTTGCCTCTCGCCACGGCGAGCAGGGTTCGATTACCGACGAGGCTAGACTCTGAATTTCTAAAGTGGATTACAGGATGTCAGGTCAAGTGACTTTAGCCTAGACTTTGAGAATAATTACAGTTTCGAAACACTTTGAGAGCAAATGAATTTAGGCCGTGTGACACGCACCCGGATCATCTGTGGATTTCCGTTCACCCGATCGTCACATGCTACCTTCACTTCGCCCCGCATCAGTGTGCAAATACTCAGCTACTGCTGTTGTTGACCACTACCCGAATCTCACCCGCTCAATAAACATGCTTATTTAGTTTTGAAGAAACCGAAACCATTTGACTATACGTATCTACAGTCGCTTGTCTTCAACATCTCTTCGGTGGCAACATGTAATGTATTTGCGAGACTCGTCCTGAGGGACATCGCAATAGCGTGTTATGTAAAGTGAAATTTGCTTATAACTCACTTACTCATCTGCTAGTACGCATAATAATGTTTTTTTTTATGTGTATGGCATGTATCATTGAGTAATTTCAAATACTGAGTTAAAAGTACAGATATAGAAGTCGAAGGAAAATCTTACTATTTCCCCTTAGCTCACGGGGCAACGTATTGTCGAAAAAATATCCTGTATTTTTTTTCCCCCCCTTTATCTGATGCAGGAATGTGTTGGGATTGAGAAGTAACATATGGGCACCAACAAGACAATCGTTGATAGGTCTAACCCACACCCTCACGGAAGGTTTATAAGAATATCTGTTCATCATGTCTCTCAGACTGCCTACGTCGCAGTCATGACTGTTTCTGGAGTTGAAGCAGCAATCTTCTGTGAACGTGGAACCATCAGTGAACAGGTAGCTTCATGCGATACAAGTTGCACAAACGTTTCTAAGAGAAGCCAACAACTAAAGTGTGGCGCAGTGGCAAGCCTTCGGGCTTGTTGCAGGGAGGACCTGGGATCGATACCCCTGTTTGATAATCCTGATTTCGGTTTTCAGTGGTTTCCCGAAATCATTTCAAGCGAGTGCTGGAATGGATTCTTACTACATGTCGTTCCTAAGTCCTTTCCTGTTCCTGCTTTCCTGAGTAACTTGCTCTGTCCCCATTGACCTCGCTGTTGTTGAGACGTTAAAAAACACCAACTACAATTTCTTTACGGTAAAATGAACACTTTTGAAAACCCTGCTTAAAATCTACTTGTATGCACGTTATGTATTATTCTACGTTATGTAAAATTATCATTGACATGGGCCTCATCATTTTATTCATGCGAAGCTCAATTGAAACTGAAATTATTAGAAATGTAAACATTTTATAAATCTGATAATTTTTGCACACTGAGGCGTTAAATAAATGCAGAAAGTGTAAGAAATAATTTAAGTTATCACAAATCGTTACCTAACACGTTTTATTCAACGTTAACATATGGAACTAGTTGCAATCTATCGTTACCAACTTTGCTAGGTGCACGTCACTAAGTGCTCCTGTTAAAATGTATGCAGGTCAAGGAAAGTGATATTTTCTAAGGTTAACTTCGAAAGTGCTCATTTTATCGTGAACAGCCTTTAGTTATTTTTAAACATGCATCGTGCTATTAATTTTATCACCGCCTCATAAAAAATTTAGGTTCACCGCTTCAAGTAACGTTTGTACAAGTTACTGACAGAAAGACCGAACGCAAGTTGAGCGTCTTGCGAGTAGAGGCGATGAGCAAGAAGTGAGCGGGCAAGAGTCGACCTTAAAGCTCAAGATTTTGGTTGGCTCTAAACGTCAAGGTCTTGAGCGCCAATGAGAATGGAATGAGAGGGGAATGAAGCAACGGCGGAACACATGAGCGGGGGAAGCGGGAAAGCCTCGAGAAAACCTCGCCGGCCAACTGCAACGTTCGCCACGCTTTTCACGCGCGACCGAAAATCCGGTCGCCCTGCCGGGATTCAAACCCTGATCGTCTTGGTGACAGGAGTGTGGCCGGACTGCAACACCGCCACGTCCTCTCTTCAAGGGAGAGTATACAGTTTGCCTTCGCAATATATGCGCGGCCTGCTACTGTGCATTACATAGGCGAGCAGGATTGTCGTTGATACAGGCTGTTTAAGGTAAAGCGAACACTTTTCAAGGCCCTGCTTAAAAGTTACTTTCAGTTTATGTACATCATTTCGCCAGTTTTTATATAGAAATCCTAATATCGCTTATATGAGTTTCCATTTCATAGCTCTCGAAAGTTAACATCCGAGGCCACAATAAAATATAATTTGCAGATTATTATTCCTGCTGGAAAGGCCTTAACATGTACTCACTTTACCGTGAATAAACCTATTGGCGTACTTAATTGCTTTGGGCTTAGCACACAATGTCTCTTTAACGGTGTAACGATTTACGGTTTACCGTGTACGTTTGGAAATATGGAAACTGGTAATCATGTGATACATTAGATTGGACTTGGCCATCTTTACCGCTTACATTCATTCAGCATGCAAAAATCTACTGCAAGCTCACTCTCTAAACGTACTTGCGCTTGTGAATATCAAGGAGGCCCAGGAACATTAGAACTACAGCACTTGGCTCACTTGTTGTAATATGAAACTCTAAATCTCTACGTAGAGAAAATCTACTGCAAGCTCACTCTCTAAACGTACTTGCGCTTGTGAATATCATAGAGGACCAGGAACATTAGAACTACAGCACTTGGCTCACTTGTCATAAGAAACTCTAAATCTCTACGTAGAGACAATCTTAGTGTCGTTCTTCACTATCTAATGTAAAAATATTTTGAATAAAACCTTTATCAAGGTAATTATTACCTCAATATATTCAACATTATCATCTTAAAATTACAGAATAAGGCATGGATCTTTTACTACGTCCTGAGAAGTTCAACATTGATCCTGAGGCATCCACTGCTTCTCAGCATTGGAACCACTGGCACCGTATTTTCCAAACTTTTATTGTATCTACTAAAGCTAGTGAACAAGACGATTTTCATCTGTTAATAAATCATGTATCTACTTCAGTACATTGGGGCAGCGGTGACTGAGCTGTTAGCCTGCTCGCCTCCCACCAATGTGATCCGGGTTCAATCCCTGGCCGGGTCACCGGATTTTCGTGCCGGATGATTCTGTTGGTCAACAGGTTTTCTCGGAGATTTCCCGTTTCCTCCCTTCATTCTGGCGCCCCTTCATACTCATCTCAATCACCCTTATCGGCTCTCAATACCATACTGTTCAGATCCGTCCAAATCTCATCACTCACTTCAGTACATAATTACTTGAGCGAGTGTAAGAAGATTTAATTAAATTTCGTTTTTTGTAAAATCTTTATTCAAAATCAGTTAACGAAATTTTTGCTCTCCGTACACTCGCAACACAAAAACAACAATCTAGGGATTTTATTACTACATATATCGAGGCACTAAAACAACATGATAAATAATGTAATTATAAATCTGTTACAGCTGAGATGAACAGGACTGATTGTACGTATATATGTACCAGTGCACATGTCGCTGCGCCGCCACTGCGGTCTATGTCCGCATGTGTGTACCCGGCTTAAGAGATATTTTCATTGCTAGCTTACAAGATTCACAGATCAGGCAGCTTCTTACAGAAAACCCTAATATTTCATTGCATGATGCTGTTGGACAAGACCGATCTCTAGAAATGTCTCAGTATCAGTCTACATACTACAACTCTCCTGCAGTAGTCAACTGCATTTCGATGCAAGTTAAACGTTGCAAAATTTAAGACACTAAAGAAAATGCACACAGTAATAAATAAACCGAAAGTGTTGTAGCGGTAAATAGTGAGAAATATTATTTATGAGGTTTTAGTAAACATCCCAGGAATTTTTTCCCCGCCAGACAAGTTATATGCAGAGGCTGTGACAAGAAGCGTCTCCATGAGAATGTCTGCCAGCTAGACTTCAAAGGAAAACTAAAGTTATCACTTCTTTTATTCAAACATTTCCGCATTCCTGTATCGCAAGTGTGTCTTCTGGTCTATCTAAGGCTGTAGTTCATAGTTATTCTTTAATTTCATTTTTGTTTCTGCTCTCATTGACAGTGGCATTATCTCAAGTTACATCAACAAATTACTTGTCCATCATCTTGGACTCCCAATAGTTGAAGACAAAGGAATGGAAGTTTCCATGAATTCTAGTGACCTTCGATCTTATTAGCGAGGTGAACGCTCAGTAACACTCACAGTTCAAGGCCATGTATATGGTTCTACTGTCTCGAACATTCTGCCTTAACTCTGCGCCGATGTTGTCATTGGGCATGACATTTTGAAGAATCACTCCTTTGTAAACATTAAATTTGGAGGTTCTCAAGACCCACTTAATGCACGTGCTTTAGCTGCTGCACGTAAGCAACCTGTATTGTTATTCTCCAATCTCATACCGAATGTTAGACCAATATTGGTTAGATGTCGATGGCACACGGAATTAGAAAGAGAGCTCGTAGAAATCGAAACAGGAAAGCTACTAAAGGAAGTAATAATCGAATATAGTTATTCACCATGGAGAGCCCAAGCTTTGGTCGTGGAATTCGAAAATCACAAGAAACCAATGGTCGTTGATTACTTCTAGGCCATAAATCGCTATAAAAATCTTAATGCATATCCATTACCTAGGATAGAGGGTGTAGTAAACAAAGTAGCCAATTTTCAGGTTTTTAGCTCACTCGATCTTCAAAGTGATTACCGTCAGATTCCAATATGCGAGGAAAATAAGCGGCATACAGCGTTCTAAGCGTATTGCAAGCTGTATCAATTTAAACGGATTCATTTCGGTTTACCAATGGCGTGGCTACATTCCAAAAAGCTAATGATAATATTATCTCCGATGAAATCCTACCTGGTGTTGCGGCATACGTGGACGATATTACAGTTGGAAGAACTATTCATGAAGAACATTGTGAAAATCTGAAAGAATTTTTGGAAGTATTTGAAAAACATCGCTTAACAATAAACGAAGAAAAATCTTTTTTCTCAGTTCGCTCAATCCATTTTATTGGATATATCGTACAGACCCTGAGTGCCTCTGGCCGCTTCGTGAACTTACTTTGCCAAATGGCCTCTCTTCTTTAAGAGGAACAGTGGGCGTGTTTTCTCACAATTTACACCTCATTCCCAACTTTTCCAAAAATAAAAATAAATAAAATAAAATCCAAATATTAACGCAGAACAAACTTCCTCTTGAACACCAAGCTGAAGAGGCGTTCAGCCAATTGAAAGTAGACATCGCGAATGCTGTAGTTTCTTAAATAGAACCCGAAGGGGTATTTACAGTAGAAACAGACGCCTCAGAAAGAACTATAGCTGTGGCACTATCTCAAAATGCTCGACTATTAGCTTTCTTCTCTCGAACTTTCAGTCAGAACAACATAATTCTGCAATTGAAAAGGAAGCTTATACAATCGCCGAAATTTTCCATAATTAGAGACATTATCATTCGGGCCGATATTTTCGGTTAATAACAGATAATAATCTGTGTCTTTTATGTATGATACAAAACTTTCTGGAAAAGTGAAGAACGAATATATCTTAAGGTAGTGGTTAGAATTATCCTGTTACAATTATGATATCTATAGACCAGGGAAGGAAAATGATGATGCTGATCTTCTTTCTCGCCATTGTTCTGCTATTAACAGTACTTCGTTGAAGAAACTGAATGATCTGCATGGTGTGCTATGCCATGCTTGAGAAAATCGAATTTGCCAAGAATTTGCCAAGAAATCTAGAAGAGGCCAGAAGAATTGTTTTGTCTTGTAGATTCTTCAGTGAGATCATACCATGTTTCCTCAAGCATCAAGGTCATATTTTTAAAGCGACACAACTATTTGAGCACTTAAATATAGATTCCAAAGGACCATTGTTTTCAAAGATCGAAGAAGAAATACTTTGTAATTGTTGTAGATTAGTTTTCCCGGTTTCCTTTTGCATTTACTTGCTGTGAAATATCTTCCACTACAGTTATAATAATGCTTCGAGAGAACGTTTCTATTTTAGGAACACCAGCACATATTCACTCATACAGAGTTGCGTCGTTTATGTCGAGAGAGCTAAAGCTTTATCTGGACTTTCTTGAAGTTGCTACGAGTCGAACAACTCCATACAATCCCCAAGGAAATGGGCAAGCAGAGAGATGCATTGAAAACAATCTAACTAGCTATAAAATGTAAGGGAATCGACCCACGATCTTGGGAATTGTTGCTGGTTGATGCACTACACTCAATACGTTCTCTTCTCTGCAGTGCTACGAATGCAACTCCTCACCGACGCATGTTCAAGCATACCAGAAGATCGAACAATTTATCTTCTACCCCAACATGGCTGTTAACGCCTGGGCATGTGATAATGAGGCGCCATGTTAGATACTCAAAGTTCGAACCTCTAATGGACGAAGCCACCTTGTTGGAAGGCAACCCCGAAGATCCTTACATCAGATTTGTATATCTTTGTGATGCCACTATCTCTAATAGGCAATTAGCTTCTGTTGGGGGAAAAAAACATTTGAAGAGCCTTATGAATATCCTTTAGCTGATGAATCTCCTTTACCTGACACTTCACATTTCTTGACTGAAGCGAACAGTCCATCAAGAACTATGCCTCGAATCTTAACAGATAATCAGAATTCACCGAGTGCTGGTTTCCCAAGCCCTACCCCTTCTATTCTTCGCCGCACGGAATGAGTTCGCCTCAGACCTGGTAATCTTGAAGATTATATAAGGTGGGTGGGGTGGATTTCATAACTGTTTATATCTTTAAAGAGAGATAATTTTACTGCCGTTGTTTACTCTAGTGTATAGATGTCGAGTAAAATCTTTATCAATAGGTAATTATCACCTCACTTTCTCTGGCCTCTACCGACGTCCGTATGATGCGTCTCTGGTGATGTGCATATTGTTCAAAGTTTGCTTCTAAATAATGAACCCGTCATTGATGTGCGGGACATTATTTCTGGTACTTTCTGTATACACAAATGTGTACATACATTGCACACTCTACATATTACGTGTATGAGTTCGTAAATGTGGAGATAATTTTGCTGATACTATCTACAATTATTTGACTGATATTTTTTGTTGTTCCTGGTGCAAATTTATTATTTATTTTTTTTTCTTTCTCATTGCGCTTAATTCGCATAAAAATACTGAACAACGCTTAACGTTAATGTAAAGGATATCAATAATTACCATCGAATCGTTCCCTCTGCATATAATATTAATTCATAAAATTGACAGTATTTTAAACCAAATAGATGTGACATCTGGCCAGATCCAAAACTAAACATTTTAACAAAAGCGTTCTCATTAATTATACAAGCTGTTCAAATGCACCCAGAAAAACGTTTATTTTTAATCAAACAAAGTTTGTTTGGCCCAAACAAAGTTTGTTTGGCGCAACCAAATTAGTTGTTTGTATAGGGGCAATGAAATATTTTGTTTCAGAAATCAAATTATTTTGTTGTTCTTATTTGGTTGCTCCAAACTAAGATTTAGCTGATGAAAATAACTATTCTTTGGCTATACATACATTAGACTGTTTCGGAATAATATTTTAAAAAAATTTTGTAGCCTGGCCGAGATTCGAACCTGCATTGACTGCACTGGAGTGCTAAGTAAGCACAAGATAGTTACTGCTGATGAAGTAGGACTGTTTTCAAATACATACATTTCAGAGAATAGACAGCGTGCGTGGATAAATATTTCAAGTTTTGTATATTTACTTTTTAGTTCCCTGGTGAATTTGATTTATTAGGATTTTTATACTATTAATAACCATCAATAAATTCACTAACAAACACTGTAAGAGACCTAATAGTCACAAAATTTACAAACCTTGGAGCTGTATTTTCGAGAAGGCTATCAAATGAGTGGTAAAAGGAATACAAACCGTTGACTCAATTGATCCAACTATATATTTAGTTCTCAGCCTTATTTTTCTTGGCCCAACACAGATGTTTCATCTATCCAAGAGTGCATTTTGTTAGATGAACGTGATAAGTTTTGTTTGGGCGAGTAATTATATTTTCGGCCCTATACAAACAAGTGCCTATGCTGTCGTCTGTAACAAACCTTACATCGAGCAGGTGCGGAGGCGGAAGTCAGCTGATCGCCCTTCAAACACGCGGCTTTAACCCACGGAGAGTACAAGCCAAGTTAACGCGCATGTCTTCCTCCCACAGAGACTCCGAGCATTGGACTGCGAGATATTTCCGTGCACATGTTCCTGGCGTTGACTGCTATATCGCCGATACGACTGTCAGTCACGTGGTCAGCAGTGACGAACTCGCTTGTTTGCATTCATATTTTAACACCCTCCCCCCCTCCATACACCCGTTATGAATATAATGCTCTGACTGATTTGACTACGCTATAATTGAATTGAAACTATGTTACGGGGAGTGTAAAACGTCTCAAAGTACTTGCTAATATAAAGATGTTTTATAACCTCAAATACCAACCACGTTACTTGCGATGGTATTATTGTCAGAAGATCAGAGTGTGTTATGCGTAGCTCTCGTTCTCACTCTAACTCTCATTTTCCCTCCGCGGTCGCTGAAGGGGCAACGTTTCAGCAGAGTGTAGTCCCTGACATGGAGATAGCCACCGGACGTGGGTGAGATAGTACCAGTACGCTCGAGCTAATTGTCACAAGCGGTTAGCTCCTCCAGTGTTCATACGTCGTCGTCTATAGTGCAGGGCAGGGGTTCCCAAACACTGGTACGCGAAGGCAGACTTGTCGTTTCTTTCTCGATACTCGGAGCTTTAAGGATGCGTTCACAGATTTACGATTAACTTTCTCATTCATATGCAATTTGTAACATTTAAATAAGACCTACAACGATAAAAGGCACATTAAAAAATGTTAATTTACATACCACATTTTGAACACCCCCCCCCCCCCACCCCCCACCCTCCCTCGGTTCCTTTCCTGGCGACTAAAGTAAAAAAAAATGGTTTGTCTTATATTTTATATCAGTAAAGAATAGTTTTTTTTTATTTACTTCATCACCAATGCAAAAAAACTTCCTCGGAGAATTTTAAACTCGTACACACTCGCGTATTTAGTGGCACGCCTAGTGATCATAATAATTACGTCAAGTGGTACTGAGTGATGTGGAGGTTGGTAGCCCCTAGTCTTGAGAGAGTACGAGCGTTTGGAGCGGGGGGGGGGGGGGGGGGAATTGCAAGCGGCGAGAAGAGCTGCATTGTGAAAGGAGCAGGGAACAATGCGCCGCCAGTATCTCTGCTCCACATTCCACTGCGCGAGCTGGTGACTACTCATCGTCGCTAAAGCCGATATAACCATTTGATATAGGAAAAATAAGAATTAAAAAGTCTGTGTTTAGTATTAAATTTTAAAATTTAATTTGATTTAATTTTTTTAAATTGTACTTCATTTGTACATAGAGTACAGCAAAAATAAATCTCAACTTCATTTCATGTATCTTCTCTTCAAGACTAAATACTGCACAATGGTAATTATTCACCACCTTGACGATTTTTGTAGACATAACATTCTACTCAGATTTTATTAAATGTATGTACATGTTAATAAACCAAGAATGATCACATTCTCTTTATAAGGGAAAATAGGCAAGGTACTACACCAGCCAAAAATTAGACATACATATAATATATATTTTTATTTACTTAAGACTACAAACATAAAAACCGAGTCCTTACATTCTTCACACAAAAGTGTCTTTACAACAGCATATTATATTTCATGTAGTGAATATAATCTGCTTATATGCAGCTCATGGCAGTTTATACTAGCAAGCATCCAAACAGAACACTTGGCCATATATTTATCTTCTTCACGACAATGGACAATGTTTCACTACTCCTTTTATACATACACACACACGCACGCACACGCACACACACATATATAATATATATACACACACCCACAAGGTGGTACCATACCATCCACCATAACTCAAGTTTACAGAAACTATAGAGTTTAGACCAGCCAAAACACAAAAATCCCTGCCTTATGATCTACCAAACCACGCTAGACACAATATTTTCATCATTCATACCTCTTACTATAACTCAAGCATTCTTCATCCATTCAGTCCACACTAACCTTAACCTAATTTTACTTAATGCTCATAATTTTTGTTCTACTGTTCGACACTAACCAAATATGTTCTAGTCACTATACCAACCAACCTTTATAACCCAAGTCACACTAGACCACCCAAGACCCTATCTCCTATAACCAATAAAAAAATTCAGTCACACTAATCAACCTCACCACCCAATACACCAAGCACAATATCCATCATTACACGAGAAACTATACAGCTGAGGCCGACCCATAACATAACACCAATTCTACTAGTTCTACCAACCAACCCCACTTATAACTTAAAACCATACCACCCACTATAACTCGAACATACCTCAACCATTCACACAAACAAACCATACAAAGCAAACATACAGCCCATACCAGTGACACAATCAACTCCTTCTCATACCATCAACCATGACGACTTACACAAGTCAAAATACTCTGACCAACCATTCCTCTTACTATAACTCAAGCATACCTTAGTATTACAGGACTCGCCGACACACACACATACTGTCCACACCATTCGACATACGTTTACATTCGCAATACAGATATATTGAAAAATTGATCACCCAACATACCATCAATGCTAACCTAAGTGTGCCAAGCAAATGTATAGTCAAGACCAACCTTCAACACAAAAAGTCTTACCATCTGTCAATGTAACATAATCGACTGATACCAGCCACCATGATATGAAATCACCCAAGTGTCATGTTGTACACAGGTGAACTTGACTTTGACCTTGACACATTGAGCTATGACTCGCGCCATCGAGCCAATGATCCATCGCTCCATCGATCCACCAATCCAATCTATCTATCTATAGATCCACCCATCCACCTATCCATCAATCTTTAGCAGTCTTCCATCTCAATCTTTAGGAATTTCCCATCTCAATCTCTCACAATCCTCCACCTCAATCGCAATATTTTAGTATTTTCATGTATGCAGTCAACTATCTATTTTATTCAACACCACCTAAAGTTGTAAGGGATAAAAGGACACGGCACAAGAAAATAGTTAATTTTTAATAATAATTTATTATTATTTTGTAACTACATTTTCAGAAGCAAGCAGTTCATCACATCATGACATAACCCCGATTATGAAGTGCATCGATGACTCAACACATCTCAGCAAGGTGCAAGCCATACCCATATTAGGTCAATCAAATATTTGAGTCCATCAGCAATTTCGTTCGTGTCTTCGGTATACATGTAGCCAGTATTCGCAGCATCCTCTGCCTTCTTCGCATCTTTTGACGAAGGAAACTGGTTGTGGAAATATGTCGGAACGTCGAGGGAATCATCATCGTCTTCAACACTATCACTGTCTTCATGATCGTTTTTACCTCATGTTTTGTATTCTTCATAAATTGACTTTTCTTGTATGAGGTGTATGATCATTAGTATTAAGAGCCGACTACTGTTTATTTAAAATTTCGCCGACTTCATTTGAATGTCTTCCAAGTGTATATTCTGCGCAAACCGACTGTACCGCACTCATTCGATCTTTAGCATTAATAGTCTAAACATAATTTTCTGCGGAAACTGTACCGAGTGATGTAGCAGGAGGTATTGACAGCAACACTTTCTGGCCCCCAATAAACGAATCATTGCAGATCTCAGTATGTTCTTTCAATGTATTACATTGAGCAAACTGCATGCTGTCATTGTCGTAATACTTCATCGCACGAAAAGGACTCTTAGTACAGGCCATCCTCTCATGTCGCTGAGCATTTCGACCGAAGGTAAAACTCTGTCGCAGAATCGGCACTGGCGACAATCAGGTAGCGATGATGCAGGTCGTCGCTCCTTATTAGTTGATGTCAAAGACAAACCTTTGTATTCACCATTCATCTTTGCAGTATAGCGAGAGAATGCTTCCAAATCGATGTTAACTTCCCAATGCCTGAACAACAACTAAGGTGCCAGCAAGGATCATAGCTTCATATGTCAATTCTCCCTCACTCGGAAAAACCGTCCGGTATTTTCTCAATGTAGATCGCGACACTATGATCGTCGTGTTCAAAGGCAAGCATTCGTTTTGCCATTTCATCTTTCCGATATGGGAAAAGTTTCAGAAAACCCAAGTCCTGTAATGCTAAGGTACGTTTGAGTTATAGCAAGATGTATGGGTTGTCAGTTTCTTTGACTGGTGTCAGTCGACATGGTGGATTGTATAAGAAGAAGTTGATTGTGTCACTGCTATGCTTTATATGGTCTGTGTTTACGAATGGTTGAAGTATGCTTGAGTTATAGTGTGTGGTATTGTTGGTAGGTATGAGTGGTGTTGGTTGGTAACACAAGAAGAATGGGTGTTAGGTTATGGGCCGGCCTCAGCTGTATAGTTGCTAGAGTTACGATGGATATTGTGATTGGTGAATTAGGTGTTGCAATTAATTAGTATGATTGAAATTTTTTTTTGGTTATAGGATATAGTGAGTTGGATGGTCTGGTATGACTTGAGTTATAATGGTTGATTGGTATAGTGACTAGTATATATTTGACTGGTGTCAACCTATAGAGGAAAGTATGAGAAGCAAGTAAACTTATGGTAAGGTCAGTGTGGACTGAATTGAACATGAATACAAATAATAGAATGTGAATGTATATATATGTGTGTGTATGTGTGTGTGTGAGAGTGTGTTCCTTGATAATGAAAATGAGATATGTATTACAAAATACATAAACATAGTATAACAAACGCCATGCAATTATAGTGAAATAAAAAGTAAAAGTC
The DNA here is from genome assembly GCA_029891345.1 of Dryococelus australis. NCBI lineage: Eukaryota > Metazoa > Arthropoda > Insecta > Phasmatodea > Phasmatidae > Dryococelus > Dryococelus australis. The sequence goes on along the minus strand of CM056996.1, from coordinate 234,992,014 downwards.
AAATATAAGAGTACTATAAACGGAAAATTTTAATAACATTAAGTACGTTAATATTACGATATATACTTGAAAACAGTAAAATGTAGTACTAAAAATTAAAATCTACATTTATCAAAAAAGTTAATACAATAATACCAAACATACATATATTATAATGATAACTAAAACAATAAGTCTAAAGAACACAACACTAAAGCTATATGTGGAGTGCCTTCTCTTCTGGCACGGAGCGAAGTCAAGAACAACAGATATGAATCTGCTTATATAGGCACACTCCAACACACAACAGCGTAAAATGAGTAATATATCAAATGAAGAGATATAAATCTTAAAATCACGCCTACATACTAAAATACTAAGCATGTGCCCGAAACCTAATGTTTAAAAAAATTTACAGACATATATAACTAAAATATAAAAGTTACAATACAACATGGGCAAAACTGTACTGGCAATGTGACTGAACGAATTTAGCTACGAACACATTTTACTACATGCAACTATTAAAACTACGAAAATAGTATTAAAGTATCAAAAACTATTAAAATTATAAAACACAGTATTAAGTATTACATAATATAATTTATAATACTAATAATCTGGTGTTTTTTCGGTAGAACAGACAGCAATGATGTTTGTGTTTTCGCTGGTCTGAATTCTATAGTTTCTGTAAACTTGAGTTATGGGGTTTAGTATGGTGCCTGCTTGCTATATATATATATATATATATATATATATATATATATATATATATATATATATATATATATATATATATATATATATGCAGTCGTGAAACATTATTGGGAAGAAGAATATATGACCAAGGGTTATGGGGTTGAATTCTTGATAGTATAGACTGCCATGAGCTGCATATAAGCAGATTATATTAGCTACATGAAAAGCGAACATGCTGCTGTAAAAACACTATGTGGATTGTGTCGAGAATGAAAGAATGTAAGTTTCTATGCTTGTAGTCTAAAGTATTTAAATATATAAATTATATAAATAAAAAAAAGTCTTAAATTTCTTACTGGTGCTGTACCCTGCCTACTTCCCCTGATATAGAGAATATAATGGTGCTTGGTTTATTAATATATACAAACATTTAATAAAATTCGAGTAGGATGGTTATGTCTACAAAAATAGTCAAGGCAGTGAATAATTAGCATTGTGTATTATTTCGTCTTGAAGAGAGGGGACCTAAAATTTAGTTGAGAGAACTTTATGCTGTACTCTATGTACAGTATAAGTACAGCTTAATAATTATGATTAAAACAATTTTTAGAATTAATTAATAAATATATATGTTTTTATTTCTTATTAAATCTATATCATAGGGTAACCAATACTTTTTACACAGTCTTGCCTGGCACGAACTTTACAACATGCCGTCTCGTGTATGAAAAATTACTTCATTAAATTCGTAAATAAATATAAAGATGACGATTCACGCACTCTCAGGCGATGAAGGAACTACATAGATGATTGTTTCGAACAAAAGCATGAGAGCTAGTGACAGAGAGATAAAGACAAAACGGATTGAAAGAGAGAGAATTATAGTACAAAAATGGGAGAACTCGGAGAAAACCCATGGAATCTTATAGAGATAAGACAGAAAGAGATGGAAAAAGAGAGTGAGAAAGGTAAGAGAGAGCGCGAGAGCAAATGTGAGTAATTGGGAAACAAGAGAGAAAAAGAGAAAGAGAGAAAGATAAATGAAAGAGAGAAAGAGATGGAATGAGAGAGACAAGAGAGAAAGTGATGGAATTAGAGAAAGAGAATACATGGAATGGTAGAACATGAAAAAACTAGCGAGAGTGAAAGTATGAAATTATGATCGTATCCGCCTTGAAAAGACGAGTCCAGTGATTAATATTTACTTCCTAACTTTTTTCTCTATAATATATTTTTTATTGAAAAGTTATAATTTTTTATATTTTTGGGAACAAAGATCAATGGTCCTGAGTCCACGCTGGTCCGCTTGTCCTGACTCTAAAGTCGCCTGGGTCACATGTCCACCTCGCCTGTCTGGGAAAAAAATGACCTTTTCTGAGGAGTCCTTTTTTCTGCAGTTAGGAAAATGGTAAAATTTTTAGGGAAAAAAGTGATTTTTGGATAAAATAATTCATAAATTAATGGTTTTTGTTATTTTAAACAAGCAATTTCTAAAAAAAAAAAAAAAAAAAAAAAAACCGATTCTGAGAGAATAACGGGAAAATTCCAAGATGAGTCCCCTGGCTCCCTGGCTCACGACCCTGGACCCTGCTCATGAACCGACCATGCCCTACTACTAACTGTTATTTATATAAACGAAGATTTTATTGATTTCAAATATTTGAAAGAGCTTTCAATAATGCTGACGAGATGCAAATTGGACAACAGTCTTTGAGGTTTGTAAGAGGTATTATATAATTCGCTATCGGTTTTATATGATAAAATCCCTGTTCGCTATGAAGGAAGTCACGATTTTCAAAGATTTGACGAGTAAAAATGTAACAATATCTTGTGAATATCGCTGTTAAATTGTCTGGGACCACCGTTTTAGTTGATATTCCTTTACACATAGGCCTCTCTGTGTCAGTGATTTTAGTATTAGTAGAATATTCTGTCTCTAAGGTTGGCTACAGCTATGATGTTAGAGGTATCAGGAGCGCCTACAAAATTATCGTACAGTTTGACAAATGGTACAACGGGATCAGCAATTCTATCCTTCTTGTGATTGACATCAAGCGTCTTTAAGACTCTGCCACTAGCGTTGTGGAGACAACGAATCAGACATTTCTTTCTCTGTGTAGTTTATTTTCGCTTTCCATATAGCATGTGTCCAGGCGCAGTTTTCAAACAAATGCGCAAATAGAAATAAAGATATATTACGAAGCACGTTTAGACGAACTTAAAGACGAACCACAACCTAGCATTAGCTCTTTAACTGCTTGATTTAGCCATGGATCAGGTAGTATTTAACCATGGATCAGGTAGTATTTAGCCATGGATCAGGTAGTATTTAACCATGGATCAGGTAGTATTTAGCCATGGATCAGGTAGTATTTTTATTTGTTTACTTCCCAGTAGTGCTTATTTTACAATAGTCTCACAACGAAATAACTAAAACAATTGGCTTTTTAATTATATTATTGCTTCGTATAATCGTGTCATGATAAGGAAGCCGCATCAGTATAAGTATTCTCCGCGCAATTACTTACAATTTCTATATGTAATCATGTAAGGACTTATTTTGCTGTACTAGATATGGAAACAAAAATTGGTAATATCATTATGAGAAATGCTGCGAGCTGTTAACTGTGCACATGGAACTATAGTTCCCATTAATCATTAGGTCAAACCACGAATATAACGCTATTTACGTAATATTGAGGACAGATTGCATAACGAGAGATTCCATGAAGTGAACAGGCATGTCACTTACGCCACATATACGCTGCGCAATAAAATTTAGCTTTAAGTCTAGTGTGACAATAACGTCCTCGTTATGTTATATATAATTCATTAGTGCTGTCTCAAACGATGTTAGACCAATGATTTTTGGTTTGCATTCAAATGACAATATAATTCTCGTAGATGCAAGGGGAAGTTTTTGTAACAACTGGGTGGCTCAACTCAGGGATAAAAAACTATTTTTAAAGAGTTCTGGCCGCAAAAATTTGCTATCGTTTGTATTTCTCGAGTTATCAGACGATAGGTGCTAAGCGGGAAATGACACTAAATAACTTGATAAATATATTGTCGTGGGACGCATAACTCTTAATTACCTAAATAACAAACTATAGTAAAACATTATTTGCTATCGGCATTGAGTACAATAGCTGATTACGGATACAGTCGACTACGGATTTTATATTATTGCAATTGTTCCAGTCCCCTGCTTGTTGAAATATACTACGTTAAGTGGGCTTCTCGAAGAATTACAATTTTACTATCATTAGTCATTACTGCTTTGGACCAAAATTTCTTTTGCATTTTTGAACAGCCGTTGCCTCTCTACAGAAAGAGATTTTGTAATCATAAAAAATCCAATTTTTTTTAAGCCCCGCTTTGCAGCACACACGTACAGTTGCTGATATGTCAATCTCTTCACTGTGATTGGCTCTGTAACAGGTCTACTACACTCTTAAATTGAGACAGTTAAAACTGCTCCGAATCAGCTATTTTGACTACAGATCTGTTGGAACTGCTCCTCTTGAATTGCCAAAATTCTACAGATCGAGACTAGGTGGAGACCTTTGGACATTCGCCATTGCGATGCAGATATCTGTCATGAAAAAACAAAACTGAAAACTAAAAAAATACTTTAAAACGGCAAGTAGCTTGTGGACGAAGAAATAAATATGTATACAACAATGGAAAATTCCTGGAGAGAATAAATTATTAAAAAAAAGGACGTGTTTTTTGATTTTATTCCCTCTTGGAATTTTTCAGTGTTTTATTATTGTCGTTTTTTTTTTTCTTTGTTCCCTCTTGGAATTTTCCAGCGTTGTATACATATGTATTTTCTCGTGCATAAAATAACTGTTTTTTTTTTTTCCAGTATATTTTCTTGTTCATTCCATAATTCTCCATCTAGTCATTGCACCGTTCATTCAAAGATCACATCTGCGGATAATCTTAGTTATGGTAATTCACAGATTGAACAGTGATTTCTACCGATCTTGGTGAACTGTACTCGCTTGACAGTAAAACCTCAGTGCTTTCTCCTGACTCGCCAGTAGGCAAACGCTCATTAACTGAAGGTGCAGTGACATAATTCTACTTGTTGAAATCACAGTTTTAGAGTGTACCGGTCGCTTAATTTTTCTATAAAGTAAGTGGTATGAGTGTCGGTGTTTTTAGAGTCTAGCTTCAACCATATACATTATAGTCTACTCGCGGTTTCTTCGCAATTTTTAACTAAAACATTTACAAAATTATCTTATGTATGACGTGCTCTGTTGTTTCCTATACATGTCACGTATTACAAGGATTTTACACTTGTGATAACATGAAAGTACCTTATTATAAATTATAATATTTAATTTGTAATTCATATGAATAAAATCCTGGGAGAAAATTGGTGTGTTGGTACTGCCTAGTAAGAAATAGTTTATATGCTAAATATTATTACACTGAGTGTAATTATTATCACAACTGTGGTGCGTTGTCCTTTTGGTGTTATTTCCTAAAGGCTGTTCACGGTGAAGTGAGCACTTCTAAAAGCCCCGCTTAAGATATACTTGTATGCACATCATGTATTCTTCCGCCTAAAGTAAAATTTATAATGCCATGAACCTCATCGTTTTATTCATGCGCCGATTTAGTGAAAATAAAATTTTATTAAAAATGTAACTATTTCACAAATTTGCTCTTTTTTACTCTTCAATACATTAAAAAAGTACAAAGCGAATGAAATGATAATGTTAAAAATGATAACCTAACCCTTTTAAATTGACGTTAAGGTATGGAACTATTTTCCATCTATCGTTACCAACTTTACTAGGCGTATGTCACCAAGTGCACCCTTTATAATATATGCAGGCAGCAGTGACTTTTTTCTAAAGTTGATTTCAAAAGTGCTCACTTTATAGTGAACAGCCTGTATACGTAGTTGAACTTTGTTTGCATGAGGTGGAGGAGTATCATGGAAGTATATCTTAAGCTGGGCTTTAGAAAAGTTGCAAGTAGTCGTGAATGTAGTGTATCCACATCTGCGGTATTTTCACTAGAAATCTCCTTGACTCCGCGCACGAGGAGGCCGTTTCACCAACTCTACTGTGCAAGTTCGTCAATATTCGCACGCCTTGGGTAGCCGCCGTTTCCTCGACAGGCTGCAGCTCTAAGCGCATTGTATCGAACTCTTTCTTAAAGTCACTGCGAAATTCGGTAAGGTCGCTGTTCAAGTTTCCCAGCGCAGTCTTTCGCCTTTCAGAATACACTGGCTGTAAACTGTCGGCGTCTCAAGCCGCCGCTTCAGACTCAGAAGTATATGGTGCACGCGTATGTCGAGGCGATATCGCGACACACCAGTTCGGAAAATTCATCGTTCATATCATTTCAGTTGTCACTATTATACAGAGTGTTTCCAAATACGATCGAAGAACTGCGGCTGTAGGTTAACGACGAGAAATTAACGACGTATGGTGTGATTTGAATCCTAAGGGTGGTACCCATCTTTGAAGTTGAACCTGAAACAATTTGTTTATTGCGAATGTTGGGGAAAATATTATTGATGGAACACTGAGTATCTCGATAATGGGTAACTGAACAAAATCTGCAAACGCCACACCACCTGTCGTTGTCATCAATTTATTCAGTGTGTTAATATAGGCTGTTCTCGATAAAGTGAGCATTTTTTAAATCAACCTTTGGAAAATATCACTGCCCTTGCCTGCATATATTTTAACGGGTTCAACGAGTGACATGCACCCAGTAATGTTGGTAACGATGGCGGAAAGTAGTTCCATATCGTATTGTCGAATAAAAAGTGTTAGGCAGCCATTTGTGCTAACTTAAATCAATTATTTCGCTTTCTAATTTTTTTAATGCGCTGAAGTGTAAAAATGGGCACATTTGTAAAATATTTACTTTTCTAATAATTTCAACGTTTTATTTGACCGACGCATGAATAAAGTTATGGGACCCATGGAAATGATAATGTTACGTAAGGCAGAAGAGTACTCAACGTGCATACATAGTAGATCTTACCGTTAAAACACTATAACCACTATTACTATCGTTATTTCCAATTAACCTCCTGGACATTGTAGCTTATTTTGGATTTTAAAGAAGGATTAGTAATCGTGTCAGGATTAACAATAAAGGTCGCCTTGTGTAAATATATTAACACTGATCGATTTCGATCAATTCGTGTTTTAATGTCGAAATATGTAATACTTACTAGTATCGCGCAGGTGAGCAACACGCACAAATACTAGAGGAGACGTACAAAATTCGCTATATTATTTGTCAAACATGAAACACGTGTACTTTTTCAATAAGTTTGTCATTAGATATGTCAATTTAGATGCATGCTGTACGACGGAAATTTGACCCGGCTACACACCTGCGCAGAGATAATAACTATTCCTAAACTTTTTTTCCGCCGTTTAAATAAAAAATTAACCTGAGCGCGTTCCGCCTTCTTTAAATAACGAATAGCATGTGACGACGCTTGTGCCGTAGTTAGTTTATCGAAGATGTATTTAATATTCCCAATTACTCCCTCTCGGTAACTCAGTAGGATGACATGCCTGTTGAAATCATACCTGTTCAACTTCTATTAAATAAACTGAATGAAGTTGTTCGAACGACAAATGAAACGATTGGTTAAATTGCCAGATGTTATCATAAACTGTTGCTCTTCTTCGATACCTCCTCCCTTTTTTTCCCTTTTGATAATTATATTGCTTTTCTCCTTGTACTTATATCGAGCAACGTTTGAGACACTGAGAGTTATTATCACAGTAAAATGGGTATTTTGAATCAAAACTGCAAAGTCCTAAATCATGTGAAATTAAAAAATATAATTTTTAAAATGTCATGAATGAATGAATGATGACAATTACTAATTATTTCAAACGCACTTTAGATAGACAATTAACTATTTCCGATTTCGGACTATGTGGGCAAAATTTTCATTCCTTGAGGAAAAAATGAGACTACTATTTCACACAAAACAGTATAAACTGCTTTCCAGACAAGTAACTAATATGATACATCTAAATAATGTACAGAAATGCTTACACTTAATAACGTGAGATTGGAATGGTTCCTTTCATTTTTAAGCGTGACTGGAGAACAATTTTAAGAACTTTGTATTCATTTTTGTAAGAAATGTTTTCCTGACACTTCATAGCCGAAGGAAAAAACAGACGTATACGAGGAAAGAGAAATTCGTTTGATTTTTTCATTAACGTGGATCATAAATATACAAAAATGGTTTTCATTTGAATTAGAGAACGCCAAAGCGTCTCATCTCCTCACACAGTCGGTAGCGTAAGTTTTGGTAATACGACATACGAAATCAGAAACTGGAAATGACGATATTGACCATCGCTGTTGGCATTATTCCTGAAGTTCAGATAAATTCCAATCCGCCGATATAACCACGAACGGCGTTTAGTAATATTTAAGTTAACCCTCTGTTAATGGAATTATTTAAATTGTGCGGGTAAAGCGGCAGTGACTTAACTATCGCATTAGTTTACTAAAACTGATTAGTTGTTTAGCCGAGCGAGGCAGCACGTGCACCAACACAAGACAATCATACGGACATGTTTCCGCATTTGACGGCGGGACAATCGCGGCCTATTGGAATTGTGAATTATCCCACCGCGAAATTGGATGGAAAAAAAAAATGCAAGGACGGCGAATGAGATATGGGATCAGTGGGTCGAGGGGGAGGGGGTGGGGCGGGTTAAGCGACTCTTGCAGGAGGCGACGGCCGGCGCGCCGCGGCGCTCGCGAGGGCGATGGCAGGCGCCTGGTGCGCGTGGCTACTACGGACAGTATAGCCAAGGCAAACAGCCTCGCTCAGGAGCTGAGGCGAGTGGCAGACCAACGTGTGTCCGCACCCACGACTCACCAGCCGTCTGCAGCACCAGGGCGTCTTGTCCAGGCTGCAGTGTTGGAGTGCGACGGCGGGACGGCGTGCTAACGTCATCTCCCACGGATCACGCGTCTGCGTGCAGCACCGCAGCGGTCGCGCCCATGCCTGACGGCGGCGTGGCCCGCGCCTGGCCGAGTCCTACATTATGCATCGTCACACCAGCTCCGCACCTGGAGTTATGACGGAGGTCGCCATAGGGTTTTTTTGAAAAACTTCGAACATATTCGCTGGTCACCGCAGTGCGATACGTTTACGTCCAGGCTATAGGGTTGACGTGCGCGGCCGCATTCAACTCCGCCTACAAACTTACAAAGGAGTTAAATGTATCCAAACTTTTCTCTGCGTTTTTGCGAATTCCGTTTTTCTATAAACGAGGTTTATGCTATGCCTACATAAGCGAGTGGGATAAAATTAACGCTAAACATTTTCAATGACGTCTACAAGTTTCAGGGAGACACCATAGCAAAACCAAGTTTCACTGATGCATTTTTCTCGATTTACTTTTTAGGCCGTAAAGTAAACGTTGAATCACGAAGTTAGATAATATGCTGATATAATTTTTAAAACCGTTATGCATAAGAAATTATTTGGTAAACATCTGAAAATTAAGGATGATTTCACAAGCAGCACAGGATCTAACATTGCAATCAATAGTTTCCTAGCAGATGAGGCAACAGGTGTCATAAACGGGAAGTAGACTACGATGTATTTGTGATTTTATAGTTGGGAATATGATGAAATTAAACGATGAAAGTACTAACTTTAGCTTTAGATCTAATTATTTTTTTCTGTAACCACTGGAACAAAATTACATTACGTCGCTCATACGCTGATCAGTAATCGTCACACCACGTAGATTTCGGCGCCTGTTGTCGTCTCCTATCTTCAGAGGCCCTCTACCGACATGATGACGCGCGAACCTATGAGGTACACATCGTCCGACATTTCCTGGATGATCGCCACGACACACTGCTTCCTTGACCTGCGAGCTCGCAGGATCTCAAGCCCGCCATCTGAAAGGTGTGGTCCATGGTGCGACGACGACAGGAAATGAAATGTGGACACGCATAGAAGCAGCATGGGTGGAGATACCACGGAAGGGCATCCAAGGTCTCTTCCTATCAATGCTGCGTCTTGTAGCAGCGATCATTTTCTTTACCGCTGGGGCTACACAGTGCTGATACCTCCATACGTCATATGGAGCTGCAAGAGTAATATGTATTATTTGCCTTTGTTGTTAATCTCAAAACAGCCTGCATTGTTTTGACCGCTGGGGCTACACAGTGCTGATACCCCCATACGTCATATGGACCTGCAGGAGTAATATGGATTATTTGCCTTTGTTGTTAATCTCAAAACAGCCTGCATTGTCTTTACCGCTGGGGCTACACAGTGCTGATATCCCCATACGTCATATGGAGCTGCAAGAGTAATATGTATTATTTGCCTTTGTTGTTAATCTCAAAACAGCCTGCATTGTTTTGACCGCTGGGGCTACACAGTGCTGATACCCCCATACGTCATATGGACCTGCAAGAGTAATATGGATTATTTGCCTTTGTTGTTAATCTCAAAACAGCCTGCATTGTTTTGACCATATTATGTTTGACTTCATGTAAGAAGCTAATCGTATTTGGAATTATATTATGTCCTGTGAATTTGGTTGTGATAGCTCACTTCATTCTGGTTGTTGAAATTTCAATGACGAGCAATGTATATTATGAATCCTGTAGCTCTAAAAAATATTGGTATTTTAGCAAGTTGGAAGTGTAATTTGTATCGAAAGTGTATTACATATTCTCTGTAAATATTTTTATGCAATATAAGAGTTTATTATTTTATTATTTGTGAGAGATTATATAAAATTTACATTTTGAATCGTGTTATTTGTTACACTTTTAAACATTTATCGTAATATTCCTCATTTAGATATTATTTCTTCGACAACACTCTGAAGGTTCTGATGAGGTAAATAACTGTTCGTTGTTTTTCGTGAATACTTTCACACAATTTGTTCGCCCTTTTATATCAACGATTGCCGCACAACGTAGGCCCATATTCAACGTATTTTCATTAACGCCTCTTCTGTTCTCAACCGGATTCCTTCTTTGATGTCAAAACCCATTTTTCAGTTTATCACATCAACATTAATGTCCAAGCTTCATATAAAAATTTTTTTTAACTCTGTAAAGGATAGACTTCCGCTCTGCATTGTGTATCGTGCGTTGCATACAATAATGTAAGGAACATGAGAACCGAAACCTGGATATCTCGATTATACGACGTCATGCATTTTCTGAGAAATATAATGTCTATTTTATTTAGGGTTTTCCTGCGTCTCACTTCGCAGTATCGTAATTTTATGCATATTGATATTCGTTCCGTGTTTTATACAGTGGATCTAAAGATAGCGAACTAAAGTCATATAAATTGTAACTAAAAAACTGTATACAAATGAAAACTGTAATTTTATTTAGTTAACAATATTAGGTCAAACACACTGAAGCTTAAGTTATATACTGCGTTTATAGAGTTGGGTAAAAAGTCACGTGATTTTTTAAACTTTTCCTGAATAGCTTATTTAGTTCATGCGTGGAAACGTAAAATGGTGCCATTGGAGCGAATTCACAAGAATATAGTGACTTTGCCTAGTAGAAATATTGCTGCTTCCGTATATATTTTACTCAAAAAGGTATGTGTTAGAGGTTCAATGACTCAAAGCTTTCGAACAGAAGGCTATAAGAAACGTTGTAAAATTTCTGGGGAAGGTTTATAGAACGTATGTATAGTTTACTATTCAAAACTTCATTGAATCTTATATATGTTTACAATAACTGTGACTTACCGCGGACATTTGCACCACTCCCAGGACTTGTATTGACAAAATATGGCATGCTGTGACCCTACACTAATTCATAACTATGTGGTGTGGTCAGACTACTCGCCTCCCACCAAGGCGAACTGGGTTCGATTCTCGGCGGGGTCGCGCCCGGATTCTCGCATTTGGGAATCGTGCCGGACAATGCCGCTGGTCGGCGGGTTTTCCCGGGGATCTCCCGTTTGCTCCGCCCTTTCATTACGGTGGTGTTCCGTGCTCACCTCGCTTCACCCTTATCGGCTCTCAAGACCTCGGCCTTAAGAGCCGTTCAAATCTCTTCACTCACTCCCACTCAATCGCTTTCTCACACTGCGGTATTTCAAAACATACTGGTCGGCAACAGGCAAAACTATTGCAGGCATCTGCGCTAAACATTCCTACGGACGTTCTACCAATAAAATTATGTCGTGGCAGCTTGAAGTCGCATGGGTACACGCAGCATTGACGAGAACATTGCACGCCAGTTCAGATCCTTACGGATAGGAGCGACGGGGCACTAGGCACGCGTGTCAGAGCCGCCCTTATGTTCCCTGCTTCTCAAACGCGCCAAAGATCCGTAGGTAGGCGGCGTTCTTAACACCGAGTGCCGGCGAGGGCGAAACGAAGTGCTCTGTAAAAATCATGTGTAATCTTCACTGAGAATTTCTTTGTCATTTTAAAAATGCATGTAACAGTACAAAGATTTGTCTTGTAGAGCTACTCGTTTGTAGAACTGCAAGGGCCGTGTTTTTAATATACCACTAGAAATGTTTTTGCTATACTGACCTGTTCCCACGATCTTCAGCAAAATGGTGGACACTCAACAACGCAAAAACCTGTTTGTGCAGAAACAATGGGTGGTGTAAAGCGTAGCTGCGTGCAGAAAGATATGTATTGCAGGCGTGAATGACGTAAAATACTGTTTTCCTGGCAGCTGTGTTTCCAAGGATGTTTTCTGTAGAAGTACAGACAGTTATTTAGAGTGTGCTGACGGAGCGGCAAAGGAATCCTCCGGAATATAGGCAACGTCCGCCACGAACCCCACGTATGGAAATCAGGGAGCGACTTGACCGGTAATTGAACCCGCGGTTTGACTTGTTGGGAGGCGGATTGTCTGGTCACCGCGGCCCTACCAGGCTTGGTGATAAAACTTGTCCTATTTTCCACGGATGTTTCATGAAGTCTGTTCACGATAAAGTGAGCACTTTAGAATTCAACCTTAGAAATAAGTCATTGCCCCGTCCTGCATATATTTTAGCGGGTGATGTAAGTGCCATGCACCCAGTAAATTTGGTAACGATGGAGGGAAAGTAGTTCCATATTTTTTCACAGTTTCACTTGACCGACGCATGAATAAAGTGATGAGGCCCATGGCAATGTTAAGTTTACATAAGGCGGAATAATACATACCATGCCTACAAGTAGATCTTAAGCGATGATTTCAAAAGTGCTAATTTTTCCGTTAACAGTATATACAATTTTTCGTACGTGATAAATATTTGAAACGAATTGATTGATGATGCCAGGGTAATATTTTAAAAAAATATTTCCAATTTTAAATTTTAACACCACGAAGATAAACAGTTTTGACGATAACGACTTTTAATTAAATATTCAATGCACACAACTCCACACATTGATCTGTTGCAGCTTTGAACCAGTAGGGGAAAAAACCTTTATATTAATATACATATGTGATGTTTATTATAAATTTGAATTTTAGTGAAGTTAACAAACGGCAAAAAAAAACTTACGAAAGAGGTAAAAGACGTAATGAATAACGCAATATAATATTGTATTTAGAGAAATTGTAATTTACTTCATTTCCTGAAGAAATAACGCTCAAATCAACTTGTGAAAAATAAATTGCAGAGGAAAAAATACCAATTGGTAATACTTCAATCGTAACCTTTACGTTGGGATGTAAAAATTGTTTGGCTAAACATTTCGTCTTTTAATTGCGTAAATGAGTAGGACAATGTTTTCTTGAAATTTCTCTTTCGAAACGAGTAAACTGTTCGTGCTTTCAGAAATACCTTTTTTTTCTTCTTCTTATTCTATGTTACAAATCTCACACATTCATTCTTTTCAGCGACATAGACAACGATTTGACGTGTGTAGTCAACCACATAAACACTTGAACGAGCAAAGTGAATGTCGGTGAATTCCTTCTTCGAAATGCCTTTTCCTTCACGGTGTCAAAACAGGTCTGAACGAAAGCGCATTCGACATGCAAGGGTGAAAGTGGGCAACCACAAATTAAACGGTTCTCTTAGATATCGCGCAACATATTATCCACGTATCTGTAAAAAGTACTTTTACTGACGAAATAGCGTGATAATTGTTAGTTAAGTCATGATGAAGGAAAAGGAAAAAATCGCAGCGTGGTCTCATGTTTGTGATACTTCCGGGTAAAACAAATAAAAATCGAAGTTATTTTCAACAATAACAATTTGCACACGAACAGGTTGAAAGTGCAGTTTCTTAATGACTTAAAAAATTAATTGATACAAGAGCGTACTTAAATATTATGAAAGTTATTGCTCCATTAAAAAAAAAAAAAAAATAACTTCCCTCAAACAGCGTAAATAAAATCTGAGATAGAAAGTATTTGCACATTTTCAGGCACCTGTTGTTTCGTTTGAAACATAGTTGCAGGAATATCTTATTCCCATTGTATGTATAACACTACCAAGCAAAATTATTAAATGCCTTTAATAATAAAGCAGTCGCAATATATTCCAAATATTACGAGATTACTGTGCCAGTCAACATTCATGGAATTAAAGCCATACAAAATACCAAATACCACAGCCATGCTTTATAGTTTTGTCAATACGACAATTAAAAAAAAACGAATTAAACGTTTACAGTATTCCTTTATAATATATGATTAACGAATAAGTGATAACCCTCACGTCACCAGAAGGGCAGCAGAAGAAAAGTGTTTTTATTATCCGTTGCTGGAAATTTTTTTACATAATTTTCGTGAATGCACCACCTAGATGGAGATACCCTGCATATTTCAGGCCTAGAATATTTCTCAAAAGTGATTAATTCGCTGACCTGTACGTTCCCTGAGGTTTTTTCGCCCGATTCGCGCTTATGTTAAACTTTTGACGGAGACTGTATAATGGCGTGATAATATGCCGGTGTTTAGTCAACTTTCCGAAGGAAATAAAGGCTTACGAGATCACTTTTCTGTCTGCGTGTCTGTGTGTGTAGGTGTATGTTTGTGTGTGAGTGTGTTTGTGTGAGTAGGTGTCTGTGCGTGTTTGTGCCCCCTTCACCCTGCCAGCAACAATTTTTTAACGCTTGAACAGAATTTCACCAAACTCGGTAAAGGACACCTGCCTTTTATAGTTTTCGACCACGCTGGGTACTTTCAAGATGGCGGCCATTGTAAAACTTAGGCGATGTGTCATATCTCGGAAACCATTAAACCCATTTAAACCAAATTTTTCATACTGACAGCGCAAGTTGTAAGCATTGAATTCAGAGGTGAATAGTGTTGTTGGTCCGTCATTTATAAAGATAGCGCCACATGAAGAAATTTATATTTTACGTTATATCTGGAAAACTACTCAACCCTTTTTCGCCAAATTTGGCACATAAGTAATACTATGATAGACCAGTTAAATGTAAGTAATTGAACTTCATTATGCTCTTATTTTTAAAATGGCTGCCATACAAATTGTTTTAGGTTTATGTGGAATGACTGTCATGTTTTTGAACCAATTTTAACCAAATTGTACGTTGACAGTAACAATTTCAAGCATCATATAAGCCTAACAACTGCCACTTCTGTTTACCGTTTTGTAGTATATCTCTTCATAGATTAATAATGATTCTCGGGAAGCAATTGACAGATTCCTACCAAATTTGACAAACATGTAACACTGCGTCAGTTTATACGTACAATAATGTTTCAGTTATGTCAGACACTTATTTTAAAAATGGCGGCCAACTAGCTTTTTTAGAATAGTGTCCCATATCTTCGAAACCATTTAATCAATTACAACTTAGCTTTGTAAGCTGGGAGTATATATGACAAACATCAAATATTGCTATACTGAGACTCTTTGTCCTGCACTTTGTAAGATAGTGACACCTGACTAAATACCATTTCTTTTGTTATATCTCGGGAAACAATTGACTGACTCCTACCAAATATGCAAACAAGTAGCGCTGTGGTAGGTTATGTTAACTGACATATTTTAGGCGTGTCACTTATTTAAAACATGGTGCCCATATAGCTATTTTAGTTTTTTACAGTACGGTATATCGTTCAAACCATGTAATTAAACCCAATGAAAATATTGCATGCTGGCTGAATATATTACAACCATAAAATGTGTCCATACAAAATATATTTTGTCAGCCATTTTTATAGTAGTTTCACATGGAAAATTAAGATTACGTAATACCTCCGAAAAAACAACCCATTTATAGCAAATTCGGCAGACAGGTATCACTACAGCAAACTGATAGACTTTTAGAGGGTCAGACACATACATTTTAAAAATGGCGGCCATATAAATATGCTAGCTCAAAATTTTTTGTCTACGAAACTGCTAAGAAATTTCAACTTAAATTTGTATTCTGACAGTATCAGTTACACCTATAGATACAAATTTTCTATGCAAAGCCTCATATCTATGCAATTTTGGAAGATAGTCCCACATGAAATAATACAGTTTTTAAACCGTATCTCTAAAAACAATCAACCTACTTCATTAAAATTTGTCGATGAAGTTGCACTATAGTAGGATATATTAATGTATATGTTTTAAGTTTATAAGTATCTTACTTTCCGAATGGCCCCTAAACCACAATATTTAGCTTATGTGCTATATATACGAAACTATGTAACATTTTAAATTTAACGTTGTATGCTGTATCTATAACAATCATGGAACATGCTCACATATAAACTTTGTATCCTCCATTAATGAAGATCGTCACATGAGCAATAGAATTTTTCGTTGGATTCCTTTACGAGTTGGCAGGGAGGTAAACAGATAAAAATTCTCTCAATAAGGCCATTTCCTTCACCACCCATTTGTTTCTCAGCTTGGCAGTAACGTCACAAAACTGAAGCAATCTGGCAACAGTGAGCGCCATTAGCCCTGTACTGCAATCTAAGCATGAGACGGACTATAGTAACTGACAGTTGTATGGGCTGCGATTTTTAGATTTTTCGAGTTCAGTGTCATTGGAGTAAGGTCAAGGTCAACACCAAACATGGTGGATAAATAGATAGCTTCTTTTGCGACGAAATCGATAATTAATAAACTAGCATTACCTAGGTGTTGAAAATTAAAAAAAAAATGACAAACAAAAACAAGATGGCTGCATACGACTGAATGATCAAAGGTAAGGTGGTGAAGCCTTGTCGACTAAATAACCAATGAGAAACATAGGCAGCGGGTCGAATGAGAGTGTATAATCAACCAATAAAAACACATTTAGGTGGTCAAGCAAGCACAAGTAATCAACCAACGAGAAATACTGGTGGAGGGATTGTTTGGGAACAGACTAATTAACGAACGAGAAATATTGGCGAGGGTGAGTCATCTGCTGGACGTGATGCTGAAAGAACCTTCGGAAATACAGGTTTTCTTTTAAATAACACTTTTAATAAATTTTTTAGTAAATATTTGGAAGTGTATAATTATTTTAATTATTTTCAGAATTTTGTGATTTTTTGGTGTAAGGTCATACAAGGTAATGAGGTCATGGTCAAAGGTCAAGTTTAATTTATGACTGTAGCGTGACATATCATGGTGGCTGGTCGGTTCCAGTCCCCCTCTCCTTTAAGCCACAACATTAGAAATTTAGATTTTTTAATAATGTTGCAAATAAATTCTTTTATTAAATTGTTAAATTTTTGAAAATTATTTTCAGCACTTCTTATAATTTTTTTTGGAATCTTTAAACAGTTTTGCGAATTTCTGAGTAAAAAGTCATCCAATACCAAAGTTATGTCTCAAGGCAAAGGTTCTCTGGATCCAAGGGGGCAGTCGGATTACCCCAGTGTAATGTTTACCTCGGTTTTTAATTCTTTTTCGAATCTTTTAAAAACTTTTGGGATTTTTGGGATATTTTTGGTTTCAAGGTCATTCAATGTCAAGATCGAAGGTCAAGGTCACGGTCATCAACATATACCATAGTTAACGAGAGGGATACTGGCCGACTCTGAGAGGGCCGGTCGTGTCGGGAGCTTAGTCGATAGACCTGCCTTCGAACCCCGGACCCCCTATATGTACTTTACATCATTTCCTAAAATATTTTTGTAATTTTCTATAAGTTGTTTTTGTTTTTATCAATAATTTTAGTTTTTATAGTTTTTTGGGATGTTTTGGAACTTTTTGTGGTCAAGGTCTTCCAAGGTCACGAGCACAGGGTCAAGGCCGGCGCCGGTACCTGACCTCCAGCTCCTTATGCTTGAGACATCTAAATCATTCTATTTACATCTGTCAATAGAAATGACGGAAACTCTAAGTAGGAATGATTTTTATATGCGATTCGGGTTAAGTTTGGCGAATTTAAATAAAAATACGAGGGCAGTTATAAAATTATAATTTTTCTGTAACAAATAAACGTAATCATCTTCTAATGATGTATAATGCATTTTATTCTTTCTTTATATTACTTTAAGCTTAGATTTTAATCAGTATAACTTAATTTCATGATTACCGCGTAGATACAATTTTTACGTAATCTCAGTCCCGTATTTTTTAATTTATATTTTTTACACGTACGTACAATAAAAGTCACACACGTTGTGAGGCCTTCTAACTCTTTATTTACAAAAAAAAAAAATAGTATTTTGTTTATTCAAAATATTTCGAAACCAAGAGTTATCACGTCTGAATGTTAGTGTACACAGTCGTATCTAAATGTGTATGAATCTGTACTGTCTTGTAGTTTCTCCACAATAGTTTTTTTTAGCCCTGATTCACCCAAATCTATATATTTCTGAACATTAGTTATATCTGAATCCTCAGTTGGACATAGCATATTAGCTCTTTCTTCACACTATGGAATCAAACCTTCGAAAAATTACGTTTTTGTTAATTTGATATATAAATCTTACTTATCACAAACTTTTGTAAATTTGTTAGCATAAAAATTAATATATTCCAATTTTGGTTATATTCGACTGTTTCTCAAATATCTTCGATACTTTATATTATTTAATTTCTAGTGAATGTGAATAAAACAGGGAGAAAATAGGTGTGTTGGCAATGCCTAGTAAGAAATAGTTCATATGTAAAATATACTAATTATACTGAGTGCGCACGAATGCAGTGCGTAGTCTCTTTGGTGGAATTTTATAGATTCGGTCAAGCTTTGTTTGCATGCGGTGGAGAAACAGCCTGTAAGTAGAACATAATCAGGGCTTCAGGAAAGTTGGAAATAACCGTGAAAGCATGGTTATTACTGACGTCCCACTTCTGAGATGCCCGTGGTTCGATCCCAAGCCCTGATGAACGGGAAATTTTGGTACTTGGGTTTTCATCTGGGGTGTGCGGCAAACACTGCCGTGGTCTGGGTGTTTTCTTGGGGTTCTCCTATTTCCTCCCCCGTATTCCTTCCGCTGCGTCGACATCACCATCTCGCCCCTCCTCAACCGTTCTTCGGGCTGGCTGGGGCGACACTGGTAGGACATCTGGCTCCGTATGCGCAACCCCCTATTTTCATCTACAGTACGCAACCCTGCCTGAGGCCCAACATAGAGAGTAATCACCACTATCCGGCACAGCCCAATTACGTCAATTACAAGCTGGCTGCAGTACATATTTCTCCAAACATACAAATACAAGTAAAATATTCTTCCTCTAGCATCACGACTGCCAGCGTTAATAAGGTCGTGTACTATTCCATGCGTGGATACAGTTACAAGACAGACACATATAATGTTATACCATCATCGAATACCTTTTTGATTTCACCAAAAAAACGGGACTACAACAGAGCGTTAATTTTGCCATTTAGGCCTATGTTCGAAAAGTTCGACGCTGCATAGTATGTAAATAGTAATAACATACGTACTGCGTAGCGAACCACAGCGTACGAGCAGCACAGAGTGGTATTGTTGTTTACGTCTAATACAATAAGAATATGCCAACAAGCATACAGGGCGTATGTGAGACACAACACCCGGGGCACCAACGTCAAGAAAGCTGGCCGGAAGGGGCACATATGGCCGCCGAACGCGTGCCAGCCCCCACACTTCGGCCACTCGTCGGCTTACACTAAGGCCACGTGTTGACGACGACTTCGGAAGGGCCATCTACGCGAGGGGCGTTGCTGATCAACATTTCATTCAACTTCTGGAGACGTTAGTCAGACAGCACGATAACTCCACTTCTCGGCATCGCAATGGAGGAGCTTCGTTCGAGCTGAGTTTGAATTAGTGGTGCCATATAATTAGGGTGCAAGGTAGATCCGTTAGGAAAGCTACGCAGTTACGAGCATTCAAGATACAGTCTGAGATAATTTTAAATATTGCAATTATATAGTATAATCAGTAAAGGTTTAGAGACTGTAATATTCAAGTTGTCGATAAATTAGATGGAATAAAAGTGTTTATTTTTGTAAATAACTAGCTTTTACATGCGGCTCCACTCGCGAACCGCTTAGTGGGTGCTCCAGCTACTTGACTACTGCGGCCCCACTATCGAGTTCTCTACCCACTTGGCTACTGGGTCCCCACTATCGAGTTCTCTACCCACTTAGCTACTACGGCTCTTGGGAAGGAACTGAAGACAGCCCATAGACAAAAAAGAAAGAAGAAATGACAGAACCTTTTTTTTAACAATGCTTTTTTATGCAGTAATCCTATGAAACGTTTAATCCAGTAGCTGTGTACACCAGTGATCTTTTTTTGCAACCGTTTGAGATATGTCACTCTCCGCCCTCCAACTATATTTGTGCAAAAAATCACGTCAATCCGTTGCTCCGTTTTGACGTGAAAGGAGGACAAACAAACAAGCACACAAGCACACTTTCGCATTTATTATGGTAGTAAGGATTATGTCACTGATTTCTACTGTCTGATGCGTCACCCGAAGTATAGTCCTTGTAATATTATAGTCACAGAAATAGTAATAATTTAAACAGATATATAAAGGATTTAAGTAAATGTGTTGTATATTGGAACATAGACAAGGGTAGGTTTGGTGAGCACCTAGCCAGTAAAACGCAGTGGATTCAAAGTATCTTATTAACAGAAGAGTCTGTTTAGAGTACCAAAACAATAGAGAACTACCTCACAGCGTTTGTTAAGTCTATTCACGATAAAGTGAGTACTTTTGGAATCCAACTTAGAGAAAAGTCACTGGCCCTACCTGCATATATTTTAACGGGCCCACTGAGTGACATTCGCCCAGTGAAGTTGGTAATAATAGATGAAAAATAGTTCCATAACTTATCGTCGAATAAAAAGGGTTGTGTAACCATTTGTGTTAACTTATATTATTTATTTCGGTTTATGTATTTTTATGCATCGAAGGGTAGAAATTACCAGATTTGTAATTAATTTTCTTTTCTTATAATTCCACAGTTACCTGACCGACGCGTTAATAAAGTGATGAGGCCAATACCAATGTTATTTTACATAATGCGGAGGAATACACAACGTACATACAAAGTAGAACTTAAGTAGGACTTTCAAAAGTGCTAATTTTATCGTGAGCAGCCTATAGCTGTAGTTGTTTGGGACGAGTAGCACTACGCCACAGAGTGCTTGATAATAAAGAGGTGACGTGATGGCGTGTATTGCGAACTCTAGTTATGCTAGAAAAATGGTCTCACTGGTCAGAAAAATGGCCGAAAGTCGTACACCAACCAGCTCCTGGATACAGCCTTAAAGCACGACCACTAGGAAATGTTCCATAACGTGCAACACGGATTCTCGCGGCCAGTTACACGAAATGAACTGCAGTAGAGTGAAGATATTTGTGCGGCCCTTAACATGGAGGTCTTGAGAGCCGATGATGGTGAACCGAGGTGAGTATGGAGCGGCGCCGGAATGCAAGGATGGGGGAAACGGGAGATCCCCGAGAAAACCCGGGGGGCAGCGTCATCGTCCGGCACGATTGCCACGTGCTAAAATCCGGGAGTGGCCCCACCGGTAATGGAATCCGGTTCACCTAAGTGGGAGGCGAGTAGTCTAACCACAACACCACCGTGGCCCCCGTATGAAAGGCTTCTGGTTGCTTAGCTATTCTGTGCCGAGGTGACGTGGGCCTGCCTGAGTCGCGCCCTCTCAACCAGACGAAACAGACGTCATCTGATGGTCGTTGGAGCGTGCGTGCTGTGATGGGACGAGGTAAAGTGGACCGGCAACAGGCGAGGGGCGCCTAAGCGTTCGACGCCAGTCGACACGACGTGAAACTTTAATGCGCCAATCTCGTCGTATCGAGCTTGTCTCCCTCGACGGCTTCATTTCCCACAGCCTGTTTCCCAAGTAATCAAACTTTACGACAGCTCGTGCAAAATTTAAGTCTGCACATCGGCAAAACGGGCAACAAACGTTCCAGGTCGAACGCTCTTTTCCCGCGGAATCAGCGCAGTCGTCTTACTTGATGATCGAGATTCAATTTGGTGATGATCTAACCATTTCTTTTGCATAATTTTTGTAGTTTGGCCATTCTGTTATGCTGCCTGAACACGGAATTATGCTCGTGTGTGACACCTAATATTTTTCATACACTATTATCAGGCGGTATGGCCCCTTTAATATTTTCGTAATATTTCTCCTTGGATGTATTTATGTTCGCTTTCATATTCTCATCTGTACACCCCTCTCCATCCCCCTCCAACATTACACACACAACACGACTTTTAAGTATACTTTTCGAAGGAAAGAAAGGCGCGTGAGATTACTTTCCATCCTGTGTCTGTGTGTGTCTGTGCACATGTGTGTCAGCACGCCCCCCACCTCCTCCCTCCAAATTTTGAACGCATCAACCGAATTCCATCAAACTTGGTACACATGTAGCACATAGTAAGGTCACCTGACTTTTATGGTTTTCCACCACGCCAGGCACTTAATTAAAACATATTGGCTATTTAATTATTTAGGGTGATATGTCATATTTCTGGAAAAAGTTATCGATTTAAACAAGATTTGTATACTGGCAAAGCATCGTGTAAGAAGTAAATTTTGATATGAATATTACTGTTGATCCGCCATTTTGGAAGGTAGCAAAAAATTAAAAAATGCTATTTCATTACATTATGTCTTGAAAGCTATTAAACCAATTCTCACCAAATTTGGTACTAGGTAATACTATGATAGGCCAGGTACTCTCAAAAGATTGAAATAGATTAGTTACTAACTTTCAAAATGGCTGACATATACGTATTTTAGATTCAATTTACATATCTGCCAAACTGTTTGACACATTTCTGCCAAATTTTGTATGGTGGAAGATTTTGTAACAAGCATCATGTATGCCAATGCATAGTCACTTTAATCAGCTATTTTGTAAGATAGCGACATACGAATAAATATGGGTTTTATGTCATAAAACATTAAACAATTAACCAATTCCTATCATATTTGGCACTCAATCTGTAGTGCAGCAGATGATGGCAGAAATTTATTTTCAAAATGGCATACTTATAGCCATCTTAGCTTAGAATGCTTTATCGTCAAAACCATGTAATCAATTACAACATATCTTTGTATAATGACCAAAGTTACTACATCTATTAAATATATCTACACGAAGTTTATTTATCCGTCATTTTGTAAAATAGTGCCACACGAATAAATAAATATTTTATGTCATATCACGGGAAACAATTGAAAGATGCTATCAATTTTGGCAAAGAATAAGTACTGCGGCAGACGATGAAAAATGAGGTGTATAAGTATGCCAGACACTTGTTTGATAAATGACGGACAGAGTCATTAATTATTAGAATGCTAAATGGTCAAAATAATGTAATAAATTCCGACTTATCTATGTTTATTGGTAGTAAATATTACAACTATCAGCTGTATCTACACGAAATATATTTAATCCGCCACTTAAAAATAGCACTCTTTTAGTAAATTAAGTTTTAAGGTCGTATCTCGGGAAATAATTTAAAGATTCCTACCAAATTTGGCTAACAAATAGCAACACGTCAAATTCTGTAAAATGGTATCTTTTAAGAATGTCAAACATTTATTCTCAATAATACGGCCTCATAGCCATTCTAGTTTACTACGCTTTATCGTCAAAACCATGTATTCAATTCAAACTTAATTTTGTATGCTGGAAGTATATGTAACAACTATAAAAATTATTTACATGCACCATATTTTGTCAGCCTTTTATAGCCAACATTCCGAAGGAAAGAAAGGCCAATGAGATCACTTTCCTGTTTGTGTGTCTGTATTTGTATGATTGTTTGTTGCTGTGGCTCTTCCAGAGGGGAGAGAGCCACGCACTCAAAAGGGGGATACTAGTAGCCAGAAGTAAAGCACACGTTAATACAAAAACACTACTTAATTCAAGTAAGAGACAATTACAACATAACAGCGCAAGATACGACTCTCGTGATTATATATATATATATATCCTAGCAATCTAAGGTAATCAACGTTTTCAGACTTTTCCATACAAAGATATTATAATAAATATTGTTTTCTTATATAATTCAAACAGACGCTATGACATCTTTACTTTAGTATACTCCCCATGTATGTAACACTATATATATATATATATATATATATATATATATATATATATATATATATATATATATATATATATATAATCTTTCTAACTCGCTACAGATCCATATATTTTATATAGGTACTAAGAAACATTTAAGCGAACAGAATACCATGCAAAAACTCTGTTTTATGTACAATCTCATTATAGTAAGATGAATGTTTATACATTTATCTGGTAATTATATTTTTATCATTACGATTTTCTAACTTTCCCTTGAATGATACATGCCCGATGCAAGTTTTTAATACATATTAAAATTAACATAGTAGTATGTCTCACAAGTTATGTGGCCGAGATCATAATATAAGTCTATATGATATATATTGCCACAATAAGACATTGAGTGTGACCTTTACACATGTGGTTTGTGCACCAATGAAAATGACCTTAAGTGATATTTACAAAGTTTGGTTATCTGATGTGCCGGCTCAATAATTAAGAAGTTATCTACGGCCGCTATCATTTTCTGCGGACTGGGGAGAGTGGAGGGAAGTGGGCTCACCTCTGATGTTTAATTGAGAAGTTGTCTACGGCCGCTATCATTTTCTGTTGACCGGGGAGAGCGGAGGGAAGTGGTCTCACCTATGATGTTTAATTGAGAAGTTATCTACGGCCGCTATCATTTTCTGTTGACCGGGGAGAGTGGAGGGAAGTGGTCTCACCTATGATGTTTAATTGAGAAGTTATCTACGGCCGCTATCATTTTCTGTTGACCGGGGAGAGCGGAGGGAACTGGGCTCACCTCTGATGTTTAATTGAGAAGTTATCTACGGCCGCTATCATTTTCTGCGGACCGGGGAGAGTGGTGGGAATTGGGCTCACCTCTGATGTTTAATTAAGAAGTTATCTATGGCCGCTATCATTTTCTGTGGAACGGGGAGAGTGGATGGAAGTGAGCTCACCTCTGATGTTTAATTGAGAAGTTATCTACGGCCGCTATCATTTTCTGTCGACCGGGGAGAGTGGAGAGAAGTGGGCTCACCTCTGATGTTTAATTTATTTCGCCTGAATTTAAATAACGTAAAAACTTTTAGTGCCGGCGCCGACCACGGAGGTAAGGTAATTTGGGATTATGGTGCGCCTTTCGTTCGATCAATAGTCCGCTATACCGCCACTAAGGTTCGTGAAAAATGATTCTACATGAAATGTGTCAGAATTTTTTAGTTTAAAAGATGAAATAATTCTATAGTAAATATAGAAACAAATAATATAAGGCATTTATAGATGGCAGGCATATATCTCAGAGCCGTTGACTGTGTTATAGAGATTTAGCATACAAAATATAATCATATTCTCAGTGATTTGATCTTAGATTTCTGTACATCTGTTGGCTTATTAGTAAGATATAATATTGACAAGGAATAATAGTACTTTGAATAATTATATGGCGGCCCCATATGATACTGTCATTAGAACTTCAAAGTTTATATGGCGTGTTCGCCGCGTGGGGTTATACCGCCTTCAACTGCTCTCTAGAGCTGTCACAATAAACCAAATCGTAAACTACCATCCGCTACTGGCCTCTATACAAAGAGCGTGCACTATTTTCGTCTACCCAAGCATTTCTCATAAGCGCATTACCTCGCCTGCTACGAGATTGCACAGTTTGCCTTGTCGTGTGTGTAATCAGGCTTACCAACTTCTGATTCTAACTGCGAGCTCTACTTGTACTAGTACCTTGGTGTGCTATATGTTAACTTATTTGAGAGTTTTAAAATATCGTGCCTAGATTAGAAAAGTATTTGGCAAAGTTGGGCACTGTTGTTAAATCCCTTAACTTACTATGTATACCTACCAATTGGCTAAATACCTATGTGGGCTAACTCATAATTTACGCTCTTGTGCTGTGCTTTTCTGAGAAAATGGCTGCATGCAATTAAAATGTATGTATGCTGGCAACCTGAAAAACTGAAGTTCACTTATATCTTGACTTACGCAGTTTCATACCGCGTTTTCCAGTAAAATTGATATTCTTACCAACTTGTAATATACTAGGCCAAGCGCGACAATGAGTGCTAAGATTGTCGATGGGCAAATATAATTATAGTGGTCTTGCGAAATAACGGAAAAAGGCAACGAGTCTGCATTAGGGTGGGATTTCTGGAAACATTCTATGGTAGGAAGCCAAGCACACAACATTTTCCAGTCGTCATTTAATGTAGAATTTAAGGAGCAGAATGAGATACCCTCGTTAAACTGTAATTGCGTGGCTTCGAAATTGCATTGCCTCAGCTAATGTAGTGGCAGCACTGTGTGTGAAACTGCTGACGAGGGGCGTATGACGTCACGTACATGAGTTGCCTATAATATTGTCAATTTCTGCGAAGTGGCTCACATCAACGTGATACTTGGACCTCAACTGTACCTACAACTGGGTTAGTAATAACTTTACTGAGCGTTTTGCTTACACATCATAATACTAGAGTCCCAGGTGCATTTGTTATTACGTACTGAAGTGGTTGAATGGCATTAATATACAATTGTCTACCTGATACACACCTAAATTTGCAGTGTTGGTACAAATGCTGAACGCCATTAAAATTGATTGCTGCCTTGAGGCAGATAACCTGCGTACTGTCCGCAATTTGTTTAGGAATATAATACATACCATTTACCTGTTCAGGAATGTCTGTTACCTGTCTAGTTTATTACGTTAACTTATCAATAGATACTATATTAGTGGGTATTTCAATATGACAAGTTTCATTCTTAAACAAGTAAGGAACTTTTGTGGCGTGGAAAACCTGTCATTTATTAATAACATTTTAAAGTGGGACTTGTATTTTTAACATGATTTGCTTGGGAGAGATCATGCATTCCGCTATGGGAGCATTATAGTACTCAATAATATTTTGAACATGAATGCTAAGTCGTTATTTAAATTCTTTAACCTTTGGTTGCAACTTAATTAGTTTGATAGTCAAAGTTTCACGTGGGCCTGCCTGTAAATATAATAGATTTTGTTGGTACTGTTGTAAATACGTGTTGAGTCTGATTTAATTTACAATATTATTAAGCATTTGCAGAACCATGCTAGTTAACATTTGTGCCTGTACTTTGGCTGAGTCTACTTCATTTTGATATTGATAGACCTGACTATTCATTGAATTAATGCTATGAGACGATTTATTCTAACTTCTATTTGCTTCTTGATTTCTTACACACTATGAATTGCGAGATTCAAGTTTTGGTTTGACAACATTACGTTAGCCTGTACTTCATTCAGTTGCATGGCAGTCTGCTCATCGTTAGATAAGAGGGATTTCCGGTGACTGGAAGTGAGGATGTCGCAGCACCAGCTGACGACATGCCCATGGAAGGCTAGGCCCCATTTAATACCTTTTGGTACAGACACCTCTGACAAAAATTCATTAACAATAGTCTGCTCATCGTTAGATAAGAGGGATTTCCGGTGACTAGAAGTGAGGATGTCGCAGCACCAGCTGATGACATTCCCATGGAAGGCTAGGCCCCGTTTAATACCTTTTGGTACAGACACCTCTGACAAAAATTCATTAACAATATTTACCATGTTTTCATAAACATTTTCTTAGTTTCTCTGCATTCTCACAAACTATAGTATTCTTCACGGTGCAGGTGATGTGGAACCACGTGTCGTGGTTGGCGGACATGTTGACTGTCGTAGAGGAATCGTGAACACGAGGAGTATCGTCTCCTAATAGTGAATCTGCGGTGTCAGCTTCTGAAAGTAGATGCCTGCATGCATCCTATATAACTGCACTCCTGCTGCACTCAATGTTAAACTCAGCACAAGGGCCACCGTGCTGAATGTGGCATGGCCCATGTCGGAAACGTATGACCTGCAACATAAAGGTGGCTGTTAGTGTCTGATATTGGCTAGTTTTACATTACGTGTGCTGACCGTGTCTATTTTAGTTTGGCCCCATTTTAGTATCTCAACTGCAATTGTGGACGGTCCGAGTATGTCATGAATACGATATGGGCTCTGATATTTAAATGTAACTGCCTTTTGCCTGGCATGAGTCTTTATCAAGACGAATTGGCCGATTTTTAAGTCATTCGGACGATACTTTACATTGAATAGTTCCTTCTGTTTTACTGTGATGCAACTAGATTGATGCGAGGCTGTTCGCTAGTCTGTTTAAACTGTTCGCACCAATTGTGAGCTCGTGGGAAGTAAGAGTGAGTAACCATGTGCGAAGGTTGAACCGCTTCAACCCCATGTAGTAGAAATATGGGCTGAATTTTGTACTTCTGTTCACAGTGGAATTATAATTAAAAATAATATGTGACATATTTGTCCCAGTGTGTAGGGTCTTCATTAGTGCAGAAAGTCAGGTGCTGAGACAGTATTTTATTTACCTGCTCTGTCAGCTCATTGTAAGCGGCGTTAGATGCTGTTTTCTGAAGTTTTTTATTTGCAGTTTGCGGAACAGTTCAGCGATCATTTCATTAGTAAACGACTTGCCCCTATCGGTTAGGATGTATTTGGAGTATCCAAATTGAAAGGTGACATCTTTAATCAAATTAGCACAAGTATTGGTATCGATTGATTTGACTGGATGGGATACTGCATGATGAGTAAAGAATTCTGCAATCTCTAACATATATTTGGTCCCTGATGATGATGTTTGTAGGGGCCCTTTGGTATCTAAACCCCAAGAATGCAATAAAGGTGCGGGTAGTATGGGAGTCATGTGACCAATTGGCTTCTGGTTAGGGGCCTTCATTCTCTGACAAACTGGACAATTTTTTTTATATACTCTTTAACGTCTTTGTGCATGCTATCCCAATAGTATGCATTTTTTATTTTCTCTAACATTTTGTACTGCCTGAAGTGGCCTCCCCCTAATAAGGCACCATAGTGTGCGGTAATTATTTCTGGCACGTAGTATTGCAAGGCGAGTGTGAGCTTTTTCTCGCCTGTTGGCGTATGTACTTTCATATATCTCGTCGTTTTCCACAATAGTATATCGCCTAGCTAAACTGCTGTTTTAGCTGTGGCCTTTTCAGGTTCTGTGGGGGCTATTTGCAGTTGTTTTATATGAGGGTCATTGGCATATTCAGCAAGAAAGGGAGATGTATGTGTTTGTGTGATGGGCGCTAATAGTAAGTGTGAGTCGTACTCGACCTTTATGTATTCCTGTTCATGAATATTTACTCGGAGGTATTGCGGGGTGTTGTTGTCGTGCTTAATAATGATTTAACAATTTAATATTAGGTCGAGACGTGTGGTTTTGATATTTTTTCATGTGCTTGCATGGTGATTTGAACATTAACCTTATATAGGATGGTAATTATTTTCGCAATGGCTTGTAGTGGAAGGTATTCCTCACTTGTAATCATTTTTGCTACAAATGATTTATCTAAATTATAAATATCTTGCTTAACTAGAGTTTTGATTTTGGGCCAGTTTGTGAGATACAGTATTTGGCAATGGTAGCATTTACTTCTTGATCTTTGTTAGGATTTTGGAGTAAGGTCTCTGCTAACACCTTAGAGAAGGAGGTGCAAGCCAAAAATTCCCTTACAGTGTTGCTGAAAGGCATGGAAATAGTGTCTGCTTTTCCTGAGATTGGTAATCTGCTCATGGCAAATGCTAAAATATTAAGTTTGTCCTTAATTATGCACACCTCGAAGTTATACTCAATGAATGCTATGGCTAATTTATGAATTCTAACATCTTGTTCGGCCATCGTCGTAAGGTAGCGGAGGCTAGCATGGTCTGTCTCGATAATGAATTTGCGGCCATATAAATGTTGTTTGAAATATATTACGAAGTATTTTATGGCAGAAAGCTCTCTTTCTGTGGCCGACCAGTGCTTTTTGTTCAGTGACAATTTTTTGGACACAAAAACTATAATAACGTGATCTTTGCTGCCAGGGACTTCCTGCATTAAGGCTGCTCCTATTGCCGTATGTGATGTGTCAAAGGCTAGGATTGTTCGACAGTTGTCATTAAACTTTGCTAAAATTGGGGAGTAATGTAATGCCGATTTAAATTTGTCGAAAGCAGTTTGTTCTCGTCGTGTCTACTGAAATGCTACAGTCTCCTTAGTTAACTCCGTCAAGGGTTCGGCGAGTTGGGTATAGTCTTAGAAATATCTGTGGATGTAGGACATAAGTTCAAGAAGTGTACACAACTACTTAACGTTTCTCGGTGGTGTCATTTGTTAAATAGTTGCAATTTTTCCAGGATTGGTTTGTATCCCAGATGGGGTAATGTAATTTCTAAGAATCTTTATTTCCTGTCGTACTAAATCATGTTTCTTAATATTAATTTTAACATTGTATTTGCACAATTGTTCCATTACTTTTTTAATGTTTTCTAAATGTTCATTGAATGTGTTACCGATTACCAATGATAAAAATATAATCTATGTAGGCTACAGCCGTATTCCTTCGTAATGTTCCTAACATTATATCAACGAAATTCTGAAAATAAATAGGACTTGTTGCAAGGCCCATGAGCATATGGGCATTCTCATATAAACACACATCGTCAACACTAAAGGAGAGTTTCTCACAATCTTGTTTATGTACAGGTATGGCATAGAAACCTCTGAACATATCAATTGAGCTTATATACTGTGAGTTCTGTAAGGTGGTAATATTATCCTCTGTGCACGGGATTGGATACTGAACTTTCTTAAGATGCAGATTCAGAAGCCAGAATTCTGTAAGGAACCGAATACCGCCCTGGCATTTCTGTATCACAAGGCTCGGTGCAGCATAGAGAGAATCTGACATAGTGATAATTTTAGAGTCCACTATCTGCTGTATTTGAGTTAATACTTGTTCATGTAATGGGTTGATTCTATATGGGCATGTGTGGATTGGTTTGTCTGTGGTGAGTTCTAATTTGATCTCTTAATTTTTGGTCTCCGTTAGTTCGGTGATAGAATTGGCGAACCTATCTTTATATTACTTATGTAAGTTGTATAGTTTCCGCTGTTGCTGTATTGGTAGTTTAGTGTTAATATTCCCTGTCATTGTGTAGGTTGAATGTGTTTCGGTAGCTTCGATCTTGTTGATGTAATGTTGAATGCAGTTGCTCCTGTCATATTCAATAGTTTTAGTGTTAGTAGGTATCTCGAAAACTCTCTTGTTATTGGATGGGTGAACAAACATAATGCTTTCGTTGGGACTGTACTACTTCATACTTCATCATGAAGTCCAAGCCAAGTATGATGTTTATCTTAATGCTATCTATTAATAAACAGTCCTGTTGGATATTGTAGCCGCAAATGCTAATGTTGGCGTTAGTTTTATATCGTGGAACATCAATGTCATGAGTTGCACACTGTGTTGATGTTATGCATGAACGGGAGCAGCTAGTGTCCAGTAGCATGTTGTATGTACTTCCACCCAATCAGACAAGAACGCGTGGTGTTGGCGTTTTGATGTACCTTGTGCTGCATTTGTTCTTGGCAATTTGGGTGTCGTGTTCTTGGTTGGTGTGTGGTTAGGGTCCGTGGCTCAGGTTGCACTCGCGCTAATCATCATCGCCACAAGGTTCCTTGTTTATGTTTACAGAGTGCTGTGTTGTGGGAGTCTTGATGCTTTCTGCACACTGCAATCTGATTTTTGCTTGGCCAACAGCGAAGCACTGTTTGAATTTGTGAAAGCGTGTTGCAATGTCTGTATGAAATTGCTGTTGTTGCTTGGGAAAAAGTGGGCAGCATGCTGCCTGGTGGCCCGAGTAGAGGCACAGGGCACATGTCAAGAGCAGCCTGTGAGCGGGGACTGATGAAGGCAGTGCATGCGCAGCTGATGTCAAGGGTGTTCTGAATCGTACATTCTTCCCAGTCGGCACGCTCTGTGGATGCTTTCACTTCCATGTGTAGGAGAGTGTTGATTTTCACGGGCGCAATGCTCTGTTGGTAAACGTTTTTGGCTTTGCAGGTGTCTTTTCTTTTTGTGGGTTGTTTCCCTGACCTGCTTCTGGAAGCATGAAAGTTAATACTGGAGATGTTATTATCTATTTCGTTTTCTGCCTGTGGTTTTTGTATGTAAGTGGGTTGGTAACAAGTCTCCTGTTCAAAGTTTTCGTTATGTGCATTAAACTTAGCGATTTCAGCATACGACCAGGTGGGTACGCATTTACTAAAAAGCGCCTGGCATGCATCAATAACTTGCTGGACTTTCTGTTCAGGTGGGACATGTCTGTGTATTTGTCTTTGTCGGCAATTCTCGCAGTGCAGCTGTTCCTTATTACTATGTTCCACTTTAGAGATGTTTGCCTGCCTGGATGTGGTAGGAATGCTTTTTCAGACCTGTTTCGGGGTTGTGTCTTCATGGTAGATGCCTATTGCCCCTTTGTGTAATAGTTTTTTGACTGGTATGTACTATTCGTGCACTTTTGTGAGGGTGCGTGGTTTTGGTTGTTTTTTTTTGGGGGGGGGGGGGTTGGTTTGGTTTCTAATTCTGTGAGTCACGGCGTGGGTTTGTGGTTCTGTAAGATAGCCTGTTATATGAGGTTTGGCGATTGCATGGGTGTTGAGAATGCGTGGGGTAGTTCCTTCCTGCATGCGACACATATTCTTTCACTACAATGATGGGTTGTTGGTTGCACCTGCAGTAAGTAGTCGGTTGTTGGTGGGGTTGGCGTGGTCTCAAGTTTTGGTTATTTTGAGTGAATTTTGGGTGATTGTGGTTTTGTAGCGACAGGTTCTCAATTTCCTCTTTAACTTTTGAAACTTCTGCTCGTAAGGAGTCGGTTTCAGAGTGCATTTGGTGGTCTGTTAGGATATTATATAATATAAAATATACCGAGTTAAATCCATTTTAGGTTGTTAATTATGTCCTGGATAGTGTCATTTTAAAGGCAATGATTTTATCTGTGATTGATGGTTAGGAGGGATCACCAGACGATCACTATAAATTTGGCATTGCTGATGATGTGCTTATATTTGCATTTGTAGAACATGAGGTTCTCAATCTGCTCTTGCACGCTTTCCCCTAACTGTTGTTTCGTGATGTAAAGCACTGATTTAGTCGTTCCTGTGTGGCTGGTGTTGAGAAAGTTGTTTTCAATTTGGTTACAATTGCATTCCACGTAATTTGACCATTTTGCGTTTAAGTGAATGTGTCTAAAGTGTGTTTAGTTGATGTATTCAAATAGAATTTCAGTCTAAGGCACTTCTCGGCCTTATCCCAGTTGTTTGTGTCTGCCGCCAAATTGTATTGTTCCAAGAGTTCTGTCATGTTTTCGTTTTCATCTCCCGAAAATTTAGGTATTAAGATGGAGTGTGCTACTATGTTGATCGGCGGTGGGTTAGCCATCTTCGTGTGGTTTTCAGTTATTGCAAGTGGCGTGGCTAGAGGCGAGTTTTCGTAGATGTATTCTGTGGTAGTGTCACCTTGCAATGGTGATAAGTAATCTGATGTAGTGGGTGGTAAGTTTTGGTAAGTTTTTGTATGTGGGCTGTGGTGTGGTTGGCACAAGGTCGCTATTAGTTATTTTATTTATCAAGCTATGTGTTAGTCTCGTGGAGATGGTGTGAAACAGTTCAATTAATTTCTGGTTTTGTTGTGAGAGTTTTTCTGCTGATGCTATAAGTTGTTGAAATTTATCTGTTGTATTAATGTTACAGGTCTGTAATTTCTTTTGAGTATCTGTTATGTCAATGGTAGCCTGTTTGAGTATGTTTCTCGCTGTTTTCACGAATGATGTCGAGAAGTTATCTCCCATGAAGTTTTGGTGTTGACAAAATGCTAATAAGTGTATTCTTATTCACTATCATGCACACACAAAGCTTTATTAAATTTAACTTTCACTTTTGTGTAACTCTTAAGTGGTGATTTGTGTATTGCAAGAAGCAAAACGGTACGAATAATGGTGCTATGGTTTAGCATGCATTAATTCTTATGAAGTTTAAGCACACACACATTGTCTAGCTATGAGACAATGGGCGATAGTACGGCCACGTTTTTGTCGATCCAGCAGCTGTGCTCACGCGCTCCTGTGCAACCGCAATATGCTAAGCAGTAACACACTGTAGGCTTTGAATGAAGTTTTTGACTGCCTCTACTGTTTATTATGGGGTCGTAAACTTTCACTGGGTAGATTGCGTTAACCCGCAAGTTCCGAGGGGATGCAACCCCTGTAGGGAGGTGGGAGACGAAAGGCGCCTCCACCAATTGCTGTGACTCTTCCAGAGGGGAGAGAGTCACACTCTCAAAAG
The DNA here is from genome assembly GCA_029891345.1 of Dryococelus australis. Classification (NCBI taxonomy): domain Eukaryota; kingdom Metazoa; phylum Arthropoda; class Insecta; order Phasmatodea; family Phasmatidae; genus Dryococelus; species Dryococelus australis. The sequence goes on along the minus strand of CM056996.1, from coordinate 234,957,640 downwards.
GGAGATATTCGTGGCCAGAAGTAAAGCACTCGCTATTACAAAAACACTACTTTATTCAAGTAAGATATCATTACAACATGGCCGCGCAAGATGCAGTTCTCTTGAGATATTAAACTTAATGTTGTTATGTGCAGCTCAAAAAAGCTAGGATGGGTAGCTGGAAGTACTACTATTAGAGCTCTGACTCTTAAGGGGCCTGAATATTGCCTTTGACTCTCCCTAAGCCTCAGACAACATAAATTGCCCTATTAGGAATTATATTAACACTGGGGTAATGACGATGGCAGCATGAAGGCTGGGGATATCGACGAATCAGGACCACAGGACTGGTTGTCCTGTCAGGCGTTGAATCGACAGGGCCTCCTCCATTGTCCCGTCCTTATATACTGGAGGACACGACCTTGTTACCTTTCCCCTTGTGAGTTTGGACATAACAGCCGGGCCGGCTTGCCGAGGTCTTGATGTACCATGCCTTAGCGCGCCTCTTTGCAACCCTTGCTGTTGGCGCCCACGGCAGTGTAGGTGTGTGCGTCTGTGCATGTGTGTGCCTCCTTTCAATTATTGAATGCATTGAGCGAATTTCACCAAACTTGGTATAAAAATAGTACTTTTATAGTTTTCGACCACTTCGGGTACTTACTTTCAAAATGGCGACCATTGTAATATTTAGATGGAAATGCTATATCTCGGGAACCATTCAACCGATTAACACAAAATTTTGTATTCTTGGAGAGCATTGGTTAAGCGTTAATTTTAATATGGATGTTGTTGTTTGTCTGTCAATTTGGAAAATTGCACCAAATAAATAAATAATGATTTTTCATTATTTCTCGAAAACTGTTGAACCATTTTTACCCATTTTGGAAGGTAAGTAATACTATGATAGGCCAAGTAAACCTAAGTGAGTGAACTTGATTAGGTACTTTTCGAAATAGCTCCTATACAATTATTTTTAGGTTTATTTGGTAAATCTGCCATACCATTCAAATAATTTCGACCAAATTTTATATACTGAAAGTATCTGTTAGGAGCATGATATATGCGAACACATTAATACTTTCTTGGGCCATTTGGGAAGATAGCACCATACTAAATAAATAAAATTTATTATGTCATATCTCAAGAAACAATTTACCGATTCCTGCCAAATTTGTCAAACAAGTAGCACTTACGGATGCAGATGATGTTAAGTGATATGGTTTAAGCATGCAATACCCTTATTGTCAAAATGGAAGCCATATACTCATTTAAGCTTAGAATGCTATATCGTCGAAATTATGTAATCAATTCCAAAACAACTGTATTTCGGCAGTAGATATTACATTTATCAACCGTATCTACCTTGACCATATTTTTTTGCCATTTTCTATGATAGCATGCAGCGAATAAATGAAATTGTAATGTCACATCTCGGGAAGCAATTGACAGACACCTAACAAATTTGGCAAACAAATAGTACCGTAGCAAGTGGTGTAAATTGGTATGTTTTAAGTAGGGCAGGCACTTATTTTCAAAATGGTGACTATATAAATATGTTATCAACGGAACAAATCCAACTTAAGTTTGTATAGCGGCAGTATCTATTATAACCATAAAGTATGTATATGCAGAGCCTCACTTCCCTGTCATTTTGTATGATAGCCCGACCAGTAACAATCAACCAATTCTTATGAAATTTGATGAAGTTGTTGTACTGTGGTAGGACACATCGATATATGAATTCTTAAAACTATGAAACACTTATTTTCAGAATGGCAGCTATAATATAATTTTAGTTTTGTTTACTATATATATGAGGTTAAGTAATCTATTTTAAATTCACTTTGTATATGGTCAGCATACAATTATCGAATGTACCACTACATTTATTTTTTGACCTCCATTTATGAAAATCGCCATATGACAATCATGGAGATTGCATGCATTTTTCGAGGACCAATCAATCGATTCCCACGAAATGTTACACTAGAACAATTATACTAATTTGTACAAAATTTTGAAGACTATAAATCTTACAGAAGTCCATGTAAACTTTCATGATTTAAACGGGTCAGACAACGATGTTCAAAATGGCAGCATTATAAATTATTTAGGTAAGTTTGTCACGTATATTAAACAATTTAACCAAATTGAACCAAATATTGTGTGTAGACATTACACATAAGAAGCATCGTAAATATATATATATTTTTTTGTAAAATTTGTACAAGAGCATCAAATATGAAAATAAAATTTTTATGGCATATCTCAGGGACCAATCAACCGATTTCCACAAAATTATTCTTACAAGTAGCGCTACGGTAGGCAATGTAAACTTACAGTCACTTATTTTTAAAATGACGGCCCTATTAATATTTATATTCAGTAAACCGTATAATTCGAACCATCAAAGTGATTAAATCAGATGATGACGCTCGGAATCCGACCTCCATTATAGAGTACATTGCACGCCAGCTTGTTGAATGAGGTTTTGTGAGTTTAATTCCCGGGTAAGGAACGTGTGTATTTGTAACTGTCTCAATAATAATGCAAACGTTTCTGGTTTAATTTCTAATGTTATTGCTATCAAAGAGAAGTCAAGTCCTACCTACCAACTCAGTTATTAAGAACATATTTAATAATTCATTACACCCATGTTGAGGTAACGTTCTGGTTAAGATATGAAACACAAAACTATTTTTTTTTGGTAATATCGCGGGAACATATAACAGACTTATACAAAATTTGGCAAAAAAATATTAATTCAGCAGGTGGTGGGAACTGGTGTGTATTTTCAGTTGGCCTGGCACTTATTTTCAAAATTATGTCTCTATAAATATATTATCAATATATTTTACAAACGAAATAAATTTCTACTCAACTTTATATGCTGGCACTATCTATTTCAACCCTCAAATTAGACTATATAGAGATTGATTTTTTTTTGTAAGATAGTCCCAAAAAACAATCAACACTTTCGTACCTAATTTGGCGAACAAGATGTTCTAGGGTAGTCCCCTATTTGTTAAGTGTGAGAGAATTATTTCCAGTATGGCGACTATAAAATCATTTAAACATTGTGTGATCTATATACGTAACTATGTAATAGCTTTTAATTTAATTTGTATACTAGCAGTATACATTAATCAAAAGTGCCAAATCAATAACTTTTGTCCTCCATTTATGAATATCGTCAAATAAACATATGGAGAATTTATGCCATATCTCGAGGATCAATTAACCGATTCCCACCATTTATAACCCCCAAGTAATAATACATTATGTTATGTAAACTGACATATTTCAGGTGCAGTAGTGCTTAATTTAATGACTTTAACATAAATAATTTAAGTTAGTAGGTTTGTATTACTGCAAAAATTCAACATAAATAAACCAAACTCCGAACACTAACAGTATTAAATAGAAGCATCAATTATGCTTACATTGATACAATTTTTTTCCAGTCTGTTTGTAAAATAGTATCAGTAAAAAAAATTACCTTTGGTAATATTTCTGCAACAGTTTAACTAATTTCCACCAAAATGTGCGCTACTTAAATGCTGCAGAAGGCTATGTAAACTTACATGTTATAAGTAGCTTGGGCACTTATTTCCGAAATGATGGCCATATAAATATTTATGGTTAGTAAACCATGTAATTCTAGACATTAAAGCTATTAAATCCGAAGTTTATGCTCTGAATCGGAACCCCGTAATGCAGTTAATTGCACACTAAATGATGGTACGAGGATTTCTGGGTTCGAGTCCCGGAAAAGGCCTGTGTATAGTTGTAATTGTCCCACTACTGTTGCATATATTCGTGGTTTCATCTCTAGTGATATTGCTTTCAACGATACGACAAATCCTACCTACAAAATACGCTTTTAAGAACTTATTTAATAATTAATTGCACCCATGTTGAGGAAAATAGTCTTATTAGTTATATTAATAACTCCTGGATTTTATCTCTTGATGAATAGGAATCAATAATAATAAGCTACATCAAAGGAGGCCTATACTGTGCATTGACAATAAAACATAATTGTCTGTGGCTTCACAAACAAGCTGAACTCCAAAACCGCAGACATTCTTGTATGAGGAAGGATTCGAACCCACGACCCACCGATTTGGAATAGGTAGGCTGTACCTTATAACACTGAGAGTTCTCTTGACCCTTAATGATGCTGAGGAAGAATGAATGCATGACATGTGAAGCAAATAGTCAAGGAATAAACGCCATAAATGACAATATCCTGACTGAGGTACTTTCTCAACCAGAATGCAGTTTTCATCAGTAAAGCTATTGTATCTTGATTTGACTCTAAACCACTTTAATTTGTAAATATCTCATGAGTAGTTTGCGTGATACCACTTTTGGTGCGACTGTAGAGAATTCAATTTAAAAAATCTTGCTTTCCCTAGGACCGAAACATCGCTTTGTGCAATGAAATGCTTTCATCGAGGTGAAACGAAACAACGGCGCTGTCCGCTGCAAGTCCGCGCTAGTATTTTTCAGACGTGACAGTTTCCATCTTGCAGTCGCCTCTGGCAGGTCATTTCAGAGATGGCGTCCCTTGATGGCACACTCCGCGAGTTAACTGAGGTATGTTAATTGCCTGCAAGAATATTCTGCCATTCTGGTCCATTTCCACCGCATATTCTCCCTCGTTGCGGCGCCCTCGCGCGGTATTACCTCAGGCTGTCTCCTTCGCGGCCTGCGACGCAGTGTAATCTGTTCGAGTTAAAGTGTTCGTTCCGCTGTCGCACGGCACCACTGTGCTCTGTACAGTTCGCCTCACGAACAAGTGCACCTCCCCTGACACTTCGGAAGCCAGTCCTCCTGTTTCCATGGATACAGCGTCGAGCCGAGAGATTCGGGCGGCTCTTTACATCGAGGTCCTGAGAACTAACGAGCGTGAAGCGAAGTGAGTCAAGTACCGACCGCTGCAACTTCACCCTGGTGGCCAACGACCCGTCAACGCCCGCCAGAACACCCCTTCACATCACCGGCACACTCACAAGAGAAGTGAGGAGGGGGAAATTCAACTGCATCGCGTCTATTTTGAATCAATTATATTGCAGTAGCGCAAATGCACTTGCAATTATACATGCAATTATGCACCCGAAGTGCAATTACACCGGAAATGCAACTGTACACGAAATGTGATTGCACCGGAAATGCAACTGCACCGGAAAGGCCATTGCACCGGAAGTGAAGCGGCACCGGGAGTGCAACTGCGCCGGAAATGCATCTGCTCCGGAAATGCACTTGCACCGGACGTGCATCTGCACCGGAAATGTAACTCCACCAGAAGTGCATCTGCATCGTAAGTGCATCGCCGCCATTTTGAACAAATTATATCGCAGTATATCCATATGCCCCCTAGAGCTGCGTGGAGATACAGAGGCGGACACACGTGAGATCCCTGAGGGAACCGGGGCGACCAGCGGCTCCATCCGGCACCATTGCCCCATGCGAACATCCGGGAATCAAACCTGGCCCACCTAGGTGGGAGACGAGTAGCCTGACCACTGCACCACCGCGGCCCGTCATGGAAACAGCGGCGGTGTCTCTCGTACAAAGAGAGAACGGCTTGTACCAGCTAACAATATACGCGTTTGTGTAGGATCAAAACTATATGTTGCTGCCCCAACAACATATTTTGGCGAGTAAAAAAACTTGGTTAGCAACCAAATTATTTTTTTCACCTAACAAGAACACGCTTGAATAAACAAAAACCTATGTGTTTGAGCAAGAAAAAAATTGACTCACAACCAAATATTTATTTGAATCAATTGAATCAACAGTTTTTTTCTTTCTGTTTTGTAGCTTATTTTATTGCTTTCTTTCGAAAATACAACTCTAAAGTTTGTTTGAATTTTTTGTGACTATTAGGATAGTAACAATTTGTTACATTGCTTGATAATGGTATACAACTTCTAACACAATATATTGATAGTGAAACTAGAAAGTAAAGCTGAAATTTTTAAATATTTATTTACGTACGTTGTCCAGCATTTTTAATGTATGTATTTAAAAACATTCGAAATTTTTCAGTAGTAACCAGCTGAGGTAGCTAGAACGTAGCGCTGGAGTGTAAACGACGATTATTTTCTATTATCAGGCGATAACTTAATTGAACTGATACTAAAATCATTCACGGTAACTTCACACTATTCTGAAGCCCTGCTTAAGATCTACAGCCAGGGCATTCCTCCGCCTCGCCCAAACTAAGCTTAACTATGTCTGGAAAATTACACCAAATGGCATCGCACCGCATTCGTGCGCACTCATTTCTAATAATATTTTGCATGAGAACTATTCCATACTAGGCGTTGCCAACACACATGTTTTGTCACTATTTGTAATCATATTATTTCTAAGTTAAGCATTATAACTTATAAATAAAATACAAATAACATTTCAATTTAACTTAAAAAAAAAATGCCTTTTATACTAACGAAGTTTAAATTAAAACGCTTTCGATAGGTGACATATTTCGGAAATAACTAAACACGCCATACAGGGAGTGATTTCTCATAAGTTTGATTCATAAAGTGTGAAAAAAAACTGCGAACAGACTACATACGAAATGAAATCTCACCTCCGCCCTCAAACAGAACACACACGTTACGGCACAAAGAGAACAGTAACTACTCGTGGTCAACTGTGCAAGCAGTGTTGTTTGTTACCACCGCGGCAAACTGTATCGTTGCAATGCCGCGCGTATACAGTGGTAGTGACGCGCCACTCTCTCCCGCTTCTTAGTTAAATCTGCTACCAAAATAGTTACCGAAGCATATTTAACCTTATCCTTTTACTTGCGGGGTGCGGAAGTTGCAGGAGGTAAAAAGAGACTCTCTTAAGAAAGTTTATGCGTAGCGTTACGAAGAGGTTTACTTTAGAAATAAATCACAAAGTCACTTAGTGGCTGGATCTCTCATATAATAAAGTCTGTTTGTAAACTCGCCCGAAATAATTTGGGAGGCGATTCCTTGTGGAAAACGAGGTAAAGGCTGTTCACCATAAAGTGAGCACTTTTGAAGTCAACCTTAGAAAATAGTCACTGCCCTTGCCTGAATATACATCCGAACGGGCGGGCTGAGTGACATGCACCCAGTTAAGTTGGTAGCGATGGAAGGAAAGTAGTGCCATATATTAAGGTCGAATAAATAGTGTTAAGTAACCATTTCCGATAACTTTAATTAGTTCTGTTGCTTTCTGTTTTTATATAGCGCATCAAAGTGATAAACTGAGCAGTTTCGAAAAGTATTTACTTTTTAAATAATTTCACAGTTTCACCTGACCAACGCATGAATCATGTAATCAGGCCCATCGCAATGTTAATCTTACATACGGCGGAAGAATACACAACATGCATAAAAGTAGACCTTAATCAGGGCTTTCAAAAGTGCTTACAGCCTAGCTTAATTTCCAAGGGAGATAATACGCTCTTGAAAATCAAGTTTCAAAATACTACATTTTTTGCAAAATATCAGAAACGGCGTGGAATTTCACAATGATCCTCTGGTTAATGTTTAGCGTTTTTGAGATCTTCAACCGACGAAAAAAACCGGTCTTAACACATTCCGTCTTCATGCAAACAATAAGGGTGCCCACCCTCTTACTGCCTACACATTTTTTGCCTTTATGTTGTATGTAATTTTGTTGCCATAGTTACGAGTAGCACGTCCTACTCAACAAAAGGTCCTCTTGTTGCAAGTACCTAGGACCCATCAGGTGTGGCCAAAATTCATTACTGAACTCATGGAGTGGTTGCAAGAGGAATGGTGACGAATCCCAGTGGATGTCCTGGAAACACTTGTAGAGATCATGCCGGATAGGGTGGCTGATCTAATAGCCACAAGAGGTGGCCCTACGAGAGTCTAATGGGGTCACAACCACCGAGTAAACATTGTAAACAGGTGTCCAATTACTTTCTGGTAGATTATATATTTAATCCTAAAAATTACAATGAAAATAGATTTGGTTTGGTCAAATGTAAAGGGTTGCCACCACAAAATATATATCATCCAGTTCTTCCAATTAATCAAGAAAAACTATTGTTTACTTTATATTCAAAATGTGTTGTAGAGAAAAAAGGAGAGTGTAAACATAACGTCTCAGAAAGAGCCTTAAATGTAATATGGACTATATTAGAACTAAACAAAGCTATTGAAATATACAATAAATTATTTAAATTCATGAATTTTGACCCCTAGGAATAGCTATATCTTCATTTTTATCAACACCAGCACTCAACTTTACAATTGTCGTTATAGTATTATTTTTTACATTAGGTTATACAAATTTTGCATGAAAACTTAAGAAAAGCAATCCATTTATTTTCATGAATGATATCATAATGAAGCATTTCCTTTAGTACAGAACTATTGTATGTTAACTTAAATACTTTATTCTCCATTTATTATAAAAATAAGTTATTAAATGAAAAAAATTATTAATGTGACGGTGTTTTAATATCCGAAGGAGATGCTAAAAATGGCGTGTTATTGCCTGACAATATAAGAGCAATTATAGTAGATACAAGGAACTGTGAAAAAACCTATTTTATGATAAATTTTACTTATTTGACAGGATTGCTAAATTCTAATAAATTGTATGTTTGTTGAAAAGTGTAAATCAACCAAAATATATTCAGTTACAAAATGATTTTGATGAGTTGTCAAAAAAAGTTAAAGAAAAATGGGTACATTTTTTACATAAAAATAACTAAATGATTTCTCTACATCAAAGTGAAAATGTTTCTCTGGTAAATTTGACAATGCTATTTTAGACAAGCAGGATTTCATTTGTGAATATTTTACCATGGGAAAACACAAGAATACAGATGTATTTTATTTAGCACAAACGTATTCAAAAGTACCAAAGCAATTAATAAGGGACAAACCTAATTTTCTGTGTATATATAGACAAAATGATACGAACTTGGAGCATATTTATAACGATTTTATTGGTGAAGACATGTCTTATGAGAAATTTAAAGAGATTCGTGCAATCTGGTGGAATCAAGAATACGGTTGTATCACTTTAGATTTGAATAGAAAAATGAATAATGGGAATTACAGAAACCAGATTAAAGATTTTGTACTATAACTCTATCCTGTGAAGTGTACGTGAGTTTTGCTCATATTCTTTCCGCAACTACCATGCTATCTGCTAGCAACAGGAAAATATTTATCTGCACAGCTGTCCATGACCAAACCTCAGCGAACTCTCGCCACGCACAGGAAGAAGGTTATCATAATTTTGCCGATATCTTCTCGTGGTGCGACAAATACTCCGCATGTCACCACATGAAGCTTTGTAAGTATCTCTCTCCTCCCTTGTCTTGTCACCATGACTCAGTGACAGGAGGCCTGACTTCCAACTCGAGATTCGGGGTTCAAAACCCAATCCGATAGGATAATTCAAGTTATTCAAAATTTGGGCTAAAATAATGTTTATTGTTCACACTCATATAAAAATATATTAGCAGTATAAGCAAAATAAGTGGTGTATTCCTTTTATGGTGTAGGCACCACTTAAAAAAAAAATAAAAAAAACCCTCACCTCTAAGCTGAAAAAAAAAAATATATATGGTTGTCCGAGTGGAGAGGCGATGGGTTTCTCCACTGGAGTTTTGCATGTGCTGAAATAATGTCAGAAAAATAAAAAGTTGGGTCACTGGCGCGACAGAAATATCTGTAAACCCAATAATCACTGGAACTATATAAATATCTGTAAGCCTTTTGTAATTTTTAAGAATGTTGATTTATTCTTGAATTTAATTTTGCTTTTTTGCTTTAATTTATAATTTTCATATTAAAAATGAATATATGCATAACATATTTTCAATTTGCTAATTTCACTTGTGCATAATACCACAATAAATATGGAGTCAATTCTAGATATAATTAACAACCAAATTATTTACAATAGTAAACCGGTTTTTATGATTTCAGATGAGGTAAATAATCCATGGTTTAAAGGAAAATATATTGCTGGGATGTTAGAATATTCTAATGCTCATGATGCATTATCAAACAAATTTCATTAACATATAAGAGACATTTATCAAAAATAGGTGTGATCAAAATGTATCACACCACTCTTATAATGAAGGCAAAACTGTTTATATTAGTGTGCATGGTTTATATGAACTTATTTTTAGTTTGTGTTGTGAAAATGCTAAAGGTTTTAAAACATGGATATTTGAAGAAGTTATTCTATCAATTAGAAAATATTGTGAATATAATATTCAACAAGAAATAATGCATTTATACAGATGCCAATTAAAGCATAAAAAATGAACGAAATTGAAGTTAATCATTTAAAATATATAAATAAAATAAAATATGAATTGGTGGAAAAATATAAGAGAGACAATTCAACTGGCATTAGTTGCAATAGCTCGCAGAAATGAGGAAATAAGGGAAATTACCTCTCATTGTGTAAATAAACACAAAATCAAAATTTACAGCCAACTTTCAAACTTTTAAAATTATTTGATGAGATTGTGAACATGATTATTATGTCATTAGAACTCAAAGAAAATATGTTTAAATACAATTGGAAAGAACTGAAGATAAACATCCAAATTGTGAACAATTGTTGAGATTTGATTATATTCCAAATTCTATCAATTTACATCAAAGAATAAAAGAAACATTGAATGGTCACATTGTGTGGAAGCAACGGCTGCAGAAGCGATGTTTTTTTTTTACCAATTGGAGTATTTTTATCTAACATCATTTCTTTTGCTTCTTTTTTGTGAAATTTTATCAGCTTCACGTCTATATTCTAAATCTTTATGATCTTTATAATCATTCATTATCATGATTTTTACATGCTTTGTCAAATTTAGTTATTCCTGTGCCACCTCTTTCTAGTCATTCGTTTAATTTTGTAAATGGACCACAATAATTATAGCCAGGCAAATGCATTTCAGGTAAATTTAAATTGTTCGAAGCCCAATTTATTATACCTTTTCCATGATAATCGAAATTCCAACATGAATGTTGCATTACATTTAAAAACTCTCATAAGATATAGAATTCCTTTTCAATTATTAATAACAAATTCAGAAAATTTATTGTTCAACAAATTCAGTATGCTTACTCTTTCATTGTCAAAATTTTTATTTCCAATGTGTTTTCTTCGTCATGAATAATTAACAATCTATCCATTAATTTTCTAACATCGCCCATCCAAACATATTCTTTTGGTAAAACGTTGTCTTTTTTTAATACCTTCTCCTGATTTAGGAGAATTCGAACAAATCGTTCTTTTGGGTGTGTATAGTATTGATTTTAAACTTGATTCTTTAATAAATTGATCATAAATTTGTTTAAATATATTTTTATACTTCCAACGTCTATCCGAGTGTACATGTATTACAGAACCATTTTCTTGAAATGCGGCATGCTTAATAATATCTGTGTGATTTTTATATTCATTATCGGTGTATTTAACTACAAGTTCTTTTTTCATTATTTTGTTAACAAATTAGAAAGTCCTTCTATTAATTTATATTATGTTACTTTGTTTTCTTCTTATTCATCCTTAAAAAATAGTTTATCACAGTGTATCGATACTCTTGTTTTACCAATTTAAAAAATTTGTACATCTCCATGTTATTCATATGGTGCTTTTACAATATTTATTCTTTCTGCGATTTATTTTACGAGATTTATAGTAGAAACAGACGTATTCTGCGTCAAATTTTTCAATGGTATAATTCCCACTTCATCTTCTAAACTCTATGATTTTGAGAATAATTCTCTTTAAAATGATGTTTCTAGTGATGTTGGCGGATAGTCTAAATTTTTTGCTGCTACTGGAACTAATGTATTTATGAAATTCTTATTTTCTTTGTTTATATATTCTACCTTTTTTACCAATATTTCGTAATTCGTCGATTAAAGGTAGATAGCTCTTCTTATGTTTTCATATTCTACCTCATGATTATTTTTATAATTTCTGAATTTTTCAATGAGTAATTGAAATCTGGATCTTCCTTTGAAACTTTCATTTATATATAATTTTTTTCTTCTAAATGAGTTATAAAAGTATTGACAGATTTTATAGACAAACTTTTCCCCCGACAAATCAAACTAGGGGGAATTTTAATATTTACAATAATATAATTAAATGTGATATTCCTACAGGAGATGGCTTTTCTTTTCCAAACTATGCTTTTGTTAATGAGCAATTTCATTTACTAACAAGAGATAAGGAAGGAAATGAGGCAAAACATGATAAATAAAATAATATTAATGTTTGTTCAAACTTTTTTACCTTTTCAATTTTCTAGAGTAGAAATCTCGAAACATGGGCTTATTTTTTAAGCTTCTGATAATCCAGGGATAGTATCAACTGTGATGGATACTTTGTTAAGATCTCCAGGTGAACAAAGTTATTTATAATTATGTTGTGTTGATGACTATTATAGGGTAAAAGCTACTCGTAGTGTTAAACCAAATGAAATAATCTTTTCTCTTAGATCTCTATTTGGTTTTATTCATGTTAATATTAAATTTATTGGAAAGCTGTCTATAACATTACTTTTATTCGTAATTAATCTGATAACAATTGTTTTTTGTTTTTCAAAAAAAAAAGAAAACAGATGGTTCACTGATAGAGATTGTGCTGATCCAGGTAAAATTGTTATTCAAAAATTAGAAATTATGTGGCCTATTGTTGAATATGAACCTAACACGGCCATTGCCATTAAATAAAAAAAATATACAAACCCCCAAAATTCGTATTAGTTTTGATTATTGGCAATTTTCAGAAAAAGTTCATTTTGGAACTGTTTTTAACTTTGATATTAAATATCAGTTTGATATTTTACAATTTGACATGCCCAATTCTGTAATTGTAGGTTTTCAAACTAATGAAAGAGATCGTGCTGATCAGGAAGTGCATGCTTCTATGTTTGATCACTGTAATGTAAGAAATATTTATGTCAAAAATAGAAGAAATGAAATTTTTCCAAAAGAAAATTGGAATCTAGATATTGACAATAATTATTGTGATAAAGCGTTTCTTGCTCATAACGAGTTTAGAAATTCTAAAACAAAACTATATACTGTATGTAGAAATAATGAACTTTATTATATGCCGACTATGAATTTAGTTGATGTTAACAATTATTATCCACTTTGTGGTCGAAAACCATTGTATATCATTGATTGCTAATATAAGAAAACAACTAGTAAAAAAAAAAAAACAAATATAAAAGTTTGTGTAGATTTTAATAAAACTGTTGGAGCAAACGCATTTTGCAATATTATTTTAATTAGTCAAAGGAATTTAACTTATGATTATTTGAAAGAAAGAATTACTGGAGGTATATAAATGTTTTATATTAATAATTGGAGGATGTAAACGATTTTATAGAAACAACAAAATGTTTCGACAGATTAATACAAATTTTTAGATGTATTATTAGCTTGTTTAATAGAATAAAAAATCATTTTCACAATTCTAAATAATTTCTTTCTTCATAAATAAAAATGGCTTCGCTTGGTTTACAATTCAGTTTTACTAACATTTTAAAAAGAGGTTCTAAATCAGCTTTTCCAGCGTATACTATAAATATAAAGTCTCCCGAACTCCGAAATAAAGTTTTCAAATTCTATCGAAATCTACAAAAATTATGGTTAATGATTTTAGATAGTGTTTAGGATGAAGATGAACTTCGGGAAACAGGTTACGAATTTGAACATGTAGAAGAAGGTTTTAAAAAATTAGTAGAGCTTCGAATATAATATATAAATAATAATAACATAACATTTCATTTTATTTTACCTCAATTTGCATAGTTTTTGATTAAATCTTCTTAAATTTTTGCTTTGATGTAGCTTGAATTTTTTGGTATATATATATGGTTGATTTACTGCATAAGCGGTTGATATTTCTTAATTTTTGCGCGAAATATGATGTTCACTATTTGAGCAGGAAGGGTAAAATAGCTAAAAAATCATATGTGAAAAAACGATGTTTTTGGAGGGTTTTTAAAAGCAGTTTTGACGATTTTTTAATCACTGTTTGGCATTTTTTTTTTTTGGGACTATTTTAAGAGCTTTTCTGTTTGAAATGATAGAAAACTAGCTGGTAAATGAAGGAAAAACGATGAAAAATAGCTGGCAACTTAAGGAAAAACGATGAAAAATCGTGGATTTTAAGTCAAAAGATGGGTTGACGTCAGTCTGCCCATATAATACTCATACAGTTGTAGCACCACTACTGGCTTGAACTGTACCCTGCTGAAACGAGGGCCCCATCGCATCAGCTTGGCGACGCATTCGTACCCTGCCATTGACGGGTACCTACGTATACCTCGACTCACCCGTACAGGCAACATTTTTCCATGCATCGAATATTCATTGGCGGTGTTCCCGCACCTGTGTTAATCGTTGAGCACGTGTTACGTGCTGTGAGTAGAGATACCCAGGTGGGGCGGCGGCTTCTGTACCCCGTAGATAGACGATTCTGGATGATATGGGACTCATAGGTTATTGTAGTTCAGTACTGATCTGCTGCATTGTGGCCTCCCTATCCGCTGTTAGCAACCGGGCTAGCTGATGGCGACCCTTTTCGTCGATTTGTTGTACACCACAGAAGTTGTCCCTAGCGGCGGTCGTTTTACATAAACTCACAGCGCACTCTTTATACAGTCGCCCGTATATATCCCAGCGCCTGCACAACTTCGGAGATGGAGTGCCTCATACGCCTGGCCCCAACGACCTGGCCGCGACCAAATGCGCTGAGATCTGGTTTTTTTTGCACTCGGATGATACTCAGTCGGTCAGAGTAACGTCTGACGACATCACAGTAATTCGTGGTTGGGTACTATGCCATTCGACGGGGCAACCACGGCGCCATCTCGCCGAATGGCAGGTGTAGCCAATTCAACTGCCCGTGAGTGTATTTCGCTGCACGTGTCATGCCGCTGTACATGAGCGCTACCACATGCCGCGCCAGTGCGTGTGTGTGTGTGTGGGGTGGGGGAGGGGGGGGGAACTTAATTAGCTTAGGGTCGTGCAGCCGGACGTGGGCAGGGAAAGTGCTAGCACGGGCTGCGGGCCGGCTAACTAACCCTGTTATCGTCGGCGCTCAAATGCAGGCGAGCTAGCTTGAGGGCCTACTTCCCTTCTATCCTTCTCACCTATCACCCGCGTGAAACTTCCTCCACTCGACACGATAACGCCATCGCCCTTCAAACCTTCTGCGAGGGTCTGCCCGCACTTGACCAAAGACTCGATAACGTTACGTCCTTGCGTAATTTAATGAATGGAAATACGCCTTCTTAAAGGGCATGGGACAAAACTGATGATGAACGCGAAAATTTAAGTCTACATTTTTTTGCAAGCCAATCCTCAACAGCCATAAAAGGTCGATCCAGCATTACAGTTTTTATCAATTTTGCGAGCGAATATTATGCCACGGTGACTCATTTCTAGTGAGCTATTTTTAAACACCAAAATTTGGTTTGTCTATATTGGGGACACGGCCGTTTCTTTTGCGTGAATAAGTTCTTTTTTTTTACGTTCCTGGCACAGCTTCACTCGATCGTATGGTGTTTTATGGATATCGCGGGATTGATTTTGAGATGCTCTTTCCAACCTTATGCGATTTCTGTATTTCGACTCGGCTTTTTGACGACTATAAGTCGACATTGTGTTAAGTTTTCTTAATTTTTACATTAAACGCATACAATTTCACCATATACCACACCACACGAAAGTTTTTATACACGCAATCGATTGATCTTGACAAGAGCGGTCGATTGAAACCTAAACGAGTGTCGTAGCTTCTCCTATTAAAAAATTGTACTACGCGGAAGGTATGTGGCGCGGCTAAACGAACTCAAAATTCCGCACCCCCTCCCCCCAATTCTTCGCACTCAACGTAACATATTCTTTGATCCTTTGCCAATCGAATGGTGTAATTGAATTTAGAATGTAGAGAAAAGATGGGGATCTGCAATGCCGAACTTATCTCCCGACTTTGTTATCATTGGAATTTATGGACTGCCTTCCAGTATGGTCGCCAATTTAAGGACGTAAACAATGTAGTACGCTCAGTTACGGCGCAAGGCATAGTGCTAAAGGATTGCAATATTGTGGCAACTGTTTTGCTGAGGAAGTTGGTGAGGCAGGTGATAGTCGACAGCGATGTCCTTAGAGACGGAGCAGTTCGCTCAGAGAATCAGGAACTAGACCATAGCCTGTATTAGGGAACAAGGAAAATCATGGGAAACCGGAACTAGGATGGCCGGACCGGGATTCGAACCCCACGTCCTCGTGAATGCAAGTCTGAACGTTTACCACTGCGATACTCAGCTCGGTAAAAACTATTCATTTCCTTTTTGCTGTATTGGTCTCAAGACTTTTGCAGACATCGATTATCGTGTTTAGCATATATGTATACCTCACTCCCTCTTAAAGAAGGAGTCAGAATATACCAAAGGCTGTTCACGATAAAGAGAGGAATTTTGAAATCAACCTTAGGAAAAAGTCGCTGTTCCTACCTGCAAATATTTTAACGGGCCCAATGGGTGACGTGTGCACAGCAAAGTTGGTAACAATGGAGGGAAAGTTGTTCCATATCTAAATGTAGAATAAAAAGTGTTGTGTAAACATTTTGTGTTAACTCGAATTATTTATTTCGCTTTCTGTTTTTTTTTTTTTTAATCCATCAAGGTGTAAAAATAAACACATCTTTAAATATTTACTTTTCTAATAATGTCGCACTTTTACTTTATCGACGCATGAATAAAGTGACGACACTCATGCAAACGATAATTTTATATAATGTGGAAGATTACACACCTCGAATTCAAATAGATCTTAAGGAGAGCTTTCATAAGTGCTAATTTTACCGTGAACAGCCTATATTGATGTTGATAATTTACTGCTTCCAGAAGTACACGAAGAAACACCACAGCTACGTATTGTAAAATATAATTTCATTAGTAGGAGTAATCAGGCTTGCTTTCCATTATAGCACACGTATCGTAAACTGTGCTATTTTCCTAATTACTAAGACAGTTAGGATACTTACAAACTTATAGTTTCACTTATACCCAGTGATTCAAAGAAGAGATCGTATGTTTGAGACCCAGTCCGGATATGACGTTACTTACCGTTCATGATAGGCGCTTTGGTCAATCCCCTGACAGTTCCCAGCTACAAAGCTGAGGACGTTTCTTAGCTAGTCGTTAATAAAGATAGTGTAGAAACAACTTGGTTCAATTCAAGTCAGCAATAGTAAATTATGGCTTCGCGTTTTAAAAATTGGTAGCGTTTCGAAAGTGACCACTTAACTACGAGAGCTAATCGTTTAGTGTTGTCGTACAGGCTGGTGTGAATTTAAGAAACTGGCTGCAAATTAAGTGAAAGTCACGAGTTATTTTATTTTTGTGAAAGAATTATCCGGGAACTATACAAAACATTCATTGTTTGCTATTCCTTCCTAAACTGAATATCAATTGAACATTTATTTTACAAATTTACAAGCTCAACAAATAATACGGGATATGTGAAAGCTACTCTCAAGAAATTTATTATTATATCTTGTCGTGGAACTCTAAAGATATTAGAAAGTTACTATTCTACAGTTTCCGTAATTTGAAAACAGTAATAAATTCACTAGTATTAGAAACAGGAAGTGCGCATGTTCGCAGGCCGTATGCCGGCTCTTGGGGGAAAACATCTAATTGCTACAATGACTAATTCTAATGTGCTTAATACATATTAATATAGTTGGAAGTGATATATGCACACCTGAAAGACTACAAAAATATGAGTACAGAATACTTATAACAGAAGGCTTTACTTTGAATTAGTTTTCAGTTCCTGGTTTCCTGTAGCGCGAAATGGTATTGCGCGTTCGTGAGATAGGGAAAACTCCAGGTTCACATTAAAATACCGCATAATGATAATTCCACCTCCTAATGAGGTTTTCATTATATTACACGCTGAAAAGTTGATGGCAGCATGAAAATAAAATTAATTATTTTACAATTAATCTACTCAAGAATGGTTAAACAGTAGGCTACGCAAATTTTGTTCAGTGTGTATTTTTTTTAAATCCAACACGTGTATGTGTATTATATATATATATATTCTTTGGTTAGTTTGTTCCTTATCTTCATAGTGATACTCCAGTAACGCTAAAGTTTTTCATCCTTGAGGTCACTGAAAGTCTGCCATCTTACAAAGTTCCAAGATACTCAATTTAATTTGCATTTACTCGAAAGCATCGGAAAACGATAATGGAAAATTTTTCGATTACGTTGGCCATTACTCTTCCAGAAACGGACATGCAAGCGTAAATAACAATTGGAAAGTGATCAGCAGTTCACTTCCAGCTGATGCGGTGATTTATAAGAACATATTGTTACTATTTAATACTATTAGTTAACATTTATATAAATACAAACCAGAGAGAATAAATAAAATATACCGTGCTGTAAAACATTGCAGTTTGTCAAATCATGGCATACACAATATAAATAATATATTTTTTATTGTAAGCAGACACATAAACCTACACACACATACACACACATATACACACCTACACACACACACACACACACACACACACACACATATATATATATATATATATATATATATATATATATATATATATATATATATATATATATATAGTTAACGCAGTTTATTGCTGTTTGCTTTGTTTTACTTCGGTGGCCATAATATTGTAATCGCTTAAAAATAAATAATCAACGCTTTGTTGTTGTGATTTAAGAAACTTTTTTGGTGACTTTTCAAATATTTGTCACAAACTACGTTCTTGATGTTCTTTTGGAGCTCTCGTTAAAAACTACAATTAGGCCTATGTATGTAAATAGTAATAAGTGTTTTATTTAGTCTGTCCACAATGTAATAATTTCTCGAAACTTTCTTTAGAAGAAAACTGTAATATGTATACTATAGCATTTCTTTGTAAGTGTATTCATAATCAGCTTTATTTAATTACATAGAAAAATGTTTGTAACGATTGATCCTCTACCTTAATGATTGTGGTGGTTGTGGTCGTTTCGCAACATGACTTTCGCCAACGCCTTAATCACAAGAACAAAGGATATTTAAAACATGATTATAGGTCAGTATGGAATCAGTGTTTGCTGTCACGACTGACGTAATTCGTTAGCCTGGTGTGTGTAAGAAGCAGATATGTGATGCGCTTAGTTAAAAAGTTCTGCTGTGATATTGCGTTACTTCCAGAGTTGTGCCAGAAATAGTCGTAACGCGCTATAATGTCTGATAATGTTACTTCTTACCTCACAAGCGACGAACCATCGTAAAGGCTGTTCACGACGAGGACTTCGGAAATCAACCTTAGAAAATAGTCACTCCTCCTGCCTTCATATATTTTAACGTCAGCACTGAGTGACATGCTCCTATTAGAGTTGCTAAAGATGGAGGGAAGGTAGTTCCGTAGGTTAACGTCCAATTAAACGTGTCAGGTGACAATTTGTGATAACGTAAGTTATTTCTTTAGCTTCTTGTTTTTTTTTTTCTAATGCATCAAATTAAAAAAAGAGCAAATATGTAAAATATTTAATTTTATAATTTTTTTTTTTTTTTCACATTTTCACTTGACCGACGCACGAATAAAGCGCCGAGGCCCATGTCAATGTTAATTTGAGATAAGGCGGAAGAATACGTAACGTGTATTTAAGTATCTGAAGCAGGACTTTCATAAGTGCTCAGTTTACCGTCAACAGCTTATACTACAAGGCGCGCACTCACGCCTCTTCTTCACTACGCATGCGCATGCGCGCGCTCGTACACATGTATAGCCTATTCGTAGTTACTTGCAACTTCTCTGAAGCCCTGCTGACGTTCTACTTGCAGGATATTTCTCCGCCTCACACAGCTTGACTATATCACTAAAATTACACCAAAGGAACCACGCACCGCATTCGTGCGCACTGGTTTTAATGGTATTTCGCATAGCAACTATTTATTTCTAGGCGTTACCAACATACATATTTTCTCACAGTTTTATTCATATTAGTTCTAAATGAAATATTACAGTTTATAGATAAAATTTCAATTTAGTCATAAACAGAGCACTTCTATGAACAGAAATACAAAACGCTTGTGATACATGACATATTTAGGAAATAATCAAACATTCCATACATGGAGTGAATTTTCAAAGGTTTGATTCAAAAAGAGTGAATAAACCGCGAATATGCTATAGCTCCCAACGTTATGTAAATTTCACATGTGATGCAAGGAACAACACGAGTAGTGAGGAATATTTAAGTCGGACTTTCAAAGGTGCTCATTTAACCGTAAACAGCCTATACGTACATTGTTTAGTTTTAAGCCTCAGTTGTAAATTGTTTTAATGTTTATTCTTCTAGCCACTTAGCTGTCGTAGTGTCCATTCCTATTAAACACTCATCCAAAAGCAGCTCTTGCCGCCTGACGTAGTGTAAAGACTATTGCTAACTAAAGGAAAAGGAGAATAGTGACCTGAAGAGTGTGAAATTGCTATATTTTGACCAAAGAGTGTGTAATTGCTATATTTTGACCAAAGAGTGTAATTGCTATATTTTGACCAAAGAGTGTAATTGCTATATTTTGACCAAAGAGTGTAATTGCTATATTTTGACCAAAGAGTGTAATTGCTATATTTTGACCAAAGAGTGTAATTGCTATATTTTGACCAAAGAGTGTGTAATTGCTATATTTTGACTAAAGAGTGTAATTGCTATATTTTGACCAAAGAGTGTAATTGCTATATTTTGACCAAAGAGTGTAATTGCTATATTTTGACCAAAGAGTGTAATTGCTATATTTTGACCAAAGAGTGTAATTGCTATATTTTGACCAAAGAGTGTGTAATTGCTATATTTTGACTAAAGAGTGTAATTGCTATATTTTGACCAAAGAGTGTAATTGCTATATTTTGACCAAAGAGTGTAATTGCTATATTTTGACCAAAGAGTGTAATTGCTATATTTTGACCAAAGAGTGTGTAATTGCTATATTTTGACCAAAGAGTGTAATTGCTATATTTTGACCAAAGAGTGTAATTGCTATATTTTGACCAAAGAGTGTAATTGCTATATTTTGACCAAAGAGTGTGTAATTGCTATATTTTGACCAAAGAGTGTGTAATTGCTATATTTTGACTAAAGAGTGTAATTGCTATATTTTGACCAAAGAGTGTAATTGCTATATTTTGACCAAAGAGTGTAATTGCTATATTTTGACCAAAGAGTGTAATTGCTATATTTTGACCAAAGAGTGTAATTGCTATATTTTGACCAAAGAGTGTAATTGCTATATTTTGACCAAAGAGTGTAATTGCTATATTTTGACCAAAGAGTGTAATTGCTATATTTTGACCAAAGAGTGTGTAATATGCTACGAGGTTAGTGTTAACCACCTTCGCCCACCTACACATGTAGAGATCTTGTAAGTCTAAGCTTACATTTTTTTTTTAAGTTTTTTTTTACTTGTTGAGGTAAACAAGGAGTAAAGAATAGAAAGAGGCGAGGCTTATCTAAAATTACGTAACATAAGCAAGGAAGCAAGGAAAAATTTTATGTAGGCGATAAACAAGGATTAATAGTGTGGGGGAAAATGAATTAAAAATTAGCAATATTCGAATTGCACTTTTCGGGAAAGGAGAAGACACTAGACACGTCTCCTCAACAACCCTGGCGTATGTTGAAGAGAATGTAGAAAGCGAGGAAGGGAGAAGAGACTTTTACGTGCAAATTGGGAAGAGACAATACTTTTGTTTTGGGCCAGCAGTTGTCCACTTGGCTCGCCCATCCCTTCCCCCTTTGACAAACTCCATTGTCTTTCTTTTATCTCCCGTTCTGTTCGTCCTTCTCTCTCTCCCAAACCTCTGTTTGTCACCTAGGCACTCGTAATGTTAGGCCCTTTTAAGTGATCTCAACACGCAGAAATTTTTCTCCTGTACCATCTTAACAAACCGAATTAATTCGAGTTTGGTGTCTCATTTGGAACGTTTACTTTCGAGTAACTGACTTGCCATGGCGCCATGCGGTCTAATCGCACGCTATCTCCGTCGAAATTGTACTTTCTCCCGCTTTAGCTTCTCCGCGAAACTGCTCACTAAGTCCCAAATTCTGACTGAGAAGTTCAAGTGGGGCAATAAAATGAGTTGGTGATCCTGAACACCGTGCAATCAACACAATCAAAAGCCTTTGGTAAATTATAAGAAATGCTAACAACTAGTTCATGACAAGTAAAAGCATCTAATATTTTAAAAGTTAATTTTGTCTTGCTTTGTTGGAAGATAAGTTAACGTTGACATCCAAATTGGTTAGGCGATAATTTGTTAAGATCTATTACATGTTGGTGTATGCATTTTTACATACAGTTTTCAATTATCTTTGAGACTGTAGTTAACAGAGGGATTGGTCTGGAGTTATTATTCATTTTTGGCTCCTTTTGTAAATAATGGATTAGCTATAGTTGACTTTCGTCTATCAAAAAAATCCCCATTTGACTGTACTGTAACTGCCACACTTAGTTCTAGGGCTCAGAAAGATAAATTATGCAGATAACTAGAGCGTTTCTCTGAAGTGAAAAAAAAAATCTGCACTTTATAATTTGATTAGTGGTTAAGCGTGAGAGTTGTCCACAGCAGATTAATTGTCTGGGTCTTCAGCATGAACGTAGTCATATACAAACTGCCGCTGATTATTAGTTCTCACCCCCAATAACATACTCCTTGCAGGTTCTTGTGGAATTATGCCTTCAGTTCTGCAGATTAATTCCAGTGACTCCAGCACGCACCAAGCTGCCTATGGCACTCACGATCACGGAAAATAATGTAGTGGTGTGACTGTGCTGAGCATGTATAAGTACTTCACGCATCATAATAAAAACCAACTTATTCAATGTACCAAACTATCTTATATAGTGTGAGGTGTAACCAATAGTGTCAAATTATTCCAGTGCAATTTTGTGACAGAGTAGGCTTCATCCAGCTGCTTGCTTATGAATGCCCGGTTAACACCCGATATAGCAGAAGAAAACTAGCTTTCACAGCTCACGCCTTCTCTCTGCATCATGTTAAGTAAGTACACTGGTTGAGTACGTGACAACAAATCTCAGAGCATAGAAATAACACTAGCAGAAATCAATGGAACATAAATGCTACGAAACAAATCAACTCTACAACTACAAAATGTAGGCGACACTGGCGAGGGTTAAGTTTGCAATCATAATTTTTACTTCTGATTTTTCAAACTTATTTTGTGCAGTCTTTGGTACGAACAATGGGTTAAAGATCATGATCGCAATAAGAGAATAACTAGAAGACAGGAAAATGGACCTACACTCGCTGAAAGTGGTCGTATCTCATTTGCGTGGCTACTGTCATAGCGCAAGTATAAGGCTGCAAGTGTCTCAGTTGTATATCCCTCTTAAAGTCAACTATCATTGTTCCACAAAATAAATATTTTAAATGCAGACTTAAATCTTCAAACTCATTAGCCTAGCTTAGCGTAGCAACCAAAACTTTCCCTGGGTTTGACGTTGTAAAACTTAGGCTGAGTTATTAACGCTCTGAAAAACCAAGATGGCGGAATGTTCTAGACATTATGGCCGTCGAAAAACGCCAATAAAATATGTAGTGATTAAACATCTTATCTGATAACGTAGGCCTCCCTGTTGCCGTAAACTAGCTGTACACCATGACGAAACTCGACGCAGGTTGCTCTCGTAGAATTACTGGAGTTGGCAGGATCCTTAAAGATGTAGAATTACAAGTTCTCCGTAGGTGCAATGTACCGAAAAACTTCTACCTAGCAAAATGGGTGATTCTCAGCTCTCACTTAATTGAAGGTATCAAATAATCACACTAATATGGTGGGGGAAGTATCTAACACCCTAAATCTAGTTTAAAGCTCTCCTCTTGACCCACATACGGGCGAGGATCCTATCCTACGTGTAGTCTCGCTGATTGTCGGATATGGAGAGAGTGTTCAGCTCAACTGGCTGACGCTAACTTAAGGGAGTCTAACCTGTCAGCCAATTAGAAGATAGAATTTTAAAATGTGGCCAATGGGGACTAAAGCTTCAAAAACCTCCCACATGAACCACTTTTATCGGCCTTATTCCTAACATACCATAGAATTAAATGTCTCAAAACTGTAGTACAAAATATCATGACCCTAAAATAAAATTATTTAGACATATATACATACAAAAAAACTAGATAGCCTAATCAAGTTAAAGAGAAATATATTGCCAGCTTACATCTAAAAAAAAATATATTCTACGTCTGAACAATAAATCAAATAAAAAATTATACTACACAGAAAGAATTAAATTACATTCGTGACATAGTTAGAAAATATTAATATGTGAATATATGCAAAACGTTATGTTTGAGTAAAGTATGTAAATGACCAAATAGAATAGTTGTTACTAATATGTATACAAGTCATTGATTTGAGGGTGTTACACCATTTTCTAAAATTTTATTACTAATTATACTTTAAGGTTTATATAATTTAGATTTATACCATTTTGTCAGTTTACTCCTCAGTTCATCGTAACCACACGATTCCTTTGATTTCAAGGTCCATATAAATTATTTTATTTCCGATGTTGACCTGTATTGGAAATTTATATCAGGTTGATTTAGCAAACAATTTGCTTTAACATACTCCACAGAGTTTTTTAAAATTCGAAAAAAATTCGAAACATAGAAATCTTTCGCTGCATTTATTATATAACAACTAAAATCTTCGTGTGAATAATTTGATGTTTTCTAAATCGGTTGATGACAACTAGACTTGGCTTATTTTTCGTGCGTGTGAAGTTTTAGCCTACATACACGGAAGGAAAGAAGTAATAATGAGTTCACAGCGTCTCTGCGTTTATGTGCGCATGGCTCTGAGCGTGAGTGTGTTCCCCCTTTCAAGTATTGAATGCGTCAACCCAATTTCACCAAACTCGGGCGTATAAGTAACACTACGATAGGCCAGGTGAACGAAATTGATTAAAATTAATTACTACTTATTTTCAAAATGGCGGCTATACAAACATGCCATTTAATCAATTTCGAAAAAAATTTTGAATGTTGAAAATATAAAATACAAGCATTATGTATGTAAACAACTAACCACTTAAGTCGGCCATTTTTAAGTCAGTGCCACAAAAATTAATAAAACCTTATGTATTATCTCGGTAAACAAATAACCAATTAATACCAAATTTGGCAAACAAGTAGTACAGCGGCAGATGATATTTAATGGTATGTTTTAAGTAGGTCAGATACTAATTTAAAAATGGCATATATTGCTATTTTAGCTTAGAATACTATATCGTCGAAACAATGTAGTCAATTCCTAATTAACTAAATATGCTAGCAATAGCTATTATAACTATCAACTTTATCTACCCGAAGAAATTTTTTCCTCTATTTTGTAAGATGGTGCCACACGAAAAAATTTATTAAATTGTTTTAATACGGAAAAGAATAGTGACTTATGCCTATCACATTTGGCAAAAAAAAAAAAAAGTACCACAGCAGATTATATAAATTGGCGTGTTTAAGAACACCAGACCCTTGTTTTCAAAATCGCGGGCATATGTACTTTAGCTTAGAAAACTATATTGTTGAAAAAATGTGATCAATTCCAACTTATCTTAGTATGCCGGTAGTAGGGTGAGCGTGCCGGTTCTGGGACAAACAGACCTTAATAAATTTTGACCTTCGACCCTTCACCCCCTCCCCCCAAAAACACCACCACCTCCTCCTCTATACGACCTCCCTACTCATTTTACTGTGATTGACTAAAGTGCCATGCACCTTTCACTCACCCCCTATAGAGGTGTGTTGTGATTGACTTTTGGCTTACCCCTCCATCGCTGTTGGGTTACCCTCCAAACCCCTCCCATCCGTCTGAGGTATGTTGTGATTGACAGTTGGTTGAGATTGCAAAACTGGCACAAGGGACATTGTGAGAGCACCACACTTCTAATGACCCTGTCTGGCAGGGTACCATCAGATAAGATGCCGGCAGAGTGGGAGCTCTACAACCGGTAGTCGGAGAGTGACTGAGATTTGACTTTTCGGAGGATGGAGAGCTACTGATGTGTTGTACAATCAGGGGTTAACTCTTTAGCTGTTGGGGAGAAACTGAGGTGTACATTCGGTGGTCAGAGCACAACTGGCGATGTTGGAAGGGGTGGGGAGAGACTGAGATGTTACACAAATAGACATAGTAATTCCACATGGTGACTACCTTTGCTATATGCATGGTATCCATGTTGGTTTTAGTTTCTCTCCCTGTACGAGGAGAACATCCAACTGGAAATATTCCATGTGAAAGATGGCGAAAAGGAGAATGTCCCAGAGCAGCAGAAGCAGACATGGGGCTCTGAGGACCTGGGGACTCAACTATTTTAGCAGCCGGAGATTGGCGGAGGAGTGGAGGCTGGTCCAAGGAGGCCTGTGTCCGTGGAATCCGCAAAATGGGTATAAAACCTACTTAGAACACAAAAACCGCGGAATGGCCACTGCATACTTGCCAAACTTGTACAATTTCCAAGTAAAATGTATGGAAATGTGGGGTCTTTTACGACTGTACGGCAGTGTGATATTTTCTATGGTTTCCAAAGTATCTGTTAAACAAAAGTGATATTTAAATCATATACAAGATTGCATATCCACCTTCAAACCATGTACAGTACCTAAACATAAATTTACTAGTCCACAAAATAATAACTTTTGTTCTCAATCGTAAAAAACCCCATTCAAATTATTATATTTTTGCTTGTTGTTTTTCATGCCACCATACACAGAATGTGTTTGTTTTTTACGAATTTAGTGGTACGACCAGCGAAGATACACGAATGAACAGTCGGGTTCCTTTGGTATTATGCCTTCACTTTGTTGTTCCCATAATGCAGTAAGTTAAAATGGTGAGCATGTTGAGGTTTGTTTGATCATCGACATGTACGAAGTCTTCACCCAACAATAACAAAAAGTGTTCTTGGTTCTATGTGTGTGCGTGTTACATTAGTTTTTTAATTGTACACAAATGTGTAGTAACGAAAGGAGTTGTGCAAGAAAGAAACAGTATTTGCAGTCTTTTCGAAAAGATTATATCAAAGTATTTCAGTTCATCATTAAGTCTGAAAGGGGCAACAAGTTTGCATTCTGTAGCATTTGCAGGTATGACTTAAATATTTCCCATGGTGGTAAAAATTACTTATTAAACCATGTGATGTGCAGCAAACATGCAACCTATTCGAAAAATGTTGAAGCTAAATGTAAAATAAAAACTTTTTTTGTCTGTGCTGTGTCAGAATTTGATAAAGTTATTACAGCAGGGTGTTTGTTCACATTGTTCTTGGTGGAGCACAACATTTTAGTGACAAATTTTTGAAGCGAGCAAAGCATGTCATTGCACAAGCTCTTAAAAAGAATTAAATCAAATCAAATATTTTGAATAAAAGCTGCAACTGTTTTTTTCCAGTGTATGTATATATATTTTTAGTGATCGAGTTTTAAGTGTGAACAGACCTAAATGTTTGAGTTTTTAAGTGTGAACAGATGTATTTCAGAGAGCTGAATTATGAAATTTTGAGATAAGAGGATAAAATGGACTCTTTTTCCAATGTGTGTATGTGTGTGTGCTAGGTGTGTATGTTTTAATATTTTACTGTAAACAAATTTTTAAACCTTATTTCATATCTTGATGTGATATTGAAAAAAATTCTAAAATGTACAAAATCTCAGAATTCTTATGAAAATTAGAATAGCCGCGTGTAATTTCTCAGATTTCTTATCGAAATTAGAATTGCTGCATGTAATTAATGCTAAAATTTGTATTTTAAAAAAGTTTTACTGATTTATATTATGAAAAGTTGGCAAGAATGCCACTGGATGAGAGGGGTAAGACGTTTCATATTGTATTGAATTATATTGTTCGCTTGCTGGAGAGAGACTGAGGTGTTGTTCCTTTGGCAGTCAGATGACAATTATAGAGGATGGGAGGTTAGCATAGGTGTGGGGTGAAGTGTGCAGTTCGTATGCAATGCATGTTAGTATTTATGTATTACATAATATTTTTATTTAGTACATATTTATAACAAACACTCTGTATACATGTAAACACACTTATCGAATTATTTAATTTTAAGATTTGTGTAAACCCTGATTTTGTCACACATCATGTCAGTATTTTAAAGAATCTGTTTCATAAAAAGAGTATGTATGGAGCTAAAGTGTAAAACAGTTAGGGTAACCCCCAATTTAGTCACACTTTTAATATTTTATGGTAAGATTGTATTTTAATAAATAAGAGAGTTTTTTTAACACATGCATTACATTTTACACACTGTGTTACTGTAGGTATAGTTTTATGCGGACTTAAAGGTAAATAAAGGAATAAATCACACAACAAAAGCTATTAACCATAAAAAACATTATTTACACTATGTACAAAACATACATTCTTAATTCATATCTCCTTTTGTATTACATAAAAATAAAAATCTTGAATTGTGTACACAAATTTACATATGTGCAATGATTGTAGCATCTCTTTTGTATACGGGTGATCACAATTATGTTATTACTTTGTCACAATCTGGACATCACTTATATAAGTTTACTGGAAGTTCCCTTCCGAGTGCTAGAGGTCAAGCCTTATAGCTGAAAAGCTTGTCGGGACATTGGTGTTCAAAGTCGATGTTTGCCAAGACAGTAAAAATGCCTTCACTGTTGAATTATGATGTAGATTTAATACGGTTTTAGAGAACCAGTAAAACTGGCCTCGCAATAGAACAATGTTGGCTAACCAGTTGTGGTGAGACACTAAAACTGTCTTCGATGGTGAATGTTGTTTGCGAAGCAGCAAATAAATATAACGAACTCCTCTGGACAAAACATACTTGCCACTGTGTTTAATGTAAACTACCAGGCAGACAGATGGCGAACCACCCTCACAGTGATGCATAGGTAGAGGTGGGGCATCGCAGTGGTCCGGTCTCTGCTTCGAAGCTGGTGACTGTTTCTAGTACTGTAGTAAAACAGTTCTCACAAGGAATGGTGTATTCAGTGGAAATACTGGTAGAGTGTTATTTTAATTGGAAATAAATGTAGACTTCTGCATTAGCAATGACATATCTTACAGCAGATGGTAGATGTTGAGGTGTCTGGTAGAGATGGTGGTGGTTGAAGCAGTTGGTGGTGATTGAAGTGACTGGTAGAGCTTGTTGTTGACGTGGTTGATAGAGGAGCTGGTGGTGTTGGTTGGTAGGTGTTGATGAGTAGAGAAAAAAGTTTTTTGGACTCTACAGTGCGCCCAAGGTGATATAGAAACATTATCCTGCTCTATATAGCATTTGTAGTCAATATTTGAAAATTCAACTTTAGTAACATGTTCAGTGAAGACATAGTGGGTATGCAAATGAAAGCGAAATTAGGTCCCCATAACCCTTGAATTTTGCATGTGGCAATCCAAATAATCCTCATACAAAAATGACTGTAACAGTAGTCTTCACTCTCTTGGCTTTATGTACACACTGTTCATCCAAAACAATGTATGAGTAAAGTTTATGGTGTAAGCCTACAAAGTGTGTGATGATGCTACCAGCGCATTCATCCTTCATCACTCCTGTGATGTATTTGTTCAATAGTGGGAATTTTTGGTTTATTTAGTGCATAGTCAGATGTATCAAAATGTATAACTAAATCAGGGAAAGTACTCTTGAAAAAATTGTTACAGTGAATTTCGTACATTAGGCTATTTGTATCACAGTATAGGATATGCAAAGCAGGCTAAGGAAATTTCTGTTTCATATAGTTATAGTGAAAGTCATGAAGGTATAATTTAGACAAATCTAAAATGGCAACACGAGTGCACAAAGGCTTATTAAACATAACAGAGGTCTTCACAAGTTCAATGAGGACTAGATTCTCATCAATGACTTGCCGTATCTTGAATATAGGTCGCCGAATCAGTTCTGCCACCCTGTAAATTGTGTCATACCACAATACAACTCTGATGTCCCATTCCCTGCAGATATTCTGTAAAGTCTTACCATAAATTGAATTATTAATTAATTTAAGAAACAATTTCTAGAATTTATTTGGATCCTGAGCACATTTTTCAATATTGAATTTGATGTATGAAATCATTCACACCTTCTGCTTGAAGCTCAGTACATGATTAACAGCACCAAGTCTTGCTCCGTACTTCAAATAGTACTTCAGTGTTTTCCAGTGAATCATGTAATTCTTTCACAGCGTGAGAGCTAAAATAAATTTCTCAGTTGTGCAATTTGGAGTTATACCACACATTGGGGCAAGAGGCAGATCAGCTAGGGCATCATGACATTCATTCGGAAAAGACAAATTTATTTCTGTGAAAAAAACATGTGACCCATCATTGTCTGTGTTGGCAAAATTCCATTTCCAAGACACATCAGACTCAACCCACTCGAAATTACCAATAAGTTTCTTGCAATTCATGATGTAACTGTACAGACAATTAATGTAAAAGTAGCAAATGTAATTATCTGCCACACTGGGCTTGTACTTATCACCAATTAAAATAATGTTGACTTCTGCATGCCTTTTTGAAACCTCAGTAATACCACACGTGAACATTTTCTCTGTGAAAAGATATTTATCTACATCCAGCAACAACTCCAGATGCACACCTGTTTTACCAACAAAGTATCCCACGAGAGGGATGGAGCTGTGACGTATTTTGCAGGGGTCCAGACCATATCCTACCAAACATATGGTTTTGAAATTTTCAAACACATCTGCCAACAAACAAATGTCCAAGCATAAATACTGCATTCCTTATTCTAACAAATTCTGACAATTGAATGTCATGAGCATGAGCATAATCCGAATTGCTAATGCCAGAACTTTGCATTACATTGTGAAATGAATTCCTTGGGCAGTAGTGAGGTAGAGTTCAGATATTCCATCGATTTAACAAAGACATAAGGAATTCTACCTTTCTTTGTGCCAAATCATACTGTGTGCTATCTGGGTACAGTGAACAAGTGATACTCAACTAGGCTGAAGACAAATTACTTGCCAATGTCTCCAGATATGCCCGCACAAATTAAAAAGAATCGATGATACGCAACTGCATCACATGTCTACCTCTCTGCAAGTCTATCCCATGGGGAATAAGTATGGTAATACTTTTGTAACCCTCCAAAGTCATTCCAAGAACTCATATATTACCCACATTTTCAATTAACACAGTTCCATCAGGTTGTGTGATGTTTCTCGAAGTCAAAGGCTTCATAAGAAAGTCTGTATCACAATTTTCATATTATGGAATACAGCCACAAGTTGATTATTTTTCAGTCTGAACAATACATTACTTTCATTATGCATGTGGCCTCTGAATGCACCCATCAAATGATCATTGTCGATCACTAAAACTTTGCAGAGCAGCTTATTACATGTGTTACAACTTATTTGAGCATTAAGCCTAGTTCTCACAACTATTTTGTGGACGGGTGTTGTGCTACTTGTGTCGTTATTTGGTAAAGACATGGACATGGGTTTCAGATAAGCATATCGCAGTACGCAACAAAATCCATCCGTTACTGATTGGCAAACTTCTTAAATTCAAGTTACTTTTTGTCCTCAGGTGGGAAAGTACTTCACACAATGTCGTGTTGTTTGCATAAATAATTGTGTTTTGCAAGCTTCTCCTCACTTCAGAAATATTGGAGACAATGCTCCCAAACAGATTTCTTGTGCATTTTTTATTCAAATGGCTGCTAAGCAAACATGACAAATCCTTAATTAATGCAAAATACAAGGTGCAGTACTACAACTAGCATGGATGGCCAACATGTTTACATGGCAATCATGATGAACAGAAGAAATGCATATGGGTTTAACCATTCCTTCTTTGGCATTATCAAATGCTTCATAAACAGTGTTCCTATCTTTATAAACTACTGAGTAGACATTAAAAGAAATATTATTCATCTCCTCGAAGGGTTTGATCCCATTTAACACCACGGGATTCGACAATCGTTGCATATTTAGAATCCAGATAGGTTTTAAATATGAAGAGGACCTCTCAGCATGATTCGCGACAGGAAAGAAACCCACTACTATTGAGTATAGGTAACACTTGTATTCTGAGTACTGTTCATTAATACAGGCTTTCCTTATCCCCCATCCACAACCCGTGCTAGAAAACTCACTAAGTTTTGTAGTGATAAGAAGAACAATATATTTGTCATAAATTTTGCAAACAATGGACAAGTGGAGGAGGGGAATGGCTTTGCTACAAAAATAGAAATTCTCAATAGTTCTCTCCTCGGCAGCAGTATTCTTTAAAAAATTAACAGCTATGAAGGTTTTAATTATAAATGTTTTTGGTGTTGCCGAAGTTAACCCAAAATATATGCCTTGCATCTCACAAAAAAAGTTTGCACAGTCAGTATCTGTTTGATTCTGCCCTATCATTAATTATTTTCGCATTAACAAGTCTCTGACTAAATTCCATATCCAAAAGGATGTATGGCATGTCTGGAGACAAACTAACATCCAATGGCGATGTATTGGAACTTTAATAGGATTCCGATCCGGTCATATCATAGTAACTTTCTGAATCGGAGGACAATTTGCAGTAACTATCTGACCTGAAACTAATGTGCTAATGCTTACTCACTGAGATCCCTGACATACTAACTTTTTCCTATATTCACTAAATATTCCAACTGCCAAAACATTATCTGAAACACAAGAGAAAAAAAACGAAAATATAGACTCATGAAACAATAGTAAAAAATTGTGTGTGTGCAAATGTGCATGTGTGTACAATTATGTGTTATCTTGAATAGCAACCACCCTACCTGTACTAAATTAGTACAAATAATAGAAGACCAACACACAGGTTCAATGTATTTATTATATAACATTTTTTATAACACAGCATAAAAAAGTTATGAGATTTTCAACACTGAATATTTATTAGTTGGTGCATACCAAAGAATTTACAGAGCCTTTAAAAACATAGATGTTGCTTTGTTCAATTATAATTCAGCACACTGCTGATATGGATAACATTCATAAATGGCTCTTACCAAATACATCTTATATGAACCTTCAAAGGTTAAACAATATTTCATTTATGTGAACACCCAACATCTGGCTGAATAAAGTGAAAGTTCCATTAGAGATCTTAATATACACAACTTGATTATTATCAACCAGCAGACTGCTGTATAGGATCATAAATAACTCTTACTAAAACACTCCTTACGACAAGCCTTTCAAAAACCAATAAATGCCACAATTACTTAAATGAACAGCAACCTGCTGAATGAAGATAATTGATGTATATTCAAAATGTGCATGGGGATCCAGTAAAGAATAAAAGTGGAAAACAAGTTAGCTTTGCAATTAAAAGTGTCTTAGAGGAAAGAAGTCCTTGAAACCTCCTCACCAACAAGGGGATGGAATTATTTAATATTAATTTTAAGAAATTAATGAGAGACTATGGAATAAACCATAATGTAATGTACTCTGAAATTAGAGCTGCTGTAATTGAGAGATTTAACGAGAGTTTAAAACAGCTCATTTATAAATATTTTACTTTGCATGGTACTTACCAGTGGGTAGATATTTTACCTGAAATAATGAAATTATATAATTCTCGATACCACAGAACTATAAAAATGTTACCTGTAGATGTAAATGATAATAACTTATTAAAAACCATATAGTTTAAAACTGGCTACTATATCCTTATCTCCAAAGTCAAAGGCGTTTTTAAAACAGAATTATACTGTGAATTGGTTGCAAAAATATTTAAAATGATTTCCTAGAGTATATTATTTGGAAAGCTATCATGGTAAAATGATAACTGAAAGCTTCTATGAATTTGAATTACTGAAAGTTAAATCTCCAGATAAATATTTAGTTGAAAATGTTATTAGAAGGAAAAGGAAAGTTTGCTTGTTCATTGGAAGGGTTTTACCAAAGGTCATGATTCATCGGTTTTGAACAAAGATCTTAAAAGTTTAAATTAGTGGTGACCTGGAACCGCCCCCTCTCTCATTGGCTTATACTTTGACGAACACCCTTTTACAAAACAGTATGTCGAATGCAAATAATCTTGTTGATTTGCAAATAAAGTTTATAGTTGGAAAGTGTTAGAGTTTCTCAATGAATACATTTTTTACTATATAAAACAAGGAAACATTTTCGATGTGTTTTTATTTAATACAACCATTTTGAGGCAAGGGAACTCAAACTAGGAAAGTTCTACTGCCCGACTTCGACTACCTGATCTGACTGCATTCCCGTCCTGGTCTGCCTGTTCAAACTGTGTATTACGGCCCGGCGAAAATGACTGCTTTTTTGCTGAAAATCCTTGCAAAATCTAATTGTGATGCTACAAAATTCTACATGTGATGTATGTTTGAAGATTTCTTCCTACCTTAATTACTGCATCCCTTGAAGTTCTGTGTGGAAGCCTTGCTATGTGTAAGGTCGGCTCCTGGCACGGCAGAACACCTGACCGGCGAGTGTCATAGCGTCCATGCCCTACATACACTTCTCAAAGACTAATGCATGACTGCCAGCTGATTGCATTAAGCATTGCTGGGAAGTGCTGGCATCGCGGCGTGCTTTGGTGGTGTGGCAGTTGAAACTATAGCAGCACTCGGAGACTGACAAAAGTGCCCCAGAGGTGATGTTTCTACACATATTTTGAATTATATAGAATGTTATGGATTATTCTTTATAATATGATTGACTGGAATTTTAAATATTTAAATCAGGGAGGGGAGAGTGTAACCAAGTCACATGGGTATATATAGCCCGGAGTTTCGCTAATTCGGGGAGAATGGCTACTCCTGAGCCTCATAGTTCGAAGTTAAGTATTACTTTGTACCAGTGGTGACTCTTCTGGTCAATATGAAAAAGGGAATTTTTTGTCACTTGGTAGATTGTTAGAATTCCTCATATCTGGACAGCATGGATAGAAGTTGTCTGTATCTATGTTGGCTGAGTATATTTAAAATGCCGCACTTAAGAGTATTTTTTAAATGGCAAAAGAAATTAACTTCAAGTTTTATATAAAATACTAGTAAATTTCGTGTAATATAAACAATGACTTTGGTAATGATATTTTCAGTCAAAGTTAAAAGTCTTTTTAAATGAAATTTAATAAATGACTTATAAGGTTGTGTATTCTGCAAACAAACCAAATGAGTCAAAATATTGTTTTACAAGGCAAAGTCATTAATCTCGAATATGACAATGTCCCTATTTAAATGCTGATACATTTTAAGACTGTGGTCTTTGATAGTAACAGAATTAAAGCGATTTTTTAAAGTTGTTCTCAAATTAAGAAACAATCATTCCAGAAAGGTTCTGATACTGCAAACTAGAGAATTCAAGTATAATTGTAATGAGTTTTTATAATGTTGCCAAATACTTTAATTGTGTGGTTACAATAATATATATTTTGTGGCTGTTGGGTTCTCGTGTGTTTTATGATAACAGCCACATATAAGTATCGGCATTATCTTATATAATGGCTTAAAATGCAAGTAAGTGTTTACCAGCTGTCTCAAATAACATATTCTTTTTAAGGTATTTTAATAATATCTATGTATCTTTATTGATGTGCCTAGTTTCGTTGTATGTTATTGACTCATGTTTTAAATTAAGTGAAAGAAGGTATCTTACAGAATAAATCATGTGTTCTTTTCGCTATGATCACTGCCATAAAATTTAATCTGTTGTGTTTCCCTTGGTTTGTTGATGTTTTATTTTCTATAGTGGACTGTTGTTAAGCCCCTTTGTGTCGCCCTTATTAAAGAGCATAGCAATTTTTAATTGAGATTTTTTATTCGAAATATTATGTACATGGGTCAGTGTTTACAAGACTGAATTTTCTTATTATTATATAATATATATTTTTGATAGTTAATAAAAAAGGTATTTAACTATTATTTTGAGTTTCATTTCTTTTTTTACCCTAAATTCCATATAAAGCTCTACCTTACAGTAACTATGTGTAAATAGTTATGTGTGTTAAACACTTTTCTTTATTAAAATACAAACTATCATAAGAGAATGAAAAGTGTGCCAAAACCGGGTGTTACGCTAACCGTTTTACACTTTTGCTCCATACACATTCTTCATTAAATTAATTATTTTTATGCTGACATGATGTGTGACAAAACATGGGTTTTCACAAATATTAAAATTCCATCACTCGAGGAAAGAGTGCCTCAATATTCACTAAGTGTTGGATATATATATGTACTAAATAAACAGTCGTATAGAGTATAAAATGTTTTAATAATAATGAAACCAAAATGCTTTTAATAATAACAGATAAATTGTTAGTGTACACATTATATTATTTTAATTTGAAATAAATATTAGAAACAGGAGTCATAAATTTTAAAATGTGACATCTGAACACACACCACACCCCACATCTGTACAAACCTCCCAACCTCGTCAGTTCTGATCTGACCGCAGAAAGAAAAACACCTCAGTCTTATGCCATCAGCCAAAGAGTTAACACCTGATTGTACAACATGTCAGTTTCTCTCCAACCTCTGAAGAGTCAAGCCTCAGAGTCTCCCCGACTACCTGTTGTCAGAGCTCTCACTCTGCCAGCATCTCAACTGATGGCACCCCGCCAGACAGCGCAATTAGAGCTGTAGTGCTCTGACATATGTCCCTTGTGCCAGTTTTGCTATCTCAACAAACAGCTAATCACAGTGTACCTCATAGGGAGGATGGGTGTTGGAGGGTAACCCAAAATCGATGGAGGGGTAAGCCATTAGCCAATCTCTGCACACGTCTCAGGGATGAGTGTAGGGGAGAAGGAAAAGGGCATAACTCATTGGTCAATCACAGTAACATGAGTAGGGGGAGTGGGTAGATGGGAGTGGTGGAGGGTGTAGAGGGGAGCGTGTTAAGGGGTGGTTGTGTAGGGGGTATTGAGAATGTTGTGGCAGGAAGGGTGTTGGTGGAGTGGGAGGTGGGAATATATAGATGGTGGTTTGTGGAGAGGTTGAGGAGAGGGTAGTGGGGCGGGTATTTGGAAGGAGGGCTTGGAGGGGTCAAAGATTAAATGATACTTTAGGTCATTTTGTCCAAGAACCGGCATGCTCCCTGTACTACTGTCTGTATACAGAATACTACCAAATTTGGAAACCAAAGTGGACTACAGCAGTTTTAAATAGGTATATTTTAAGACAGTCAATCACTTGTTTTTAAAATGGCCTATTTATAGCCATGTTAATATATTATGCTTCTTCGTCGAAAACATGTAATAAGTTCCAACATAATTTTGTATCAGTCTGTCAAATGCATCTACATTTAAGGGGGAGTGTTAGATATGTGCCGATGTCAAGTTATGCGAATCTATGTTTATGATATTACAGGTAATGTCAAAGTATTTCATGCAAAAA
Source organism: Dryococelus australis (assembly GCA_029891345.1). Taxonomy (NCBI): domain Eukaryota; kingdom Metazoa; phylum Arthropoda; class Insecta; order Phasmatodea; family Phasmatidae; genus Dryococelus; species Dryococelus australis. The sequence goes on along the minus strand of CM056996.1, from coordinate 234,920,162 downwards.
TAATTTAAAAAATTATAAAATTTTGGAAAAAGGAAGAAAATCATATGTTTTTTTCGTTTCTTTATAAAAATAAATATAAACAACACCACTGTTTATTGCTTAACGAAAAAAAGTCATAGTTTCATATGAGATATAAACTCTGCCAAGACATAAATGTTTTATTTGTTGAAAGTTGTAACAGTCACATAAATATTTTAATAATCACTGTATGTGGTAGCTTTCAATCTGCCAAAGACTACATTATTCAAATGAGTTCATTTTTGTAAAGTTAGAAAGTGACCTCGTTGTGGCATTCTACCCTGTTTCTAGAAAACATAACAGCTGGCAAATTATTTATTTCTGTGGCCGTTAACGAACACCATGCTGTGCAATTAAACACTACGCCATCAACGACATAGTCGCGGATTTCATATCGTTTGACGTAAAGAGAGCTCTGTTTACTGCTGCACTCTGCACGACACAACGGAACTTCAAGAACTGTGTTCGTGATGTATTCGAACAGTGTTCCCAGCTCTGGTTGCCAGCTCGCTTTCGAGTGTCCACTGCCACGGGCCTCGGGCCATAAAGAAAGTAAAGTACTTGGGGCCTCGGGTGATAGGTTTCTGGTATTAGCAGAAACCGTGTCTGTTTTGTACTCGGCCTGTTATATTGATGAATTCTGACAGGCTTCGAGGTGAAAAATTTAATTTTAATTTACAATATGCATCTCAGCCGACTCACCTAACGTAATTTACGTATTCACATGTGGCTATAAAAAAAAAAAACGAGCAGCGCTCGACCACTAAAAGCACAGCTCAAAACTTAATTAGTTGAAAGACTGTAAGCTAACATTGGTTTCAGATTACGTTCGTACTTTACAAAATGGCACCTTATATATTGGTTTCTGCAACTTGTTTGCAAAAAAAAATTACTAGGAATTGGCAAGAACGTGCAGCAGAAGCTCTGATACGTAGAGCAAATAATTTTTATTTGCTTCTAATATTATTTGTATTTGTTACCTAGTATTAGAATTCTCCGTTATAAAAAAAAAAAAAAAAAAAAAAACTAACGCTGTAATCTCAGAAACATTACAGTGGTGTATTCGGAAGCGATATTCCCACACTTTTGAAACGGTTAATCGACTTTTCTAAATTTGATTTGAAGTGACAATGTTCTGACAGAGTTTGCGCACAGAATGCTTCCCTTTTATTTTTTATGTCTTATGGAATTCAGTATTTATACTATATACTTACCACAAATCCTGCAACTCAGAATTCCTTTCAAATTGTTAGAAACAGAAAAAAATACTATCATATATTTGACACTGCACGCACTGCATACACTAATACTAGCAACGTAGCCAGAGAGGAGGCCTATGGGTGTTGTTCCCTCCCCCCTTCCTTTTTTACTATACTGATATCAACTATTAAAATTAAAATAATTAATAAGCCTTTCGTTTTGATAACATCGTAATTGCTGTTAACTATGATGCATGTTATTAGGATATATTAAGTAACATTTGTTCTAATAATTCAGGAAAACAGGGAAAAGCAGGAAATTTAATACGACAGGGAAACGTCAGGGAAATGTCAGGCAATTTTACCTTAGGTCAGGGAAAATATAAATAATTGCTACTCTACAAAATTTGTTTGTAGGGTGAATACAGGATGATGTAATAATGAGCATATGCATTTTAAAATTTTCCAATTTTAAGATTGTGAACTAGCAATAATACAACTTTGCCAAGTGTCACAGGGCTTATACATAAAAAAATTAATATCTGCGTATTTGTAATGGACACTCTAGTGAAGTCAATAGCGGATATCGCGAGAAATGTTAATGAACTGAATAAAATATTGGCACTACTGGATTGATCTCTTGCAGTATATTTTAATTCAACTTCACGAATAGCATTTTTTTTCTGTCAGTGTTAGAAAACTATTGTATTTGAAGGTTTCGGTTTTGAAATCAGGTCAGGTATACTAGTAATATTCTGTCTGGAAAACAGGGAAAATTAGCGAATTCTAAAACATAATTTTAGTGGACACCCTGGTCTTAACACATACCACAGCACCACTTATGCCAGTATAACCTCCCTCCCTCCCTTCAGTCAGTGTAACCTCACTCTTGAGAAATTTCTGGCTTATGCCACAGAATCAATACTAGAAACTGCCTTCATACAGAATGAATTACGAAATGTATTTTAGGAAAAATATAATTCAAGTACACATTAGTATTTTCACGACTACTTTAAAATCTGAAATAATATCCAAGTATATTTAAAATCACCAATGTGAGTCTTGATCGGAACCTATATCTATATTTATACTACATGGTTGATACTCAGAGTTGAAAATATCTCTTTAATGGATATATTATTTATGTATTGTGGGGAAATATTATAAATTAAATATTTACTGACACCCAACTGTAACAAAGCGTGAAAGCAAAATTAACATCACGTATTTCATCGTAAGTATCTATAGTATATTGCTTCAGCAATGTCTAATCGACCCAATGTCTGTATTCACTAATTAGCGGAGATGTCAAATTTTCGAGAGAAAAAAATCGTGATTTGTTGTATTTCCAAAGTACTTAAACTTAGATTCTCTTTCATAACTGGATGATTTTAACTGGAGCTAGTTTTAAGCGTCTGCCAGCGAATTATAGATGTTTACTCCTATATTTTCCTAAATGTGGTTGGCTTGGTCTACTAACAAATGTTTTCTTATCAAGACAAATGTCTGGCAAACAAAGTAAAGCTGAAGATGCGCACATATGATATCGAACTGTAGGTAGCCCGGAATACTTTTCACAAAAATCAGGTGGCCCTAATCATGACACTGAAAGCATGCGTAAGATATCCTAAATTATACTCGCGTTTTCAGAACACTTCTGTATTGTTTAACACACTGCAAATTTTTAAGGCCATATATTTTGACAAACTCTTGACATAATCAAGTAATCGTTAAGTATATTAATGTAAATATTACGTACGTTAAAGTAAATATAGAAGCCGTATTCGAACTTGACAACTCAGTGGTAATGTCGTCGTGGGTAATGACGGGTAGTCGCAGGTAGTCGTGGGTAATGACGGGTTGTCGCAGGTAGTCGCAGTTTGTCGCAGGTTGTCGCAAGTTGTCGCAGGTAGTCCCGGGTAGTCGCAGGTAGTCACGAGTAGTCACAGGAAGTCGCGGGTGGTTACGGGTAGTCACAAGTAGTCACAGATGGTCACAGGTAGGCGCAGGTAGTCGTGGGTAATGACGGGTAGTCGCAGGTAGTCGTAGTTTGTCGCAGGTTGCGATATCACTATGCGAGAATCATTATATTACTTCGTTGTAGATAAAGAAGTGCAAGTAAATTATCGCTGGATTCATAGCCTGCACAAATAAAAACTTTCTTATAGAAATAATGATCATACTTTCCTCAACATGGGTGTCATTAATTTTTAAATAATTTCTCAAAAGCTTTGATGGCAGAGAGGATTAGTCGCCTCGTTGAAAGCATTATCATTAGAGATGAAACCAGAAACATATGCAATAGTAATGAGACAATTACAAATACAAATGTGCCTTACCCGGGACTCGAACACAGAAAACCTCGTACGATAAATTAGTGTGCAATCAAGCTGCATTACGAAGGTCGGATTCGAGCATAAACTTCGAATTTAATCTGTCTAATGTTTCGAATTACAGGGTTCAGTAACCCAAAATATTTACAGGGCCATCGTTTTGAAAATAAGTTATTGAGCCAATTAAAACTCTTTAAGTTTGCATAGCCTACCATTGTACTATTTCTGTGCAGAATTTGGTAAATATAGGTTGATTAGTCCCTGAGATATGACAAAAAACCGCCATGTACTTCATGTGACGATACTGACATAAGGACAAAAATGTTATATATTAGCACATTCCATGATTGTATACGACCAGTATCCAAAGTAATCCTAAAGCTGATTGCATAAATTCGTACATATAGCACGCTAACCTAAAATGTATTTATAGCCACCATTCTGAACATGTCTATCACACTGAAAAATACTTATAGTTATATGTCCTACTACAATATCAGTTCTTCGCCAAATTTCGGTACGACTGTGCTGATTGTTTCCCGAGATATGAAAAAAAAAAACTCAATTTGTATTGTGGGGCTAACTTACAAATTGGCAGACAAATGAAGCTCTGTATAGACAAATTTGATGGTTGTAATTGACACTACCAGCATACACAGTTAAGTTGGAAATTGGTTAGTTGATACTAAGCTGAAATATTTATAGAGCGACCATTTTGAAACATACTTAAAACATGGCAGTTTGCGCCACCTGCTGGAGTGCAAACTGTGTGACCAATTTGGTTGGAATCGATCAATTGTTTCTCGAGATATTACATAGAAATTATTTATTCATGTGGCTCTATCTTGAAAAATGACGGACAAAATATGCCCCGTGCAGACACAGTTGATAGTTGTAATATCTACTGCCTGCATACAAATATGTTAGAACTGATTACATGATTTCGACGATATAACATTCTAAGCTAAGCTAACTATATGGCCGCAATATAGAAAATAAAATGCTGCGAAACCTGAAACAAGTAATTGAACATCTGAAGCAGTAGTACTTAATTGCCAAATTTCATATGAATCGACGTAATTTTTACCGAAATATGATATAAAAACAGTTTTTCTTCATGTGACACTAACTTACAAACTGGCTGAAAAATATGGCTATGTGTTAGCACATTGATGCTTTTAGTAGACACAAAATTTGGTTGCAATTGGGTGAAAGGTATAGTTGTTATCTATAGTAATAATATTTTAAAGAGGCAAAGTGAGTTTGTTTATATGTAACAAATCTCGGAAACTACAGGGCCGATTCTTATAACTCTTTCACTGTTAAAAAGCTACATTCTTCCAAATGGGCACAGGCAATGTTTAATTTTTAAAAAATTCCTTGAGAAATTTCAAAATTTGTAAATCAAGTCGTAGTAAAATGAGCTACTTGCTTTGACTGCTTTCTAAGCATGGTCTACCAAAACCACTAGAGATGAATTGAAACAATGTTACAAGGAAATGTCGCAAGTTGTCGCAGGTAGTCCCGGGTAGTCGCAGGTAGTCACGAGTAGTCACAGGTAGTCGCGGGTGGTTACGGGTAGTCACAAGTAGTCACAGATGGTCACGGGTAGGCGCAGGTAATCGTGGGTAATGACCGGTAGTCGCAGGTAGTCGTGGTTAATGACGGGTAGTCGCAGGTAGTCGTAGTTTGTCGCAGGTTGTCGCAAGTTGTCGCAGGTAGTCCCGGGTAGTCACAGGTAGTCACGAGTAGTCACAGGTAGTCGCGGGTGGCTACGTGTAGTCACAAGTAGTCACAGATGGTCACGGGTAGGCGCAGGTAGTCGTGGGTAATGACGGGTAGTCGCAGGTAGTCGTGGGTAATGACGGGTAGTCGCAGGTAGTCGTGGGTAATGACGGGTAGTCGCAGGTAGTCGTGGGTAATGACGGGTAGTCGCAGGTAGTCGTGGGTAATGACGGGTAGTCGCAGGTAGTCGTGGGTAATGACGGGTAGTCGCAGGTAGTCGTGGGTAATGACGGGTAGTCGCAGGTAGTCGTAGTTTGTCGCAGGTTGTCGCAAGTTGTCGCGGGTAATCACGGAGGGTTACCATATTATACTACCACATATATTACATTTTATTACATATTATTATATTGTATTACATATATTACATATTATACATATTATATTATATATTATTACATTATATTACATATTATACTACCACATATACTACATATTATACTACCATATTATAATAAGAATCTAAGCAAGTTCCATTACTTACACTTACCTGACCTGTCATATTATGACGTACTTGTCAGATTGTGTGAGAATTGCTGTGATAGTTTTCGAAATATTATATAAAATCTCAATTTTTTCATTTTATTCTATCTTTCGAGATTGTGGCATTATGTCAACTTCAAAATTTGATGCTTAGAAAATGTTCTGCGAGCATACAAAATTTGGTTTAAATAAATCAATTGATTCTCCAGATATGACATATCACCCTAAGTAATAAAATGGGCGCCATCTTGAAAATAATTTCTTGGCGTTGTCGAAAACTATAAAAGTCTGGTGTCCTTACTAAGTATGTACTGTATAAAAACCGAGTTTTGTTAAAACCACTGGGCGCGTTCAAAAATTGAAAAGGGGGGGACACTCATGTAGACACACACACAGACATACATAAACACAGACAGGAAAGTCTTCGTTTCCTTCAGAAAGGAGATTACACTTGCAGGTTCAGTACCATAAGTTTTCAAGTGAAATAATGAATGCTACCAGATATGTCGGATGAAGTATAACACATCAGCCTTGCTTGTATCATGTGGAAACAGCAGTCTTTGTATACATGCTAAATTTCTGAACGTCACACACTATTGAATGAAAAACTAGGCTTAACCCCATACATATATATATATATTTATACATACACATACACATGCATACATTTATACACATACCTACACATACAATCACGCATACATACATACATACAGGCTCGTGCACAGGATGTGAAAATGAAAGATGGTGTTTGCGGTAGGGACAATGCTATGTTAACTTCGTTATCAGTATCAATTGCACAGTGATCATAATTTTATGGTACAGCCCATTTATAAACCCCAAAACACTCATTATTTGAAAATGTTCTCACTGCACAAATTTTTTATTTCATTGAGTTTCTACATCGTCTGCTTTATTTCACTATCGCCAACCCCACTAGAAAAATTTCACTTTCCGATATTTTTCCAGAAATGTGAATGGCGGGCGAAACTTCCTATTGACTAATCTATAACAAGTAAGCAAATATAATTTGCTAACTGAATCTCAGTTCGGATTTAGGAAACATCATCCCACAACTGCTCTTCTGTTAGCCATAGACGGACATTAGAGACCAGCTGCATAGTAGATTTGTATTTGAGTCGGAGTCAATATCTTCAAATTACCAACACTTTATAAATAATACTGTACGAAAACATGACTAGTGAATAAATGTTTTCTCGCGATAGTGTTTAAATTTAGGAGTCACTTTGAATTTACTATATACAGTTATTAATGTGCACCAGGTTGCAATCCTCGTGCTTTTAAATTTACCCAAGCTTTGACGAAAATCAATAAAGAAAGTTTCGGTTTGAGACGTTGAAACTTTGGTGTTTACTCAGAAGAAACGCTCGGTTGCAGCTAGCTAGCGGTTAACTGAGCATTGCTCAAGATTCACTTTTACAAAGAAATCACAGCCTCGAAATGCACACACGCTCGCATAAACACACCCCGGCGAGCATACAGAAATACTGGCCGTGAGACAGTAAACTACGCGAGATCTTAACGCCAAAATATAAGTTCGCTCTTCAAGCTGGCAGAAACTCGCGCCAGTTTCGTTTCGTTTTATGAACATAGAAACTAATGTGTCGCAGTTTAATGTCTCGATATCACATAGGCTACGTCATGGAAGAGAACTGATCTGTGGCACGTGTAAGGCAGTGTTGATTATTACATGTGATTGAAGGGTATGCAGTAGTCAAAAAAAAAAAGGAAATATGAGTTAAGAAGTTAACTGCAAACCAACCAAGTTAGTTCATACAAGTCGCTAAAGGAAATAAAATTATTTATTGTCCTTTAACTGTAAGATAATACAATTCCTTTCAGAAGTGTGGAAATGTAAAACTTATTTGTATACCAGTTATAACCTACGATGCATATCCAACACTCCTACACTCTAAAAAGATGTATAATTACGTACGTTGATGTAAATATAGAAGCTGTATTCGAACCAGACATTTCAAGTTGCGATATCACTTTGCGAAAATCACTACATGTTGGAGTTTAAGAAATGCTAGTATTATAGACACATTTGTGCCTAGAACATGTACGTTTAAAATTATATTTATTTCGATTTTGAATTCCTATTTAACTACCTCCGTATAATTTATTTCGTATGAAGTTACAAAGGTGTAGAGAATTATTTATGTAAACAAAAAAAAAAACATGTATTATTTAATTAGAATGAAACACATTTCTAACTATGAAAAGGGTCATGTCTGTATTTTGTACTGGTTTACACGGGGTTTGAAAGTTTTGAGACATGAATAACCAGCTCAATAAACTTCTTTTATTTTCTATAGCGCGAGCCTAGGAACCACCTCCGGACGGTCGGGAGTGTGTTGTAGGAGATCTGGCAACAGCGTCCGGGCTGCACCTCTTTTTTTTTTGTTACTTTTGCAGCTTCTGTTCCATTTAAGCGATGATAGTGTTACCTAGTGGGAAACTCGTGAACTGCGTGCGTGCAATTTCGTTTGTATCTGCCCTCGCATCAGGCAGATAGTTATGCACGCAGATTACAAGCAAACATGGCGTTTAAAAATTCCCCTTTAACCTCTTTGTCCACTTTTTTGTAAGATATGCCACAAGAGAAAATAAAGTTTTTTATGTAATATCTAGGGAAACAACTGACATAGTCCTACCAATTTGGCACATAGTGTAATTTGGTATATTTTAAGACGAGTAGTAGGGCTATGGGAAGTTTGGGACAAGCGGACTGGGAATCGGAACTGGAGCCGGCCACCGCCATTTTGGAATTTCCCTTTTTTCCCTCAATGCCAAATAAATGTGCATTAAAATTTCCCTTTTCCCCTTAAATATCTCATTTCCTTTCACAATTTCCTTTTGCCCCCAAAATTTCCCTTTTTGCCTTCGACCATGAGCAAAAACAATCCCCAACCACTTTTCAGCCAATTCAGGGGTTATGGGAGGAGATAGTTATCGAGGGTAGGAAAGTGGCAGTCATATTGATGGATTGGTGTTATAGGCATAGTGTATGCCAAATCGATACATGGGATTTGGAGTCGGAGCCAACCTGCTGCGATGTTGTGATGTCATTCAACCTCCATATTGGATCTAGGTGAACTTCACCTTGACCTTTGATCTTGACCCCATGACCATAATCTTGAATGACCTTAAACCCAAAAATCGCGAAATTCTCCACAAAATTACGAAAAACTTATAAAAAATTACAAAAAAAATCTTTTTTAATATTAAAAAAAATCATTCAAAATGCATTAAAAAATATTAAATTACAATTTTGAATATTTAGGATCAGAGGGGATGAGAGACCATAACAGAACCGCCAACATGTTATGTCGTCACCCTGTCACAATATTGGATCCCAATGGCCTTGATCTTGGTTCATTACCTCGACCCCGTGCCCATGACCATAAAAAGGAAAAAGCTGCAAATTTCTCCACAAAAATCAAAATCTTTTTTTAAAATTCCATGAATTTATTTAAAAACTTAGATTTCTGGAGGTTCCCAAGCATCATGTCCAGCAGACGATTGATCCTCCTCCAATCAATCACATTGTCTTAACATTACCATCCCCTACCAATGTTTCACATTGGTTAATTAAACTGCAGGCTTCCAACAACATCACCCATAATAATTCCATCGCATAGAGTCATTTTGTTTTTATTTTCGCTTGTCATTTGTTTTCATTCTCAACACCTAGGAGGTGCTAGTGTGTTATCTATCCATTTAGCCACCAGACGAACTGGCGATTTAACCACCATGTGGCAGCCATATTTGTTTATATTTATAGGTGGGGCTGTTGAAGTCTTTCATATTAGATTCTTTTTCCATCACCTAAGTGGTGCCAATTTCTCGATTTCATCACAAGACGAGCTGCCGAATCAAGCATTTTCTCATACCCTGTTATGCCATGTTCAACATCTTTGATTAAGTTTCTTCTCTCAGTTTCCTTCCTTTCATAAATTTTGTCACCACGATTTAGTGGTTTGTGCTATACCCTTAATCTTACACTGTATTCATGCTCTACCAATTCACCTCGACTTAGTCTGTACCCGCGAACCACAATCTTGGGTTACATCACTTCAACAATGTTTGATTTTAACATATGGTCTTGACCTTTAACCATCGAAATCCATTTATGTCTTCATTCGTGTTTACTAGAAAAATAACTGTGGCATATAAGAGCGACACCAGTCATGTAAAAATTTATGTAGGACCTCTCTTCGCCATATACCGCATTGAAGCAGGTCTGGCAGCCCATTGACTTCCTCAGGAATGACATCGAATTCTTCGGTTGGGTCGCGTACAGCAGTGCAGCCATCGACATCTTCAGGCATGACGTCGACAGTTAAGAAACGCTCTGTACTAACTGCTGGCGAAACCAAATAGAATGGATTCTACCTTAAACAATCACAGCATACAAGGGAACTTTATAAGATTATGTAATTGGGAATAACTGTCCAGCTACACAAAACATATGTACGTACCTTGACCAATTAAGCAAAGGACAATAAATAAATAAACAGAATATGTCGAAGAAAGTTGAGGCCCTTGCTTAGCCCTTCAGGTTAGAATCAAGCAAGGACATGCTTTATGCAAAGGCAAACCAACGACCAAGTTGTATACAACAGAATCTAAAATCCCTAAGGGCTAAAGTTTTAAAAAGGTTAAACAGACTTACTACCAGGTAAACACACATGAGTTCTGAAAATTGTCTATATTGAAACATCAATACTACATGATAATACAAGTTGTATGAAACAAAATACAAAATACCTCTACATTTCCAACCATTCTACCACTGGACTAGGAAATTTCCCGGTGTACATGTGTACAAAATACATATGTAAACTTACCAAAATTTACAATCTTGTATTATTTCCTTCAGGCCAAATACAAGATTACAAAATCCCTGCAAAAATAATATCTAGAATATTCTGTAGGCTATTTAAAAACCAACTATTGTAGCCTCACTCATAAAATCCTCTGTGGTATTCAAAACTCTATTTTATAATAAATAGGAAAAAATTCCCTTTTTAAAGCTTTCATTTTTATTTTCGTATCATACTCCATCTTTGGTACGTGCAAGGGTGTCTATCTCAGAAATTAGTTAAATCCAAGAATACTTCACAAGTTTCAGAACTTTAACAAAGTGAAATATTTTACAAAAGTTATACACTTGACAATTTCTGAATATATTATATTTTTATGTGAAATTTTTACATATAATTGAATATTTTTATGCATCAATAAAATGCTAAAGACTTTAACTGTTTTCGCAGTAAAACAATGCTGAATTCTTAACTTCTTTATTAATTTTAATTTTTAAGATGACGAATTTTTAAATTTTAAAAATATAATTTTCGTTATTATTTTACAGTGGGTAATTTTTAACTGCTTAGTTTAGATATCACCAGGCAATTCTAAATTATCTACAAATTTCCAGGTTTACAACACCCATTTCTACTGAAATCTGGCCTTATGAAACTAATTATATTTACTCATTTCATCTCTTGTACTGCTGTGCTGGTGCCCCTCCCCCCCCCCCCAGGCGACAGGTCTCTCTGCCCGACCAGTTCGCTGGAAGGATATTTTATAGTCATTAATCTGAAAGGGGAGAACCACCCCACCAAAATCCTATTGGCTTAGCCACTCGTCCAATAACACATAGTTTCCAGCGAACACAGCTCCACCTTTCTCAATTATACAATAAAGAAATAATCTTTACTAATAACGAAGATTCTGTTGATATGACATTATTTCCGGCACAGTAGCACGCTCTTTACGCATGTTTGAACGCCCGCGGGCTAAAACAACCTGCCGATCACCTACTGGCGCCCAAAGCGATTTTGCAAGCAAACCCAACAGTGTCTAGCGTTGGCCATTTCCCGTCATGTGTTACTACGTGAGTAAGTAATTATAATGTAATGTTAGGGAGTGCAAAGTGTAGGAAGTTGCGTAGTATTGCTGAACAAAGCGATGGGCCAGCGACTAGCCGGCAAGGCAAGTTGACGGTAAAATTGGAGAGGCACATAGGCGAAAACTTTCAGGTCATGATACCCCTTGTCTCAAGGTCCCATATAATATAACGTTTGGCTGGAGCGCACCTACAAAAAGCCACAACATTCGGATGAAGCAATTATTCGACGAGCATTCAGGACTGCAAACGTAGCATTGTACAATAATGATAGCATTCCAGGTGCTGTAGAGACCTTGAAATAAAAATATCGTCGTGAAGAAGAAGAATATATGGCCAAGGTTTCTGGTTGGCCACTTGTTAGCACACAATGTCTCGAGCTGCATATAAGCATATTATATTCAATACGTGAAAAGTGATCATGATTGTGTAAATAAACTACGAGAATGGAGAGGGGAAATAAGGATTCTGTTTCCATGTTTATAGTCTGAAGTGTGTAATTATATATGATTCCAATAAAAAAAATTTTATTTCTTGCTGGTGTTGTAACCTGCCTACTTCTATGATATTGGGAATATAATAGCCTTGGTATTCAGAACTGTAACTACATGATGGTAATGTAAGTGGGCATGATAAAAAAAATAATTAAATGATGTGTCAAAATGTAATGATTTGAAAGTAAGTGCTTCAATATTTGATGTGTAGGCCTATAACAGGACGTGCACAATCAATGATATAGTAACAAAGGGGTATGTTGAAGTGCACAAAAAACGAGATTGGTTTGATACTGAAATACATTCTCAGCAGGTTAGACGCAATAGTCTTGGTAGGTAGGTAGCTGGGCTTAACACCTCGTCGACAGCAAGGTCATTGCAGACAGAACAACAGACTTGGAATTATGTTGAATTGGTAGAATTTTCACTCTGAGATTCAAGGGAGGAAAGGGCGAAGGTCGATTTAGGCCTCGCCAGACCTACTTCAGTGCGATAAATGGCGAAGAGAGGTCCTACATAAGTTTCTACATGACTGGCGTTGCTCCAATATACCACAGTTATTTTTATAGTAAACACAAATTGCGAACTAAATGAATTTCGATCGTTAAAGCTCAAAACCATAAGGCATAATCAAAGATTGCGGAAAGATATAACCCAAAATGGCGGTTCGATGGTACCGAGTAATCAGCAGTCTTCTAAATCGAGGTGGAATGTCAGAGCATGAATACAGTTGACAAAATCATGCTTGCGAAATTAAGATGGAATAATAGAGAATGAAAGGATGCTCAGCAAACACAACCTGTCGGCAAATTGTCAACCCGATACCTGAACTGTCGGCAATTTGTCAACCCGATACCTGTACTGTCTGCAAATTGTCAACCCGATACCTGTACTGTCGGCAAATTGTCAACCCGATACCTGTACTGTCTGCAAATTGTCAACCCGATACCTGTACTGTCGGCAAATTGTCAGCCCGATACCTGAACTGTCGGCAAATTGTCAACCCGATACCTGTACTGTCTGCAAATTGTCAACCCTATACCTGTACTGTCGGCAAATTGTCAGCCCGATACCTGTACTGTCGGCAAATTGTCAGCCCGATACCTGAATTGTCGGCAAATTGTCAACCCGATACCTGTACTGTCGGCAAATTGTCAACCCGATACCTGTACTGTCGGCAACTGTCGTTTCAATGCTAGAAGATAGCCATCTGACAATGACGGGATGTATTTTTTGAGAGAGAGAGATTTGCCATTAGAAAAAAAGACAATGGCTCGCTGTATTCTTTAAGGATAACAGAGGGATATCACCGAAAATATATCGGCATGATATCGCAGAGGAAACATTTTGCAAGCATTTTAAAAATGTTTCAGGGCCGATTCCTATACGGCATCTTTGTCTTTTCGGTAAACTGTAAATTATCTTATTCATTTAAGCCCGGTAACGTTTCAGAGACAAGGTGCTTTATCACAACAAATATATAAATTTAATGCCTTTTTGCCGACAAACTTTTAGAAAGTGTTTTGAATAGGCAAAATGTTAGCTAGATCTTAATGGCATGGTGTATTATTTGAGACAATGTGTTAAACATTAGCAAGATTTTTCGTGATTACAATGGCTAATGTTGTAGACCATGGCATTTGTTTCCATTGAAAAATTTCCTCATTTGTACAGCCATCCGACAGATATATTAAAAACTATCGAAAACTATTTTGTTTGTAAGCCTCTGAATGAATAGTTTTTAAATAATCATTGTTTAAAAATTATTTGTTGTATTGTAATGAAATTTATATATTCCTTTATAATATTTTTTGTCATGGAATATTTTAAATTACTGGAATACATCAGCCACTTACCCCATGGTGTATAGGTTAACATGCTGAACTGCCAACTCAAGGGTCTTACGTTCGAATTATGCACTCTGCAAGCAAATGATTTTCACATCATACAATGTGTTGAGATGTAAATTACATTAATATAGCTAAAGGAAAAATGACAATTACTAAGTTTTTTAATGGAAAAGTTAAGGTTTTTTCTTCTCATGGGTATACAGCTTATTTCTGGACATCATGCCGCTGCAGGCCTGGCATCGTAACAACATCCAGCCGTCGCAGGCCCGGCATCATAACGACATCCAGTCGTCGCAGGCCCGGCATCGTAATGATATCCAGCCGTCACAGGCTCGGCATCATAACGACATCCAGCCGTCGCAGGCCCGACACTTTCGCTAAATAGTAAGCCGCCAGTCCAAATATCCATCGGGCCACTTCCGGCATAAGACAGCCGGCCGTTATCGGCTGGCCGGAGTTTGTCGGCTAGGTTTTACCAGCCCGATTCTGGCCCGTGCTTTTCGTGTAAGTTGGGCCGGAATGCATTTTGTATCTTGCAGGTAGCTGTACTGTGTATCTTTGACACTGTTGGCCAACAGTCAGCTGCTAGTCCATATTTCCATCGGGCCGCTTCCGGCATAAGGCAGTGGGCCGGTATCGGCTGGCTGGAGTTTGTCAGCTAGCCTTTACCGGCCCGATTCCAGCCTGTATTTCCATGATTGCTGGGAGTTGACTATGAAAAAAACCAAATCAAAGATGGCGAACATGGCATTACAGAGCATGTGAGAATGTTCGTTTCGGCATCTCGACTCGTGGCCAAATCGAGAATTGGTACCCCTTAGGTGATGGAAATAAAACCCTACATGGAGGGTGCCGACAGTACCACTTACATGGAAAAAATTTAAACAAATATGGCTGCCACCAAATATGGCTCCCATCTGGCGGCTAAGATGGCTGCATACGATGGAATGAGTATGTGGGAGGGGGTGGAAGCCTGCTGACAAATTAACCAATGAGAAATATTGGTAGCTGAGAAGAATTTTAAGACAATACAATTGACTGGAGAAGTATCAGTAGTCTGCTGGACATGGTGCTGGATATCCACAGGAAACGTAAGTTTTTAAATAATTTTTATAAAATTTTAGAAAGTTTTTGGAAGATTTTTTTGCATTTATGAAGTGAAATTTTTCCTGTTCAAGGTTATGAGCGCGGGGTCAAGGTCATGGCACAATATCAAGGTCATGTGTCAATACCAATGGCATGGGTCAAGGTCAATGCCTCTGGGATCCAATATGATGGCCAGGTGACATAATAACGTAGTGGCTATTTGGCTCTGAGCTCGTGTCCTCTTTGTGCCCAAACGTATCAAAACTTTAATTACATATTTATTAAAATAATTTTTAATCAAATTGTTATAAATTTCTAAATTAATTTTTGGAAGTTTTTAGAGAATTTTGCGAATTTTTGGGTTAAAGTCATTCAACATCATGGTAATGTTGTCAGTGTCAAAGGTGAAGCTCCTGTGGATCCAATGTGGAGGTCGGTGATGTCACATCATGGTAGACGGTCGGCTCGGGCTCTGGATCCCGTGTATCGATTTGGTATTCCCTATGCCTATACAGCTAATATGACTGTCACTGCTCTGCCCTCGAAAATAATCCCCGCAAATCTCCCAAATTGGTTAAAAAGCAGTTTGGGGGGATTGTTTTGCACCGTAAGAGGGGGGGAGTGAGGGGTTCTACCTTTTTAAACTGGGAAAAAGGAAAATTTTGAGGAAAATTTATTCGGGAAATTCTAAAATGGCGGCGCCCAGCTCCGACTCCTATCTCCCGTCCACTTGTACCCAACTTTCCATAATCCTACTATTAAAATGGTCAAACACTTATTTTCAAAATGACAGCTTCAAAGCCGTTTTCATGTGTTATGGTTTATCGTCCAAACCACGTAATCAGTTACAAATTTAATTTTTTATCAATATATAAAATGCATCTGCATTTAACATATTTTTCCCGCCTATTTTGGGATATGCTACATTAAAAAATTGGGTTATTATATAACATTTCGGGAAACGATTAACAGATTTCTTCCAAATTTGGCAAACGAATGGTACTGCATCAGTTGTTGTAAACTGGTATGTTTTAAGTAGGCCAGACACTCATTTTTAAAATGTTGGTTACATAAATATTTTTACTCAATATATTTTCTAACGGACCGAATTCAAACTTAAATTGATGTGCAGGCAGTATCTATAACAACCATCAAATTTGCTATACAAAACTTAATTTGTCTTCCATTTTGTAAGATATCCTCCAAATAAAAATAAGGTTTTTGTCATATCTCGGAAAAACAAACAATTAATTATTACCAATTTTGGCGAAGAAGTCGTACTTTAGTCGACCATATTAATGTGTTTTTTTTTTTTAATTGTGACACTTATTTTCAGAATGGTGGATATAAAATCATTTTCACTCTGTGTTCTATATATGCGAGATAAAGTAATCGATTTTAACCCACTTTTTTGTACAGGTGGTGAATAATTATTAGATATTCGAATATGCTATTACATAACTTAATGGCCTCCATTTATGAAGATTGGCACATGAAAAATGTGGATGTTTTATGCCAGAACTCGAGGACCAATTAACACATTCCCCATAAAATATTACATTCACGTAGTGTGCTGTATTATTGTTCGTACATTGACATGCTTCGGGCTCAGCGGTCCTTTTTAATTGCGTAAATATATAATTTAGTTTAATATGTTGCTTACATAAAACAAAACAGCAAAGTTCAACAAAATTTTGTATACTACCATTATCCATTAGAAGCATCAATTCTTGTCCAAATTTTTCAATCTATTTGAGAAATAGTGCCAGTTGAAAATATTTAACATTTTGCCATATTTATGGAACAGTTCAACTAATTTCCACCAAGTTCTGCACACCACAAATGTTATTAAAGGCCATGTAAACTTACATGAGTTTAGCGGGCAAGACGACAATGTTCAAAATTGCGGCTTCATAAATAATTTTTATGTTTGCCGCATATAGTAAACAATTGAACCAAGGTCAACCAAACCTTGTATGTAGAGAATATACAGAGTGAGAGTCGTTAATGTACACTAACCCGATATGACTGGAATAGTTAAAACAAATAAGTAGAAAACCATATATACGTCTTAGGGCCTAAAGTTATTTCTAAGGGTTGTAGAGGTCCTGCAACGTTGTGGTTAGCAATGTGTTTTGCAACGATAAATTGGAAACCACTTGCGATTAAGTAACGAAAATCGGCATACAGGCAAACGTTTGCAAGATAGATTACAACACAAAACGGCGTTGCAGAGAGTATAATCCCCCATACATTAAGGGGTTGGCATCATCAAATTGCTTAGAACTTTGTAACCCTGCTCTTGAAGCAATTCGACATTACACGTCAGTAATCAGTATTCTAAAAGCAAAAGAAAAAGTTTGTCTTGGTAGTATCCGCTAATCCCGACCGTTAAAACAGGAATCACATGTTTAGCTGTAAAGCAGATTAACGGTTGCCTGGGAGGTACGCAGCCTGAAGGCTGTCTTGCATTACGTGTGAACTGATACCCTTGCAAATGTCACTGTCCAATGACAACAGGTTTATAAGATGTGGATGACTGAGAAATTACTGTAGGCATGTGCCCAATTTCATTGGTTCCTTCTGTCGGTCCACTTGGCGACGAGGTTGCCTGCCTGCTAGCATTGCGTAGGTAGTTTACACACAAGACAGTTCTTCACAGCGTTTGTGATGGAGTGGAGTAATGAGAAGCTGACGGATATGCATCTTACGTATGGTGAAATGTTGTGTAATGCATCAGTTGCTCATCGTCGATACTGCCAAAAGTTTCCATCCCTACATTTACCAGTTGCACGTGCATTCACTTCTGTTCATCGGCGTTTGTACGATAGCCTGATACGACTTCTTGAAGACAATACACTGAATCAACTAAAATATAATATGCATGCACGATTTCTCACCAGCACACTTTAGTTGCACAGTAAAGCAGTACATGGATGCAATGTACTCATCGCGATGGATTAGCCGAGGTAAGGTGGCCGTACCCAAGATGCATGTCCGTCAGTTCCTCATTACTCCACTCTGTCACACACGCTGTGAAGAACTGTCTGCTGTGTAAACTACCAACGCAATTCTAGTAGGCAGGCTACCTCGTCGCCAATTGTTACGACAACATGACTCGATGTAATGGGGCACTTGCCTGCAGTATGTACTCAGCCGTCCACAATATTATAAAACTGTTGTCATAGGACATGGACATTAGCCAGGGTATCAGTTCATACATCACACACGACAGTGGTACAGACAGCCTACCGCCCAGACAACTATTAATCTGCTTGACAACTAAATATGGGATTTCTCAGGAATGTGTAGGGATTAGCGGATACTACCGAGGTGTCCTGTTTATTTGCTTTTTAATGCTGATTACTAACGTGTAGTGTCGAATTGCTTCAAGAACAGTGTATCCAAGAACTAAGCAATTGGCTGGCACCCAGCCACTATTTAATGTATTGAAGGTTGTACTCTCTCTAAAGCCGTTTTGTGTGGCAACCTGTCATGTAAACGTTTGCCTTAATGCTGATTACTAACGTGTATTGTCGAATTGCTTCAAGAACAGTGTATCCAAGTACTAAGCAATTGGAGGGTGCCAGCCACTATTTAATGTATTGAAGGTTGTACTCTCTCTAAAGCCGTTTTGTGTTGCAACCTGTCATGTAAACGTTTGCCTTGACGCTGATTACTAACGTGTAGTGTCGAATTGCTTCAAGAACAGTGTATCCCAGTACTACACAATTGGAGGGTGCCAGCCACTGTTTAATGTATTGAAGGTTGTACTCTCTCTAAAGCCGTTTTGTGTGGCAACCTGTCATGTAAACGTTTGCCTGTATGCTGATTTTCGTTGCTTAATCGCAAGCGGTTTCCAATTTATCTTTGTGAAACATATTTCCAATCGCAACGTTTCAGAGCTTCTACCAACAACAGAATTCAGTTTATGCCCTATACAATATATATGTTTCCTATTTATTTGCTCTAAGTATTTCTCTCATGCAGGGTTAATATACATTAACGACTCATCCTGTATATTAGAAGCACCGTAGTCGGTGGCTTTCTTTTTTGGCATTTTTGTACGGTAGCAACAAATAAGGAAATTAATTTTTTTGACATATCTCAGGGACCAATAAACCGATTGCCACCAAATTCTTCACACAAGTAGCGGTACGGTATGCCATGTAGGCCAAACTTATATGTTACAAGAGGCTCATTCACTTAATTTAAAATGACAGCCCTGTAAATATCTTAGGTTATTAAACCTTATAATTCCAAGCATTAGACTAATGAAATCAGAAGATGATGCTACGAATCCGACCTCCATAATGCAGTTGGTGGCACACTACCCTATGGTATGAGGATTTCCTGGTTCGAGTCCTGGATAAGGTACGTGTGTATTTGTAATTGTTTCACTACTATTTTGGCATATGTTTCTGGTTTCATCTCCAATGATATTGTTTTCGACGATATGTCAAGTTCTACCTACCAACTGTGCTTTAAAGAACATTACACTCATTTTGAGAAAATGTCCTTCTTTAATCACTTAATCGCCAATGGAATTATCATTAAAAGAAAAGACTTGGTCAGTTCGTATGGGCTAATCGGCTGGTCCTCCACGTCAATTTCACTGTGCGCACGGATTCAAGTTATAGCAGTCAGGGATGATGCTCACAACATAGTTGGTATATTATATAAATTCTCTTAAATGTAATTGAAAGCCTTCCTCCGAGATGCTTCTTGAACGTACAAACAACGTTTTGGAAATTCCAGCTGATCCAATAATCATGCAACAAGAAGAGTCACATTCCCGCAACTTATTTTGGAGTTCTATGAATTATTTGTGGTGTGGGGATCGGCGTTTTGGTTACATTGTCGCATATAGGCGACTGACTTTGTGAGCTCTATCACTGGCACTATCACTCACAAAATACGCCTGTTATGTTTTCTTCGTGGCACAAACCACAGTTGTGACGAAATGGTACTGTGCCGAACAAGTGAATGACATATTATACAGAGGGCTCATTGTAATGTGGTAACGTGTCTGACTAGCATTCAACAGGTTGTGGGTTTCATTGCATTCGAATGCTGCGTGGATGGTTTTTATCAAGAAGTTTTTCATCCCCAGTGCAAGAAAATTTTCGTGCATATCCTTAATGTGATACCTTCACATTTACTCGCACATTCTACTTGATACCTGGTTAGTTCCGGTGTGGATAACAAAACAAAAGGTTATTATCGCCACTTTGCAAATGCACTACCTGCTATGTGGGATGTAGACTCAGCGTTGCCACAATTATACTGATGTGAGGTATAATGATAAACGTAGTATGTGTACAGCTTGAAAAAATTATCGAAAGGAGAAAGTTTAACATGTAAAGGGCCTTAGTGTCTTTCGTTTCCCTGCTATTCCGTTTGAATGATGCATTAACCTGTTAATTTCGTCATCATTTGCTTCCTCCTCGTACTCTAGGTTGTTCGTGTTATGTTTGTAAACGGTAAACATTTTACCAGGAATGTCGGGTAGCACAGCACTTGAAGCAAACTATCGTTGCGCTCGCAAACACGACACATACCAGGCTGCATATTGTGTACTTGCCGCTGATTAATAGCGCGGGCCACAATACCGCGCCCGTGAGGCCTGCAGCTGTAAGGACCTGAGTGTGTGGTGGGTTGCTGAATCGCAGGCGTTACACCGACAACCTGCTGTGCGTCGCGTCGTCACGTTGTGATGTCACGTGGTTTGGTGCGGCAGTTACTTCATTGTAACTGCGCGATAACGTTAACGTGTGCCACCGTATTTTAAACACGTCTGTTATGTTTAAGTGCATTTGACTTTTCAGAGAAATTTTTTTCATTTGTTTCCAAACATTTGTGAAAACTAACCTCACAAATGTGGAAATGAAGTTAGGTAGACAGCCTCATTTGCATATTTTATTACAACAAATACGTCATTGAAACAATATATGTACATACCCGTTATTTTTCTAATCATTCGGGATATTTAAAACATACCTCCAAATATTGGATATGATTAGTCGATACAACGCAAATACTGACAATTCCACCAACTTTATTCTTTGCATGTCTAGATAAGCTACTAGAATACAGAATAACTGCACTGCTAAAGCACCACAAAATAAGGAACATAGTGTTGTGCCACTTTTTATTTCTAGGAACTAGATACAGATTTTACATGTTAGTTATAATGTGTAAATAATGTGTCTGTTTGAGTTGTTAGACGTTGTTACTATTCTGTAGTAGGCGTTGTTCACGGTCAATTGAGCACTTATGGAATCAACATTTGAAAAATATCACTGTCCCTTCTTGGCTCACTGGCAGCCATGCGAGCGCCCAGTAATGTTTCTAGCTACGGAGGTGAAGTAGTCCCAAGTCTTAACTTTGAATAACAAGTCCTTGGTAAACATTTGTGAACGGTGAAGTTATTCACTTTACTATCCGTTTCTTTAAATGCACGTCTGTGTAAGAATTTTTAAATAGGTGTAATAATTAATTTTTATAATGATTTCAAAGTTCCCCTTGACCGACGCATGAATAAGGCAATGAAACACTTGGGAGTGTTAATTTTACATATGGTGGAAGAATACACAATGTGCATACAGTTTGATACTAAGTGCTCAGTTTGCCGTGAACAAGTTACGATCGTGAGCAAGGGAGTCAGCACACGTGTGTATAGCGAGGAGTGTGTTCTGGTTGAAATGTGTTAGCAGTCCTGAAGAACGAGCTGCTACTCCACGAGGCTGTCATCAAGAACGACCCAGACGCTGTGAGGAAAGTGTTGAAGGAGCAGCTCGACATCAACAGCAGAAATAATGTGAGTTTTCTTTCCGCTAATATACACGTATACATTCACTAGAGCATAATATTCATGACAAAATTTTGTGATATTGTTCTATAAAGGAAATAAACATACCGTTTTTCAGAAAAAGTTTCAAATGCAAGCGATGTTAATTCACTATATTATTGAAATATTACTAGTGAGAGACACTGCGTCATAATTTATTACACCATTATACGGATACAACCAAATATTTCACATACTTCAACACAGGAATTAGTGTAATGAATCAAGGCCATAATTATTATTATTTATGTTTCTTTAGTATATGCTTAGTTATTTCTTTTTATCCTCTACCTTCAATTACGTATAAAAATTACTCTTCGTTCCACGTTTTTTAAATTATTTAATTTCTATTTTATAACTGCTTGCGAAATTCAATATAATTTTCATCTCTCATTTTATACGCTAATATTGGAGTTAGTACTACATTAACAGCACGTTCTTTTGTTTACCAACTGTAAATTGAGACTCGTTTCTGTACCCATTAACCCCGCCACAGCCCTCCTTACTCGTCACTTCGTGCCCTGGAGCACCGCTTAATAACCCTCTTTCACCAGCATTTCCGCCCCTCCTTTTTCCCCCTGAATGTAATTACACTCTTATATTACATTTGCTCGAAATACTATTCATCTCACAAATACTCTCCTCGCTTAAAAATATTTAGACAGAATATATACAAGTTGTTGCAAAATTGTATGTCAACACTTGGGGAAAACATTCCTCATGCCTGAAGGATGAAAAAATGTTATATAAACATAGATCCCCAAACACTTCGTTTCTTTACTATAGCTCGTAATAAATAACGTAGATTGTATGGCCTGCGAGCTGAATCAAGTTGCTATGGAATGTCATCGCAGCTGTAATTTGCAGCCCCATACCAGCCCCCGAGAAGCTCTGATTTGTATCCACTAGACTTTTATTTCTGGGGATATCTAAAACATTTAAAGGCACTTCTGTATTCAACCCGAGTGGACGATATGTACACCCTCCGTAACTGTATAATGGTGGGTTGCGTAACAATCAGGGACACTCCAGGGATCCATCAACGTATCCGGGAGTCCATGCGACGGCGGGTTGATGCATGTGTTCGTGCTAATGGAGGACATTGCGAACATTTCCTCTAGTGCCGACGATAAGCTTCCACACATGTGTAGTTAATTCCTGTGCAGTTCCTACTTTTGTAGGTGTAGTGTCGTGGTGTGAGATGTCGTGAATCATGCAAACGAACGCTGCGCTGACATTCCACAGTAATATGATCCAGCCAGCGGGCCATAAACTGTGCCCTATGTATTACGAGCTATAGTAAAGAAACGAAGCGTTTGCGAACCTACGTTAACATAACATTTTTTTTTTTTCATCCTCCAGATGTGAAAAAATGTTCCCCCGTAGTATTGGCATGCAATTTTGCAACATTCTACATACCGGGTGAGTCTCCAGCGTATATTTTTCCGTATCTGTGTACCCCGCACACAATACTACCCATCTACAAAACATTTCATTTAATTATTGCTTCATGTGGAGCTGAATCCCATGTCGTGTACGTACTCGTTACGGCGCCTCATCTGTTACCTGAACATTCGACGCCGTTGTCAGACTGTGCCAATCAGCGGTGTGACCGTAGACAATCGCTACAAAACAACAGCACGTGATCGTTGATTTCTTTTCGTCAATACAATAAGCGCTGACTGTAATTTTATATCTCATGAAGAAACACAATGGCTCAAAAAGAGGCAGAATTATCACTTAAAATAGGGAGATTTATTACCATTTCTGAAGTAAATCAGTCTACAATTATTTACAATTTTTGCACAGTATATTTTACCAAACGTACATTACATTTTATGAAGACATGATATTCCAGCCACCCTTGTTATATTTTCTGTAAACGTTTTTTCAGTGCGAAAAATATTCTAAAACTGTGATTTTAACATGTCACTAAGCATAAAAATTGCTAATTATCTTTTTATGGCGAGAACTAGCACTTACCACTAATGACTTTTTAGTCTAATGGTATTTCGTACAAAGACAACAAAATGAAGCGGGAACTTTTGAACGCCAACTGATGCCTGGAGAAGTAATCAAGGGGACGGCCGACACGTAAGAGTTCGGGACACGCCATTCCCGAGTCTCTACGCAGCTCTAGAGTCCTCGGTGGTCGTATCGTTACGTTCAGACCCGAGCCTCAGCGCGAGCCAACGTCCCTGAGAGGTCGCTCTCGTGCCCAACGTAACGTTGACCTCGGGACACCAGGATCCCGAACTCGAACATCAGTTAGGGTGTGAGTGCTCGCCGTTCTAAACTCGTTCATTCCCGCATTAATTTATGGTTTCTGGTGTAGCGAATGAAATTTTTGATGCGTACTGTACTTGTGTTTCTTTGTAACAACCAATTAGCCATAGTCATTCATTGTGTTCAGTGATTAGTGATGCGAACCACTAGTAACGTAGAGCAGCAGCGCAGTTTACGAATCATTTACCAACAGGGAAGGTTACTGGTAGAGACCTGCAAAGTTAGCGTTATTATATGAGGACATTTTAAACTTGAAATTGTTTTACCTCTGCAATACGTAGTGTTACATTTTATACACTATTACCAAACAGTAATTGGGCACCCATCCACAAAGTTTGCTCGGTGGTTGTCACCCCGTTAGAATCTCGTAGGGCCACCTCTTGTGGCTATAACAACAGCCACCCTGTCTGGCATGCTCTCTACGAGTGTTTGCAGGACATCCACGGGGATTCGTCGCCATTCCTCTTGCAACCATTCCATGAATTGAGCAATGGATTTTGGCCGCGCCTGACGAACCCTCACCCGGCGATCCAAATCGTACCGAAGATGTTCTATAGGGTTGAGGTCGGGGCTCTGGGCGGGCCAGTCCAATCGGCGGACATTGTTGTCGGCGTACCACTGCAGAGTAGCCCTTGAAACATGGCATCCGGCATTGTCATCCTGGAAGTAACACGGGTCCATTCCGTAAAAACGCCACAGTGTTGGGAGCATTTTTTATCCAGAATTTTACAATAGGCCTCTGTGTTCATGCTACCACGGACAAACACCAGCGGTCCTACGTCGAAGGCCGTGAAACACATGTCAACTGACGTTTTGAATTACCTAACTTCACGGGTGTCCAAATTACTTTTTGACAGATAGCATTTAAAAGGGTGTGGTGTTTGATAGTTTATATTGAACGTACAAGTTTGGTATTGCGTGTAACTCAAAGGTGAACACTATTTACCTCTTTATCGTCCGGTATTGAAATCGTATAAATAACATCGCGTTTACAAACCTTTAGTTAGTCTTTAACTCGGAGGAGCTCTTATCATGTTTCCTTTGTTACATTAAATGATAATTATTATATATTATTTAATGACTTCGTCACATTAAAGCAACTCGGAAGAGTTTCTGAGGAACGTCGTCACCTGATGACTAGACGTATGTCAGCGGATGGCACGCCCCCATCTCTGGACGTATTCCTGGAGCAGTGTCTCTATGACAAAGTCCTCGTTCGCCTGGTTTCCAGCCGTAATATTGGCCCGTATTTAGTAACAACCGGCCCTGCCTGGAGGGGTTCGTTCTCGAGCGCTCAAGGCTTCGTTCCGCTTCTCCGTAGTATGTTTGTACTTTCGTAATCAGGCTAGCATGCCTGTTGCCGCACATAACAGTTCGTGATTGGACCACACCTTGTTGACACGCCCCGGGTAACTCTGCGCCAATAAATGAACTCATTGCAATTGCGTGCCAAAATCAAGTGTAGGTTACTCAGGAAGGGAGTGACTTCTACATATGTGCGGTCGCCAATGGATAAACTACGCCGACTCGAATACAGGGCTGTTAATTTTATCTTGATTTAAAAAAAAAAACGCGTATTTTGCATGTCCCTAATCACTGGGCACTGAGCTTCGTGGAGTACAGCGTAGATTATATATTACCTTCTTGCACAGAATGTGCACAGTTGGCTACAGTGAGCATGAAAGGGTTCACCCGTACAGTAATCGCGCGTCCATGACTGGGGACACGTTGCACGTGAAGGACGTTTATGGTCGGCACTGTACACAACGACGAATCATTGGCCGGTGTACCGAGCGTCTTCCTTTGCAAGTAATCTGATTTCTTGGAGTTTCTGCACCTCTCATTTGTGAATGGTTCACGCTGATATCAGCAGCGCGTCCTTCACTGGTTACGAGACGAGAAGCACACTCGAGATAGGCACAGCGCAGCTCGAAAACTTGACCGATTGCAACTCTTTAGCTCGTAAATAAATTCTAGGCTGAACGGGTTAAGAATGCCGCCTACCTGGCACTTGGAATCCGCGTTTTATTTTAC
The DNA here is from genome assembly GCA_029891345.1 of Dryococelus australis. Taxonomy (NCBI): domain Eukaryota; kingdom Metazoa; phylum Arthropoda; class Insecta; order Phasmatodea; family Phasmatidae; genus Dryococelus; species Dryococelus australis. Next base: position 234,893,812 of record CM056996.1, on the reverse strand, counting down.
GAAACTACTTAACGTGTTCCCGTTATACCAACGTACGATAATAAAACATACCTCAGACGAGGTACGTATGATACTCTCAACACGCCATGCCCATTATAAAAGTTATTTCCGAGCCCTGCAACATATGAAAACGGCTTCTCGAAGCTGCTGCAGCCCGTGATACATCGATCGAAAACATGAGAAACTATTACAGGAACCTACAAAGAACTTTGCTGCAGACTTCGCATCAATTAATGATAGTTTCGCCTCTTTAGGTAGACACGAAGCGCGGCGGAAACACTGAGCACGCCAGTTGAGCTCTGCGGGAATGTGCACTAGGCTCGCGTGTCAGTCTCGCACTTATAGCTTCCCTGCCTCAGACGCAATTAAATGCTCGAAGTAGGTGGCGCCCTTGAGGGGAGTCACTAGAAAAGCATTGTCTATAAAGTCAGTGTTTGCGCGTATGCGCGTATCTAAAAAAAATGCTGTGCGAATACGATTTTTCTTTTCCACGAAATGTAAGAGATGGTATCTGCAGGCCCCACTTTTAACTTTCGTCCTATTTTATGTATTTAAAGAAATATTTGAATTAATTAGTGGAAATGGTAAAAAAAAAAGAAAACTCATATATCACACTGTTATAGATATAAATTGAAAGAAATTTAACTATAGTCTACTAGCGGTGCCTTCAATAAACAACCCACCACGGCCGGCCTTGTATGACATGATTGGTTGTTTCTTAAATATATCATGCATTACAAGAGTTTTGTAATTCTGTTAACAAAAAGTACCATATTTCTTGTTAAATCTTACTTTTACGTATATGTTTTCCGCATATTATAATATAGGATTAATAATTGATATTAATAAAACAGGGGGAATAAATCTGAATTGGTAACGCCTAGTATTGGTTGTTCACGTTAAAATGAGCACATTCGAAAGCCCTGCTTAAGATCTACTTGTATGCACGTTGTGTATTATTCCGCATTCTGTAAAATTCACATTGCCATGAGTTTCATCACTTTATTGATGCGCCGGTCAAGTGAGACTGTGACATTATTAGAAAAATAAACAATTTAAAAAACTGCTAATTTTAGACACTGATGCATAAAAAAATAGAAAACTAAATAAATAATTTAAATTATTACAAATGGTTACCCAACAGTTTTTTATTCGACGTTAATATATGGAACTACTTTCCATCTATAGTTACCAACTTTACAGGGCGCATGCCACTCTGTGCGCCCGTTGAAGTATATGCAGGCAGGGGCAGTGACTTTTTCTAAGGTTGATTTCAAAATTGCTCTTTATATCGTCAACAGCCTTTACTGAATAGTTTTTCTGCAAAACTACAGTAGATCGAGTGCGCACGAATTCAGCGCATTGTCCATTGGTCGAGCTTCTCTTGCGTGAGGCGGAGGAATATTCTGGATGCAGAACTTTGGCAGGGCTTCGCGAAAGTTGTAAGCAACCATGACTGGAGTATACCCGAAAATGCACAGCACAGCGCTGGGAGGGCGGGCCGCATGTGACCTTGAGGCTTTCAAACGATTTCACCACGGATTCCCCTCAAATATTAAATATGCTTGTAATCCACAACACCGGTTAAGGCTAGGGCCATACGTGCGTGTTTTTCACGCTTGGGCTCGTGCGAGTTTTCACGCTGCGAGGATCTGCGACAATGTGTGCCTTCTAGTGCGTACTTGCAACATCGTCGATGCGCGGCTCGTTAGTTACAAACAGAACATCATTGAAGATGCAGTTGTTGTATTATGTTCAGTGTTTGTTATTCGTACGCAATGCCGTCGTCGACACCAGAGAAAATACTGGGTCCATCCCATATTAACTAAGTGAAAGGTCAGCAGAGGAGAACTGGGTGCTCCTAGATACGGAACTGAAAGAAAATCCAGAGAAGTTTTTTGAATAGTACAGAATGTCCATCAGTTCGTCTTAAATGCTATTGTATGTTGTGAAGGACGTAATATAAAGAAAACAGCACAGCAATGAAGGAATGTGTCAGTGCAGAAAAAAACTCGCAGTAACATTTAGGTATGATTTATTGTGCCAAGAGTTATTTAACATTGCCGTCATGTAATGACATAAAACAAAACAGACATGGAAGTACAATAAAAAGGATGATAAAGAACCTCTAAAGTGAATAATGAAATGAAAGAGTTGTTGTCGGATCCCCCGTTACTTTCAATGGGAGATGATTCCATGATTTTATGGGTAAAAGGTAAAGTTAGGTTTCTCTGACGAAGGATCAATATTACTGATAGAAATAGAGAGCTAGGCGAAGGAGGTGTTTTGTTGTGGATGGTGAATAGGAATACATAATATGCCTTATTTACGAATAAATGCTACATTATTATATTTTGTACTACTAGTACTTAACAGCATATGGACTTGTTTTCTACGGCCACCTCGGTCCACATTTATCGCACTACAGTCGCAGATAACAACATTCAAGTATCTCTCTTCCTACCTTTGATATTATAGTCCTTGTTTCGTGTACCACGGGTGCTTCTGAACTTCCCAAATGATCACTTCAATGTCTTATTTCATTGTGTATATAACATCACTCGGTACACAATAATGGCTCTATGTTTACAGTACAATATAGGCTGTATACTGGAGCGGCGTGTTTTCCCGCTCGTGTGGTCAGGCAACAACGACACGCGACGCACGCGTGTAATCCCGCCCAAGAAATGGAAGGTGGCGGGTTCTTGGGTGGGCGACCTTGAAGAAGCGCCTCCCGCAACTTTCGTCTGCGGGAATTCACGCTGCGTCTGGCCGGTCTCATTAAGCAGGGATCGCACGATGCAAAATGGGTGCCACACTTGCGCGAGATGCCGAACTTGCACGAGAATTTCTTGCATAAGTACTTGTGTAAGGCTCATCTTGCACGAAGTGAGAAGATAAAGCAGGTCTTATTTTTCTCGCGCAAGGCGATGCAAGTTGCGATCCCATCGGTAATTGTATGCTGGTCATGTGACCTGTTGTAAACGCAACCATAGAGTAAAAGAAAATCATAATCTGAGGAGTGCAAAGAGGAATACAGGGAAATGAAGCATTGCTGGAAAATAATTTGAAAGCGTGGATTGAAGTTCAGAGAGTTCGCTGATAATAAAATAAAAACAATTATATTTTGGAGGGAGAGCTTTGAAACAAATACCTTGTTGAAGTAAGCAACTTCATATTTTGTATTATAATACCTTGGCTGTTTGGTACTCACCAGGGCTACCAACTAAGTTTGATGCGAGACAGTATTTATGTTATGTATCTGCGTGTGAACTCGTTTCGCACGCAATTTAGTTGGCATTCCCGTACGAAATCTTGCGCGAGTTGCATCTCGCATCGCGTGAACTCTGCTTTACAATTGCTGCGGTCCATATTCCTGGCGTGACTTCACGCCGCCACGCAGCGTGTAATCACGCACGTGTGGCCTTAGCCTAACCCTCCGGCATGAACTAGAGACGTTAGGAGCGCAATTGCATATAACGAATTGAGAACATACTCAGTTTTCAAGCGGTTCGTAGCAGCTAACAAAGTTAAATGCCAACATTTGTAACAATTCGAGTGCCGCCAACGTTATATTACCTCGCCTGTATTCAACTGAGTCGTGTGGAGTTTGCCATGACATCGCTGTAGTCCATCCCCTGCTACATACAACATTTTGGAAGCACTGCTAAATTTCTACTTCCAGGATATTCCTCCGCTTCATGCAAACAAAGCTTAGCCGAGACTAGAAAATTACACTTGAGAGACAGCGCACCGCATTTGTGCTCACTCAGTTTGTTATTATTTAGAATAAAGCCTTTTCCTTGCTAAGCATTACCAACATGACATTTTTCTCCCCGTTTTAATTCATATTAATTATGAACGAAAAATTATAATTTACAGACAACGTGTAAATAAAAAATCAGCTATCAGTTTAACAAAAAATAAAATACTTTTATGTTAACAGAAGTATAGATCACTTGTGATGCATGACATATTAAAAAAAAAAAACAGCCAAATACTTCATACATGGGGTGATTTTTCAAAGGCTTTATTTTTTTTAAAGTGAAGAAACTGCGAATGTACTATACATATGCATTTTTTTTATAGACATGGACGAAGAAATATTACTCTGCCAGCAGTTTTGATGACGTTCTCTGCAACGTAATATTTCATCAGGAACACTCGCAGTGTAATCTATTCAAATGATCAGGATGGATTGTATACTGTTCTACGTATGAAAGAACATTTGGTTGGGCCATTTCCAAATCGGTATTACATTGGCAGAGAGCCGGCCAGTCGTGAACGTTGTGTACAGTAAACTAAGCGAGTCTGGTGATGTGGGAACAAATAGAAGAGTTGTACATGGGAAAGCGCATACCACATGAACAGGTGGCCATGCAGTCATGAAGACATGTGATTGACTTCTAGCGTGTTTTGTCAGTAAATGTGCACTGCACTCAAGATGTCAACCTGCCGACATAAACATAGACTGGTGCCACCACTGCTTGCTCACTCAGGGTTTACGGCCTTCAACCGAGTCTATTGATGTTCGCTTCCCCGCGGGTCCACACGTGGTAAATGTAGCGGGCGATAAAGTTGTCCTGCGGGTTTCATCCCTGCAGTCCCACTTTAACACTCTCTCCTCTTGCATCTCATCGCTACCTGATCTCCAACTGAGCCCATCGTCAAGGGCTCTCGAGTAGGAGAGTCATGTGCCCTTTAAACCGCTCAACTTTTTAAGTGGTTCACTTCACAGCTAAGCTAAGATTAACTTTTCATCACGGTGTATTGTAAGAAACGTGCGACAACGTGCTGGTGATATTGTGCTAGTTTACCTACGCGATTCAGTGATGAAACGATAAAAAATAATTTTTAATGTTCGCAACCATTCTGTAGAGAAATATGGGGGAAATGCCTAGAATAATAAAATATTTATATATATGAAAAGTTGTAAAAATATGGGAATATACTAGTTATCAAAAATATAATCCTTGATCTTAATAATCACCTCAGTAACGTTTGTGTAGTAGCTGTCGGCCGTGTTAGTTTTTTATAAATACATTGCGATGTACAATAATTACATTTTTTTTCGAATCCTCCACGCGTAAGGCGCATGTGCTGAAACGTGACTTGCGCTGAAAAAAAGGACGTTTTCAATATCTGCGGGTAATTACGGGGAAACCTTAGTGGTCGCCGTGATATTTCGTGCTCACGACACCGTAGTATGCGTGTTCGTCCATTTTGGGAATTATCAAGAGAAATGCAGATATCGTCTACTGAACTAAGTACACGTTTAAGTCGCTGAGACACTGCTGTTGGACTACACACCTTGCAGTTATTCACAGCGCTGCAATGTACATGTATGTGATCTAGTCAAAAATTACTCACACAGATCGCATATATATCCGATGAAAAATCTTGTGCGATTCCAAACATAGAAAAAGCAACTTGAAATATTTACACTCGTTAATTTAGAGACGCGGACAACAGTGATCAGTTTACTTATCCGAAGATGTCCATTGTCATAAATTCGTAGAAAAAATATCTAAACGCTGTGCATATTCGTTTAACATATATTTATACGAAAAATAAGAATTAAATGCATGAAGCAATTTGCTACGCTGTGTAACACACTCTTTCTGAGCTATAAGAATGAATAATTATTAACATGTAAATTTTATGTTTAACGCACTCAATATTATTTTTTTTAATGATTAATTTTACTTTGTTGGAGATTTATATATTTGTTTTGAAACAGAATCCGTAATAGTATTATTTTTCGCAATATCTTAATTGGCCACAAATTTAAGTGATTTTTCTGTGTTTACATTGTGTAGGTGTACTTACAAGGCCGTATGACTATGAGTTTTTGAACTTTGAGGTCGTTTTAAGTGATAGTATTTGAATTGTAACCCTTGTGAGTGGTAATTTTTTAAAGAACATTATTAAGTGTGGTTTTTGTAAAAGAAGACAGACAACTTGTTACACGGCGTCAGGCAGCCAAACCGGGTGGGCTGTGCTCTAGGTAGTAAATTCAGATTTTTCATAGGGGCGTCCGAGTTCGCACGCCTGAAATAGCAGGCTGTCTACTAGAGACGTCCGAGTTCGCACGCCTGAAATAGCAGGCCGTCTACTAGAGACGTCCGAGTTCGCACGCCTGAAATATCAGGCCATTTACTAGAGACGTCCGAGTTCGCACGCCTGAAATAGCAGGCTGTCTACTAGAGACGTCCGAGTTCGCACGCCTGAAATAGCAGGCCGTCTACTAGAGACGTTGACACGAGGTGCTGTAAGCGAGAGGTGGGCCTGTATTGTCTGCCTCCACGTAGCTTCCGGGGAGGTTAGCTATAGCTCGGGAGACGTCTGTTAAGGTGCCATTGAACTGTATGCTAGCACCATAACCCGTGTGCTTATACATAGGGGCGTCCGAGATCGCACGCCTGAAATAGCAGGCCGTCTACTAGAGACGTCCGAGTTCGCACGCCTGAAATAGCAGGCTGTCTACTAGAGACGTCCGAGTTCGCACGCCTGAAATAGCAGGCCGTCTACTAGAGACGTTGACACGAGGTGCTGTAAGCGAGAGGTGGGCCTGTATTGTCTGCCTCCACGTAGCTTCCGGGGAGGTTAGCTATAGCTCGGGAGACGTCTGTTAAGGTGCCATTGAACTGTATGCTAGCACCATAACCCGTGTGCTTATACATAGGGACGTCCGAGTTCGCACGCCTGAAATAGCAGGCTGTCTACTAGAGACGTCCGAGTTCGCACGCCTGAAATAGCAGGCCGTCTACTAGAGACGTCCGAGTTCTCACGCCTGAAATAGCAGGCTGTCTACTAGAGACGTCCGAGTTCGCACGCCTGAAATAGCAGGCCGTCTACTAGAGACGTTCACACGAGGTGTTGTAAGCGAGAGGTGGACCTGTATTGTCTCCCTCCACGTAGCTTCCGGGGAGGTTAGCTATAGCTCGGGAGACGTCTGTTAAGGTGCCATTGAACTGTATGCTAGCACCATAACCCGTGAGCTTATACATAGGGACGTCCGAGATCGCACGCCTGAAATAGCAGGCCGTCTACTAGAGACGTTGACACGAGGTGTTGTAAACGAGAGGTGGACCTGTATTGTCTCCCTCCACGTAGCTTCCGGGGAGGTTAGCTAGAGCTCGGGAGACGTCTGTTAAGGTGCCATTGAACTGTATGCTAGCACCATAACCCGTGTGCTTATACATAGGGACGTCCGAGTTCGCATGCCTGAAATAGCAGGCCGTCTACTAGAGACGTTGACACGAGGTGTTGTAAACGAGAGGTGGACCTGTATTGTCTGCCTCCACGTAGCTTCCGGGGAGGTTAGCTATAGCTCGGGAGACGTCTGTTAAGGTGCCATTGAACTGTATGCTAGCACCATAACCCGTGTGCTTATACATAGGGGCGTCCGAGATCGCACGCCTGAAATAGCAGGCCGTCTACTAGAGACGTCCGAGTTCGCACGCCTGAAATAGCAGGCTGTCTACTAGGGGCGTCCGAGTTCGCACGCCTGAAATAGCAGGCTGTCTACTAGAGACGTTGACACGAGGTGTTGTAAACGAGAGGTGGACCTGTATTGTCTCCCTCCACGTAGCTTCCGGGGAGGTTAGCTATAGCTCGGGAGACGTCTGTTAAGGTGCCATTGAACTGTATGCTAGCACCATAACCCGTGAGCTTATACATAGGGACGTCCGAGTTCGCACGCCTGAAATAGCAGGCTGTCTACTAGAGACGTCCGAGTTCGCACGCCTGAAATAGCAGGCCGTCTACTAGAGACGTTGACACGAGGTGTTGTAAGCGAGAGGTGGACCTGTATTGTCTCCCTCCACGTAGCTTCCGGGGAGGTTAGCTAGAGCTCGGGAGACGTCTGTTAAGGTGCCATTGAACTGTATGCTAGCACCATAACCCGTGTGCTTATACATAGGGACGTCCGAGTTCGCACGCCTGAAATAGCAGGCCGTCTACTAGAGACGTTGACACGAGGTGTTGTAAACGAGAGGTGGACCTGTATTGTCTCCCTCCACGTAGCTTCCGGGGAGGTTAGCTAGAGCTCGGGAGACGTCTGTTAAGGTGCCATTGAACTGTATGCTAGCACCATAACCCGTGAGCTTATACATAGGGACGTCCGAGTTCGCACGCCTGAAATAGCAGGCTGTCTACTAGAGACGTCCGAGTTCGCACGCCTGAAATAGCAGGCCGTCTACTAGAGACGTTGACACGAGGTGTTGTAAGCGAGAGGTGGACCTGTATTGTCTCCCTCCACGTAGCTTCCGGGGAGGTTAGCTAGAGCTCGGGAGACGTCTGTTAAGGTGCCATTGAACTGTATGCTAGCACCATAACCCGTGTGCTTATACATAGGGACGTCCGAGTTCGCACGCCTGAAATAGCAGGCCGTCTACTAGAGACGTTGACACGAGGTGTTGTAAACGAGAGGTGGACCTGTATTGTCTCCCTCCACGTAGCTTCCGGGGAGGTTAGCTAGAGCTCGGGAGACGTCTGTTAAGGTGCCATTGAACTGTATGCTAGCACCATAACCCGTGTGCTTATACATAGGGACGTCCGAGTTCGCATGCCTGAAATAGCAGGCCGTCTACTAGAGACGTTGACACGAGGTGTTGTAAGCGAGAGGTGGGCCTGTATTGTCTCCCTCCACGTAGCTTCCGGGGAGGTTAGCTATAGCTCGGGAGACGTCTGTTAAGGTGCCATTGAACTGTATGCTAGCACCATAACCCGTGTGCTTATACATAGGGACGTCCGAGTTCGCACGCCTGAAATAGCAGGCCGTCTACTAGAGACGTTGACACGAGGTGTTGTAAGCGAGAGGTGGACCTGTATTGTCTCCCTCCACGTAGCTTCCGGGGAGGTTAGCTATACCTCGGGAGACGTCTGTTAAGGTGCCATTGAACTGTATGCTAGCACCATAACCCGTGTGCTTATACATAGGGAAGATGTCAACCAGAACTGCTGCGCATTAGTAGAGATGCCCCGTCGGTATACTTGAGCATCGCGAACTTCAACTCATCAAAATTCTACGTCTGACCACTAATTTCAACTAAGAAACTAAAAATTAAATTTTCACCTTACATCGTTAGTTCGGTCTTCTGGGAAATATTTACTCCACAATGTTGTTTTTCTTAAGTATACAACTTTTCCGACATTTACTACGGCAAACCTGAACTGAATCCTTTCTCTGCCTCTGAGTGATTGAAAATGTTTTAATTAAAGTAATTATATTTAAAAGAATTTTATAAACGTTTTGGCGTGATTTCTGAACATTTTCAAGTATTTTAATTCTTAGCCATCACGAGGGCACTAGTGTTTCAAAGCAGAAATGTTTCATTTATGTGGTTAATATTTTCGGAACCACTGATAATCTGCTAATTTGTGTTGCCATCTGGATGAATGATTTTGTTTTTATGGGAAACATCTATCTGTTCAGAGATCAATTAAACCTCCAGGCATTTTTTTTCCAAACACAATCGCCTATTGTTGTAATTTAGTGATAGTAGCAAGTTAATCTCCTAGTGGTCCTGTTTGTGTATGTGTTTATTCTGTCTCCAAGTATGTTTAGTGCCAAACTGCTGTGTTGCTGAGTTTACAAGTGGTAAACGTTACTTCAGATTGGTATGATAAAGCTTGTGTGTGTGTGTGTCATGTGTGTACTCCTACATAAGTCTGGACGGGACCGGGCAAAAGCGACTCGTCAGACTGCCTTCAAGCGTCACTAAGGTGAAACTAATTTCCAGTTCTCACACTGTTTGTTCTTCTACAGCTATCGCAACGTCATCCTCGGAATCAATTTCGTTCTTAGTTGATCATTATTTCGCATTGCATTTAATGTATACCGTTGTTGTATGCCGTTGTGAGTAGTGAATACGAGTCAGTCGTTATAGATGTCACACTTTACGTTGCATTATATTTTAAACTGACATTTAACATTATGCATTTTAGTGAAACTTCAAGGAACATCTTCAAAACCGTATTTAATATGTGTATAACAAATATTCTTATTGGTAAGCTCAATGTTTAGTATGTATTTATATTTTTTAAATGTGCCTTAATAACTCCCCCGTCATACGCTAGATGGCAGTTTACAAAATCAGTTTAGCCAAAAGTTACCTTTAAATTGGCACACATGTCAATATTTTACCTGGGATAGGAAACCAATTATATCTTCGCACAGTAAGCTGACTTTCCCATAAGTTATGCCACCAATGTCTTGTATACTTTCAGCCTGGAAAGAAACACATAGCTAATATTCCTGCTGCAACACTGCTCTGCTACTTTATGTTTTGAAATGCCTACAAAATGTATGTCGTAGTTGAATTCCTTCCTATAAATAGGGTATCTGTGAGACTTAATAAGTTGAGATTGATGCTAAATAGTAAAATAAAAGTTAAATATGCAGTCATGCGATATATAAGCACTACTGGTTTCTTAACTTACAAGCTATGAAAATATGCTAAAAAACCAGGATTATATATATATATATATTCATTTGACAATTTTTACTGTAACTTCACTATGTAATTTATATATTAAGAGAGCTATAGTCCATAATAAACAATGTCTCTTGGCATACAAACCTTTACTGGTGTAAGTTTTGTGTGTATAAGTATGTCTGTAATATGAATATACCGAAAGTAAAAAAATTCAGTTCTCAAACTTCTAGGGATGTCACAAAAGACGAGAACGTATATTGAGAACGAGAATGATACAATCCTACTTAAACTTTAATATAATCCTTTATTAAAACAACAGTCCAGAAGTGCTGCCTCCTTCTTCAATACAAAATTTTATCTACAAGCTATTGCTAGTCATAAACGTTCAAAGTGTCCAGGCATGTACTGAGAGAGTAATAACTGAAAGTACCCGAGTTACGTCATCTAAACCCGTTACAATTGGAGTAACTTATCATATACCAGGCTCTTCAAGTGCCTCCTGTAACCCCCCTCGCTCTCCAAATACAAAATAGTCAAGTTTGGTTAGTTCAGGAGAATGAGCAGGCCATGCAGTGGGTCTACAGCCGACAATACACGTCATGTCGAAACTACAACCGACCTCTAATATTAAAACGAACGTCTTTGAGGAGGAACCGCAGGTACATGTTATCATTGAGACGTAATAGTAGCCTGTATAGTCCAATCAAACCATACCCAGCAATACCTGTCTACATGTTGACATCAAGTGTTTGTTGGTGGGAATGGTTGAAGCTGGCTTGAGGGTTTTCATCTGCCCACGGGTGTTGGTTGTGTAATTCATTCGACTATTCCGTCTCGCGTAAACGATTTTTCGTTAATGAACAACGCAAAATGTCGCAAACGAGGTCCCATAGTGCATCTCTGCAGGTACAATTGACAAAACTCAACCCGACGAGGAGAGTCGTTCGGTTGAAGCGTTTGCCCCCTTTGGGGATGAAATGGCTGCAGCTGTTGTTCATGCCACATCCGCCAAAAAAAATCATGTCGTTAACATGCAATCACTATGCAACACGTCGAGAGCTTGTTGATGGACTGTTATCGACATGTTATAAAACCTCCTCCTCAAATTCCGGGCATGCGCGCTGTGCTCTGGGGACCAGCGTCAAGTCTGAGGACCTAAAAATGAACATTTCTAAATTATGATTTACCATTAAAAAGGTAAATAATAATCCATGACCACGAGCATCCATTTTGGCTAACTTACCTGCAATGAACTGCTTTCGTGCAAGCGGCGATCATTCTCAACAAACGTGCGATGGTTTGGCACACGCCGTTCAGGACATCACCTAGCAGCTCTGGAATTACCACTGCATGCACCATAAACGAAATGCATGCCTGTTAATTCAATCCACGTATACTGTGCCAACGCTCTGCTCTAAACGCATGACAACTTAATCTGTCAGGACATAGTTATTTAGAGTCACCCAAATCTCTCTCAACAACTTAAATTCTGCGTGGTGTCAGTACACAAACCTGGACTGGTAACAGAAGACTCGGTACGAGTATACTGTTCCAATGTTCCGCTCTAAACGAACGAAAATGAACTGCGTGCGTGCTGTCACATCACACTCTTTACACTTTGATGTCATGACGTGTTTGACTGAGTGTTAAATATAAATAGTTATTTAAAATAAAACGTTTTTTATGATATCATTTATTATTCCTGGAAGTTTGAGTGAGTGAAGAGATTTGGGCGGCTCTTAACATCTAAGTCTTGAAATCCGGTGAGAGTGAAGTGAGGTGATTATGGAGCAGCGCTGGAATGAAGGACTAGGGGAAATCGGGCATCCCCGATAAAACCCGCCGATCGGCATGATTCCCCCTTTCGAAAATATGGAGTGAACTGGCCTAGGATTGAACCCGGTTCGCCTTGGTGGGAGGCGAGCAGTCTAACCGCTCAGCCACCGTTGCCTCATCAAAATTTGAGTATTTATTTTCGTTACATCCGCTATGTGTGTTTACAGTATGGAAGAGCGCGTATACATTGGGCGGATTGCCGAAGAAACATAGACATAATATATTTGTTCACATAAAAGCCTTATTAGTGCATGGATTAACAGGTGGTATGTCTATTACATGTACCTATATATTTATGCTTTCAGTATGGAAGAGCGCCTATACACTGGGCGGCATGCCGAGGAAACATAGAAATAATGGAAATGCTCATAGTTGCTAAATGTGACATCGAAGTCAGAGACAAGGTAGAGTGCAATATTAATTTTAATATATTATAAATTATGACTATTTTATTTTATTTACAGTTGTTTTATTCAGAATTGTGTTTCTAAAATAAATTTAAGCGTTATTGGTGTCGTAATTACGGTTCACTCTAAAAATTTGTAGAGCTACATATGAAACAAACTAAATATAAAATGAAAGGAGGAATTATATAAAAACCAGTACATTTAATTTTACGTAACTCAGTGTCGTAGTAAAACTTCATATATTTAAGACTGTAATTAGTTAATAATTATTTAAAGTGGTTTTGGTAAATTTCAATTTTGCACAGTTTTATCTTACGTTATATTGTTTGTGTAGCAAAAATGATAATAGTGGAAAGGTTTATTAACGTCCCCCGGTGTTATACCTAAAATATTATCAGAGGACGGCTTACAAACTAACTTGTGAACCTAGCTTAAAGTAACACCCATGTCTGACCTGGTATTCGAACCCAGTACCTCCCGCATCCCAGACCAGCGGCGCACCAACTGACTGCGCCATGGGAGATCAACTTTTGTAGTAAAAAGTAATCTTATATTCTGGTAAAAAGGGCAAACTAGAAAAGATAACTTGTTTATTTGTAATATTTTTGCCAGGGAGCACAGTGGTGGGTAATTTGCTTTCATTCCACTTGGACGATGACCATTTATCAATATGCCAATCTTCTTCCAAACGTTCTAGCTACAAATTCTTCCCATACGTCAGCATCATAAAAGAAATTAGAAATTATATTAGGTACATTTTCGTGAAATCAATTGGTAACTGAAACGCCTCCTGCCCATACTCCTTTCTTCGTATGGCATGTTTTATAAAAAATAGTGAAAACCTTCGGGTGTGTAATATTCGCCTAACGCGAAGCGCATATGAACACGACTAGAAGCAAGATACAGACTGACACTCTCCACGAATACTAAAGTTTGTATGCTGAATAGCCAAGTGCACAAACGTGGAAAATGTGTATGTATTCCGATCTCCATCCCCACAAACCAGAAGATTTGCCTCACTACCCAGCAGATGTCACGACTTCATCAGCAAATCACTTCTTGAAAAACATTAGCCAGGTGCCAACCAAATTAATATTGAAAATATATTGCTGCCCACAAGGCATACCAACCTTTTGCTAAATAAGACTAGACGTCCTCCTATTAAGTATACCAGCATTTTAGATATTAGTGTATAAACTCGAACGCATGGTGATTTCTGAGCCGAAAAGTATTTTATATCTACAGTTTGTACTTAAATCATCTCTAAATACTGTGACGCCAGAATATTATGGATGTAACTTACATCTAAATAATTAAGTCGGGAACCACATTCGGCTTTAGATCCATAACTGACAGTTTCTGTTAGAGGCCTCGTCTCATGAACACGTCAATAATCGAAACAACTGCAAGGAAATGTAGGATTTTGTGTCCCTGGTACATGCGTATGATAATTAAACTCGACATTCTTTCCTTAAAAAGATGCCACTGACTGAATGAATCTAATTCTCTCCACGAAACCAAAGTTTAGTAACTAAGTTGGTATCGCTTGGAAGCCAATGTGTGTATATTCCTTAATGTTCTGTTTGTGTTCTTACTAAGGAATAGTAGGGTATTTGGAATATGGAGCGAGGGTGTTAAATATTTCGTCTGCAAAGAAGTTGGTATTTTTAATGGAGAAAGTGTTTTTATGTAGCTTGATTTTTAACATGAATTTATAAGATTCTGCCAACGAGCATAACGTTTCCCGCAATCTCCCTCTGTTGTGATACTATGTAGACTTGATCTCCTTTCAAAGGTTTAGACCAGTGAACTAGGTATTTTGCAATCATTACAATAGTCAAATTAGAAATATGTTAGTTTTTTAACAACGATATATGTATTTCCAAATCCAATATCGCATTCTTACAATGAACGTAAGCGATATCTGCAATTAAGTTACTTGGCTAATAGGTAGGTAAGTAGGTAGGCCTTAAATTCTCGTCGTTAGCGAGGTTATCAGAGATGGAGCAGGTTGCTCAGCAAAGCAGGAACGGTGCAGGAATCGGCCAAGTTTTGTAAATAAGGAGTCATCCCAGTGTTTGCCTGGAGTGATTTCGGGAAACGATGGAATACCAAGATCAGGATGGCCGGACCCGGATCCGAACCCAAGTCCTACTGACTGCGAGTACAAAGTTTATCCACTGCACCATCTTGCTCGGCACACTTGGCAAGTATTTTGATCTATAAGGATGACAATTTTATCTTTTCCTCCCAGAATTCTATATTATATATGTTTAATGCAAGAAACCTGCATTTGAAAACAGTTTCTATAAAGCACACCGCATTTGTTTACTTTACATCGTTTATCTTCCTGTAATATGTTAGAAATTGCACTTAAATTACGAAGTCTATTATAAAAATGTATACAAAATCTCCCTCGCAACATGTTTGTCATAGGCTATTCACGGTAAAATGAACACTTTTGAGAGTCTCCTTAAGATTTACGTGTATGCACGCTCTGTATTTTTCCTTCGTATATAAGATGAACATTTTAATGGGCCTCATCACTTTATTCAATCGTCGGTCAAGTGAAACTGTGAAATTTTTAGAAAAGTAACTATTTTACATAAATGCTAATTTTGACACTTCCATGCATTAAAAAAACAAAAAGCGATAGAAAAATTTAAATTATTAGAAATGGTTACCTAACACTTTCTATTCGACGTTAAGCTATGGAACTACTTCCCATGCGTCGTTACCAACTTTACTGGACGCATGTCACTCAAGGCGCCAGTTAAAATATATGCAGGCAGGAGCAGTGACATTTTTCTAAGGTTTTATTCGAAAGTGCTCACTTCATCGTGAACAGCCTTTTGCACAAACAACAAATGTCCAAAGTATGGCATTAAGCTAATATATTTTTTTTAATGAAATCCCTCAAAATATTCCAGTAATCGGATATAGTTTAAGAAATCAAGTCCACGTGTTGCAACAGCAGAGCATGTGTTATGATTCTCGTTTCTTTGTAGGTAACGTGCACTGTAAATATTTTCTCATGAGAAACAATGCTATAGTTATTAATGACTTTCCCCAAAATTATTACATACGACTGTTCCACGTTTATCATTAAAACTGCGTGTCTTAAAATATCAGTTGCTCCAAAAATCGCTGACTTATAATCTAACATAATTAAAACAAAATTAGTGAATATTTATAATTCGCCGTGTTTACCTAAAGTTCATTTAAACAAATTTTGCTGCAAATCTGCTTATAAAACTTTTGTACTGCTGAGTTTAAAAAATGTTAATTTTTAAGGTTTTCACTTTTGGCTGACAAATTAATAATTTCGCTGTATATACGTTAAGGAAATGCCGTTAGCATTGGATGTATTTACTTATTCAATGTAATCTGGACGTCAGGTAATACTTGTCGCAAGTGGCAAGGGAAACTAAGTTAGCAAGAGGCGTAATTTGACGTCTTCGTACGCAGCTTCCAACTCAAAAGTGACGTATTTGCCACACAAGTATAATAAAGTGCTAATCGCTGTTGGTGTCAGCAATTTCAAAACCGCCACACCCCAACTTTCACAAAACCGAAGTTTTTAGTGAGGTTGGAAATGCTGTGTCCATCAACGCAGGCTTTACATAATAGATCATTTAAGTTGAAGGATAAACTTCAAATAAAGATTTTAATTGCCACAATTTGCAACACAGTGACTAGCATAATTTTAAAACTAGGCTAGTTAGTATAAAATCATTTAGACTAACCCTATAATAGTATCAACACTTTAAACTCGGAGAAATCTCTGATAGAGAATAGCCATATGTGTTGAATACATTTAGAGGCAAAACTGTGATTTTAAACTTTACGTAGCTTGTGTTATATCTAATTAAGATATACAACGTGTTTAGGAAACATGTGTATAAACTCGGGTACGTGATCCGTGACCGAAGAGAGGGACACTCATGGTCCATCTCAAATAATAAAGGCGGTAGAAGCCCTTAAAGGAGGAGGGCGACATGCATATGACGTGGAATATTATGTTAAGTACTTGAGTTAAAGGATCACAAATATGGCAATCGAAACTGCAAGAAATCACAATATTGAAATCCTGACACCTGGTTCGGTAGCAATAATGGGCCAATGGCATTATTCCCCACTATGCCGGCAAAGCGGTGCTGGCAGCCTCTCGTTACAGTTGCATGTGGGTTGGAGTCGTCCCACATGTGGGCATTTCTACTGTTCTAAAAGCCTTCCCGTGTGAACGTGGCTTCATCTGTAGACATTAGAATCGCCGAGAAATCAGGATCAATTTCACACGACTGCATGAACCACCGCCAAAAGCTAGCCGAGGGGTACAATCTGCAGGCCTCATTTTTTGTACCCTACGCGCATGGTATGGTCGCAGCAGTTGTTCATGGAGGACACCGCATACTGTGAGGAAGCATTGCGACATAAATGGAAAATAGCATGGGCAAGCTTCTCTTGTGCTCTACTTACTCAGGATTTAAAGCCGTGTCTGGACTGGGGGGGGGGGCGGGTTAATGAAGCAATCTGTTCAGGAGAGATATAGCATTGTCGCTATATTTTAACTGTTTCACAGAAGAATACATATCGTATACAAATAGCTACTTACAGCTATTTTCGCTGATTTTGAACTGCTCAAACGTCCACATTCGTGTTTCGATAACCAAATTTACTAACTGCAACAAAATGTTGAATTTCATTTCTGACATAACTGCCTACACTGAGACCCATTCGAAAACTAGGCAGGTTCCGTAAGTAGTAGTGAGTACGTACTTAGACATGGAGGTATTCAGCCAGCCTATTGCTGATCATTGTTTCTGTACCTATACACGTCGACTCTATGATTCGAAAAGTAGGCAGGTTCCGTAAGTAGTAGTGAGTACGTACGTAGACATGGAGGTATTCAGCCAGCCTATTGCTGATCATTGGTTCTGTACCTATACACGTCGACTCTATGATTAGAAAACTAGGCAGATTCCGTAAGTAGTAGTGAGTACGTACGTAGACATGGAGGTATTCAGCCAGCCTATTGCTAATCATTGTTTCTGTACCTATACACGTCGACTCTATGATACGATTTTCTCAAACATCAAATATCGTAAAACTTTTTAAATTACTTAACGTTCTTCTCATGGAGGTAGTTTACCTCAGACGATTCACCAAAATTATTTGGTATAAGTAATATCCTGAAGTTTTTTCAAAGGCGTGATAATAAGGGAGACGAGAATAAAGACGGGTGTGAGGGAGTCGGATGATGGATAATGGACGAGAATTATGGAAGGGGAAAGGAAATTTTAAATGCAATCTTCCGAGTGGAATGCGAAAACGTGATAACGAATACCGTTACGCTCCCAGTACTTTTCCCTGAATTCAAAAACTGTAATTCGTTCTACGAAATTAATTTTAACTAAATTAATTTTAATTAAATGCATTCTATTGTAACAGTGCATGTTCTTAATCCTTTCTAACTTACCAACATTTCACCGCTTGTTGACAGAAAATATTTGTAGCTAATGTGTATCACATTTCAAAATATATAGTACACACACACACTATAATTCATCATGCTCCAGAGACAGCGGATGATTAAAATTGTTGTGTATAAAACGGTTATTTTGCTTAAGTTAAAAATGGTGTCAACATTTTGAAATCATCTATATAAATTCACGGTTTTTGTTGAATAAAGTTTTAAAGCGAATGAGTGGTAGAGCCTTGTTTCGAAATTCGTTTATCAATTTAATGGAAGGAATTTTATTTCTGCAGTTAACGCTTCGATGGGGATTTTCTTTCACTGTTATGCGTCGGATATTACCGGAGGCATGTTCCTTTTACTAAATAATAAATACATAAAGAAAGAAATGAATTAAAAAAATCGAAGCACCTCATTTGTACAAACATTCCCGGACACAATGGATAACTTTATCCTTGATATGCTTGTTATGGAGCAGTTTTTCATTCACCATCAGTGTGTGCTGGCTGCAATTGGTATTGGCGTAGTATGGATATATTACCTGTCCCTGCATAGAAATTAGTGAAGTAGACGAGATTTCAGATTCTGTTATTATAAACCATTCTCTGTGTGGTAGAAGGGGCATGGATGTGTGGACGTGCCAGGTTCGGGCTTGGGTCTGGCCGACGGTCGCATTAATCTTGGCCTCCTTGTGTTGAGAGGACGTGACTCCTCTCCCCCGCCTATTGGGCGCCCGAAGCGCGGTATGGCCCACGGCTAAAGGCGCTGCGACAAAATACAAAAGTACAGTGACCGAGAGGTTCTGCATCAATCAATTGCGTTTATAAACCATTTTCGTGATACCGAGCGAGACGGCAAAATGGTACGCCCCTGGACTCTTATTCGGGAAGATGTAGGTTCGATTCACCCTACAGCCATTCCGATTTCCGTTTATCCTGCTTTACTGGAATCACTCCATACGAACGCTGGGATGGTTATGTACTACAGACGATGGCCGACTTCTTCCCCGTCCCTACTTCTCTAAACAACTTGCCCCGCGTCTCTAATGACCTCGCTGTCTTTCATTTCCATACCATGGCTGCATATCACGCGTACCTTTAGTGTGTAGATATCATAAATCCTACTTGACAGCGGATGTTGTTGGTGTTCACAGTATGGCATGAGGCCCCTCATGATGGCGGCCTGGCACGGCCACAAAGATGCTGTGGAGATGCTCATCAACTGCGGCGCTAATGTAGCTGCAGTCAACAAGGTATGGCTGTAATGTATACAACTGTACTATTACGACTTATTTATCTTTATTTCAATGAAGCATTTACTGTCCGCTTGCTACGGATGGTACACGTTCTGTTGTGGATAAGCATGTGGGTGTTTGTAGACAGATTGTATTTTATGATGTGCATATGCGAGAAGGAATTCTTTAGGCAGATCTACAAGCTCAGTATCTTTGCGGAGTTTTGGATATGATTTCCGCAATGGTAACGAGAAACTATTTGTAAGGATTGCAGGGCACTTTGCTCATCATAAATTAGATGATATTGCAAAATTAAAACGTGTAATTTTTTCATCTCAATTCTAAATAAAACTTAGCACTACTGGCGAAGAAATGAATTTTTATAAATAGCAGTTAAAAAACGCTTCATGAAGTAACCAGTGTCAAAAATATTACATGAATGTATTTTAATTTGTTTATTTCCCTATTCGCATATATATATATATACATATATATAAGCCAAGTGTTCAGCATCTTTAGAGGAAGGGAAATGAAGTGAAATGACGAAGTATTTGCTCTTCTGAAAGACGGCCAACAGATGTTGGCATCTGCAACCGGCAGGCATCTCTGGGATTAATTTCCGAATCCAACAGAGGAGCGGGTCCAAATTACCTCTGCTTCCTTTACGGAGCGTTTGCAAATGATGTAGCTCCCCTAATGAGGGAACTAGAGAAGAGTTTTTATTCCGAAGGAAAAACATGGCTTAATCACTTTTATTTTAAACTGGCTTCGACGGAAACATTAGCGTTGGTTTCTCTTCCTGAGTTTCTGTTTTTTTTTTTTCTTTTTAAGTTCGTGTTATCTGGCATGGGAGCATGCAAACAAATAGCTACAACTCTAATTTGAGATCCTACCATCAATGCCTTTGCCAGACAGGGCGAAGAAAACTAATATGAACGTGGCACAAACTAATTAAGAGTCTTTAACACTCCACAGTTGTTTGACAAAAACACAGAACAGGGTACTTTTAAATAAATTTTACATTAACGTATTCTAATGCAATGCAGTAATTTCGTCAGGCTTTACTATACATCACTTGTAATAAATAAAACTTAGCCTACAGAGGTTGAACACTGATAACGCTGAGTTCTACGGAAAATAATATATTTTTAACAAATAAAAACAAGGAATGGTTTTATCGCCCGGTTATGAATCATTGTTATAAAATCTCGGAGAGACTGTGGCCTTCAAAGACTGTAGGTACTTACGGGGTGCGGTGGGAATTTTTATAAAACAGACAACATATGAAAAGTACATTTGTGATGGATTTTGTGAAATCGCCCATTAAACTATAACAAATTACATTTCCGCTCTCAAGAAAGCTCTATTTGCAGTTTCTTCCCGAAAAGATTGTAATATTGTCTGTGCTGAATTAACATTGTAAGTAGTATGATTATGTATGTTCGGGCGCAAGGGATTAGGGCTGCGGAGCCGGAGCCGACCACTGCGACCTTGGAATTTACCTTTTTACCCAGAAATTTTCCCTCTTTCCTTTCAAATCGACTACATTTCTTTAAAAATTTCCCTTTTTTCCTTAAAAATTTCCTTTTTTCTGTAAAACATCTCCATTTTTTTTCCTTAAAAAATTTCCACTTTTTCACTCAAAAGAGCACCGATCATTCCACTTGCAAAAACGAGCTCCTCAAAGGCAATTTTCAACCAACTTAAGTGATTTGTGGGGCTCACTTCTCGAGGGCAGAACAGTGGTGGCCATATTGGTTTTATAGGTATAGGATATGCCAAATTGATACAAGAGATCCAGGGTCTGGATTCAGCACCAACCATCAGCCATCTTAGCCTACATATAGGATGTAGATGACCTTGACTTTGACCCCATGACTTTTAATGACCTTAAACACAAAAATGTCCAAAAAATCACAAAAATGCATAACAAATTAATTTTTTTTTTTAATCAAAAAGGATTATAAAAATTTCGAAAATTAATAATTTAAGAACTATTATTTGAAAATGTCCAACTACTATTAAAATATATTTTTAAATACTTTAAAAATGTTATTTGAAAACAAATTTCAGGAGGTTGCCCTCACCACACACCTATACTCATTCCGTAATTTTGGTTCCGATCTCTGACAACAGGTGCAAGTAGAGCTCCTGTCGATTCTAAATGACACCATTAATTATTTGTGATGATATATACGTTTTTACTATTCTACAATGATGCATACATTTCTGTAAGCTAGAAACTGTCGAAGTTTTTCCAGCAGATGTTCCGTCATGAAAAATAATTACCTAAGTACATAATTTTCTTTAGGTGGCCCCGTAGAGGGCTTTACTTATAATATTATTTTGGTGTAATCTTAACTGAAATTAGATGCTCCATAACAGATAGAGAAAATTCTATAAACCCAGAAGCGAAGATGTATGTAAGTACAAGAAACACATTTTAACCATTCATTCGAGAATGTATACAATATTATATCAAAGCTTCTAGGTGGATAATAACTGTTTAGTACCAACCAACTTATCAAAAATCACCGAAATTTGATTTAAATATGAAAGTGTGATCTGTCAACAAGTCATATTACTCCTACACAACAAGATAAATGGAATGTAACTCTTGCCAAAGAACGTACGATCAGTTGGCTTTAAATGTATTACTACAAAGGATGGCTTATATATTGTGAAACTTCTATCTCCAGTACTTATTTATTGATATTCAGAGGAATTAAATCATAGATAGACCTTAAAAATACGAGTTTTAGAGTATGTATTCCTGGGGAAATCGAGGTGTTATTTTATAGGTTTTCCTCACCACATTCGTGCCGCAATTTGTGCTCAAAAGATGCGTATGATGATTATAATATACTAGGCATAGACCTTGTGAACATTGTTGGCCGTAGTGAGGACAAAGAGATAACAAGATTAATGTAGGTGACCCGCTGTTCTGAAGATTTTTCGGGAAAGGTGGAAGGTAAAATTACATGGTTTATAACTTTAAATCTCTCCCGTATCCAAAATGTTTAATGGTGTTGGCAAGAATATTTGGATTTTTTTTTTAAAACTGTAATTCCTAGTTTGTAGCATATGTATACTTCTTTTGTAACATACTTATTCAAAATCTTGCATTGTTTGTATGTACGGCGTCTGTCCGACCTTTATGCATTGAACATTTTCCAAAAAAAAAAATATATTTTGTTCTGCACAGTACTGTACCTCTATAAAAATCGACCAATATTTCATTTGTATTCGGTAACTTTATATATGACATTTTTCTTTGCTATGCATTGTTTATAAATCACTCTCTTACCAAGCTTTCCTATTTCCGGACCGATTTTTCCCGTTCGTTGAACTTACATGACCCGTTTGTTTCCCTAATTATAGAATGTTCCATACTGTATTTGGTTTTATTTGTGGTTGTTATAACAACTCTTTTGTTTTGTTGGGCAAATTTGCATTTCTTTGTCATTGTTCTGCTGCTGGAGTGAGTGTGAGCTTGTAATAGTTTGTTTGATAAAATTCAGTTCATTTGTTGAGGCCTATTTGTTATACGTTTCTAGGTTATGGACTCGTCACATTTGTCGTAGGCTGTAGTAGCGGCAGCATGTAACACTAAAATCTACAGTGCGCTGCTGCGTTTAAAATTATTTTGCTGTCTTCTAGAACTGTCAAGTACTTGACATGCCGGGTCTAAGTTCAAGCGGATGCTGCGATAAGATAGTGTGTATGGCGCTTATATTTCCGTTGTGCTTTCTGTCTGTCTTTTATCGTGTTATATATAGGATTTTCTTATATTTTGATTTTCATAGCATAATATTGGTGTAGCTGCCATTTTGCTTTGAGCATTGTAGTTGACAGGTTGTGAAATACTTCGACGGCATAATCGTGTCTCTAGATATTATCCTAGGAAGATATATTGTAATATTTTGCCTGTGAGTTATGGTGTTTATAAAGACGAATAGGTTTGGTGTTTCAAAGTTCTAGCCGCCGAAGAGAGTTATATTTGCTTTCATTTTTGTTTCATTTTGGTTTACAAGGTATAACTGCGAAGGCTGGTGGTGGTCTTTTGGAGTTTGTTTCTTTGGGAAACCGTATAATGCTTAGGATCTTAAGGAAATCAAGGATTTGAGTGACATTGATGCACTTCCGAAATTGTAATTACGAAATGAATATAGATTTCATAAATTCCGCATTTAAGTATACCACTGATTAGAAAAATAACTTTTTTAATAGGATGGAAAATTATATGTATTTTTATATCTATAGAAAATAGTGCTGCCAGCCCACTTGGTGGCTAAATAGAGATATTACAATCACTTAGATGATGAAAATAGTTTCCAATATGTCATGTACAGACAGAAACACCTATACTTTAAATAAATGTAAGGAAATATGGCTGTCACCTGGTGGCAAAATCGATAGTTCGCCTGGTTGGTAAATCGAAAATTAATACTTTAGTGCTATCTAGGTGAGAAAAAAAGTAAACGAATGACAAACTAAAGAACATTATGGCTGGTAGAGTGTATTCGACTGAATGGTTATGGTTGAAAAGGGTGGAGGCTTAATGACTAAACAGCCAATAGCAGTTGGCGAGGGTCTGTCTTCTGCTGGGCATGGTACTGGGGAGACCTCCAGCAATTATAAACAAGTGACAATCAGAAAATCCAATATGGCAGCATCCAGTTTTATATAAACAAATGAATACTACAAAAACCAACATGGCGGCTTCAAGCAGTTTATAAAAAAATTATGAACGAATAAACACAATATGGCAGCCTTCACCCATGTATAAACAAATGACAAACGAAAAGCCAAGATGGTGGTTTCCAGCAATGTATAAACAAATCACGGACGAATAATTCGAATATGGTGCCCTCCAGCAATCTATAAACAAATGATAAATAAAAAAAAACAAATTTTGTTCTCCAGAAATATATGGACAAATTACTGATTAAAAAAACCTAAATTACGGAATGAGTATAGGTGTGTGGTGAGGGCAACCTCCTGAAATTTGTTTTCAAATAACATTTTTAAAGTATTTAAAAATATATTTTAATAGTAGTTGGACATTTTCAAATAATAGTTCTTAAATTATTAATTTTCGAAATTTTTATAATCCTTTTTGATTTAAAAAAAAATTTAATTTGTAATGCATTTTTGTGATTTTTGGACATTTTTGTGTTTAAGGTCATTAAAAGTCATGGGGTCAAAGTCAAGGTCATATATATCCTATATATAGGCTAAGATGGCTGATGGTTAGTTCTGAATCCAGACCCTGGATCTCTTGTATCAATTTGGCATACCCTATACCTATAAAACCAATATGGCCACCACTGTTCTGCCCTCGAGAAGTGAGCCCCACAAATCACTTAAGTTGGTTGAAAATTGCCTTTGAGGAGCTCGTTTTTGCAAGTGGAATGATCGGTGCTCTTTTGAGTGAAAAAGTGGAAATTTTTTAAGGAAAAAAAATGGAGATGTTTTACAGAAAAAATGAAAATTTTAAGGAAAAAAGGGAAATTTTTAAAGAAATGTAGTCGATTTGAAAGGAAAGAGGGAAAATTTCTAGGTAAGAAGGGAAATTCCAAGGTTGCGGTGGTCGGCTCCGGCTCTGCAGCCCTAATCCCTTGCGCCCGAACATACATAATCATACTACTTACAATGTTAATTCAGCACAGACAATATTACAACCTTTTCGGGAAGAAACTGCAAATAGAGCTTTCTTGAGCGCGGAAATGTAATTTGTTATAGTTTAATGGGCGATTTCACAAAATCCATCACAAATGTACTGGTTGCCTTATTACTACAAAAATCTTCCATCTCGATAAAAAAAATAGCTGTAAACTTTGTAATGGTTCCGAGGTTGCCTGCCGTCTAAATGCAGTACGAAGCCCAGAATTTCACTTACTGGTTGAAACTGACCTACCAAAGAAAGTTTTATTTATGATTTACATGTAGTCCAGAATAATCCCCTAGATTTTATAAAACAATATTTTGTGATCAAAATTTCGACTTTTGCGATTCTAAGATTTCTTTGAAAGGATTTTTAGAAATATTAAACTGTTATAGAAGTTAATTTTGCAGTATGTTAATCAATTTCCAACATTAACAGTGAAATTGTTGAAACGTGTAAACGAATATTGTAAAAATAACAATTGATAAATAAGTATGGGGGCAGCTATATTGTATGTTCTTAGCTATATCGTATTCTTGACCTTTACCCTGGTAGTCTTGAACACAAACATTTAAGTAAAACAAAAAAATGTTAAAAATTAAATTAAATAATACGTATTTATTAATAATTCTACAAAATTAATTTTTAATTTGTAAAATGTGGTTTGTCAGCCATAGGTTTTTATTTTATAAGCTTGGGGCATGCAAACCCGGAAAACTTTAATATTCGCTGGTTTTCCTACATCAACAGTTAGGTACGGTTGTGGCCATGCTGTGGTGAATGTTCTTAACAAGTTCGTGACAATAACATCTAAGCTTGAACCCTACAAATTCGAAGAATACACGTATGCCGTAATGCATACCCCATAATGAGCAAGTTTTGCACAGCGGCAGCCGTATTAGATGTTCCAAACTTGACCTTGAACCCAACAATTTCAGAAGAATCTCAACAAATTAAAAGAAAAACATTTTTAGGATAGTGTTATAAAAATTATTTAAATTCTTTGAATTTGATTAATGCATAGCCCATTATGATTTATAAGCACTGTATAAGTAAAATCTAAAACCTTAAATATTAATCCAATTTAAAATTTCTTTTTTATCTTGTGGTATACCCGGATTGGTAATACATTCCACCTCCGACAAGACAATATGCCATGATAGACAGAAAGGTTTTGTTTAAACATAGTTGGCCCTCATCCCGCAACCACTTGTTGAGATCGCAAGGCAGTGATTCCGACCTCGACAAGACAGTATGCTACATTAGACTCCAAACCATTGTGTAAACATGGTTGGCCATCACTTAGCTACCAGTGGAGATAGAAAAAACGAACTAATATTGTATGTAAGAAATCTGATGCTGAACACGGTAATTTAGGGGAAGGGTGGGTAGCCTTGGACACCTAAGTAAAAATTAATGTACTATTGATAAAAATTTCTTCACATATAATGTAATTGCTCATTACAAACACTCTCATACTCTTTAGACCTTAACATCTTGATGATGTAAATTTGCAATGCATTGTTTAATATAAATGCAAAAATATGAGTATATGTTTTAATCGGTGAACATGGAAGAGGCTCGTAGCTCCGAGCAAGGTACATTAATCAATAAAAACTAGTAAAATTACACATGTAGCAGTCATGTACATTCTTAAATAAAACACAATTATGTACATTTTGATTTACAGTGATAAAAATGATAGAATGGATCAGTTTAGTCAACGCTATCACATTATTCATGGGCCCAACCACCACAGTGCTTGCACTGAATCCAGTTCTCAAAATCCTCACCACATAGAATGCAGACAGTAGTTTTTTTATAATATTTTTTTTTTCATTTAATCGTGAGAAAGAAAACTTGGTGTATTTATTTTGCGGCTCCATCGATTAACTAGTAGAAAGGTTTCTCGCGCACTTCTGAATTGCAGTTTCAGTCTTCTGCTTTGGCTATGCTTATGTTTCCTGGATGAAACTGTTTGGTTTGATTAAATTTGATTTTTATGTGGGGTAGATGTGAGAATTTGACTCTTCTGTGGCCTCCATTTCATTGTATTAAATTTCTTCTAAGTCACTTTTGGGAGTGGTGACAACTTTTTCAGTAAATTTTGGAAATTAGAACCTTTAAATTCCTTTAAACCGCTGGTCAATGGCTGAGGCTCATGGTTTGGGTTGGACACAATGGAATGCTGCTTTGAAACATGTATACAATTTTCAACTGTGCAGATTTCCTTTGTAGTGTTCTTAGTAGGACGAGAACATTGAACTTCAGTGTTGGAAGGAACTGCTTTAGAGTTCAATATCTTTCTGTCACATTACTTGTTGATATGGCTTGGATAAAACCGCTGGTTGTTAACGGCGTTGTGTGGTAGAAGTTGTCGGTCATGCAAAGTGGTTTTAGAGGACTAATGGCTACAGTGCTCTTGAAGTTCAACTGAGTTCAGGCCTACAGAGTTTTCCAGAAGGTCTCCACGTGGCATACTACTGTTGTGAAAAATATTTTATCCAGGAAGATTTTTTGAAATCTATCTGCTGTCAAATGCAAGATCTGGAATGTCTGTCATAAGGCTAGCTGCAAAATCACGATCGCTAAATACATTTCGGTTTATGGGATTAATTCATGTGCTAGAAAACCCATTTACCGCCACTTTCAAACTACAGACCTTAGTGTATGCACTACCCACAAGGCCAGCAATATCATAGATATTGAATCCCAACGAAGAATTTTTTTCTCATCCAAAGTGCACATGCCTCGGCGTATGAGCCCTTAAAAGGTTTCATAAATGTGTGGTCTAGGGGTTGAAGCTTGTGAGATGATTGGGGTGGTATGCTTAGCATGTGAAAGCTGTTCGCAAGTGCAAGCATGATAACTTCACCTTCTCTGTGGCTGCAATGTCCATCTACGATTAACAACCCTGGATTTTCTTCTGTTGGATGAGTGAAGTGAACAAAATGGTGCAAGTACTGGAGAAATATTGCTCCAGTGATCCAGCCAGATGGATGAGTATTCAAACGACAACGAGGATAAATAAAGAGGGGGGAATAAACATTCTATTCGCAACTCATGCAAAACAGAATTGATATGTTTTCCCCACGTTCTCCTGAAGTCAGTTTCCCAACCCGCCTTTTACCATTGACTGATATTACCTCTGAATTTCCATAAACACAGAATACCCTTCTTTCATCTTCATTGAAAATGCGTGATGGCGGAAAGGCATAATTCTGGTATAGAGAGTCCAACTTTTCAAATTATCATGCTACTTGAGGTATCTTAAAACCAACAGCTCTCACGATGCTGGTCGATTCTGGAGTTCTCAAAGCCATTTCAAGAAATCTAGACATAAATCCGCAATAAAATCTTTACATGCCATTTTTGTAGTCCTATTAAAATAGCGATGCAACTTGAGATTTTCAGCCACATCAGAAGCTAATTTTAGGAATTTCTTCCATGTAAGAAGCAATAAACGATTATCCAGGTCTCGTATGTGTTCGGCCAGCTGAAACTCAAATTATTCCGGAAAAGTTTTGTTGAATCGACCAAGTTTTGCTTGTAAATTAACGTGAGAACCATACTTAACAGCCCTTACTTTGTCTTTGCAGTGTGTTCTTGGGAACATCTTAGCAGGTTGCTGCCTCTCTCACAGTAAGTTGTCCAGAAACAACACGGTACCTAGCAATTTTCATGTTATTTTCAATCCACGACCCTCTATCTGCCTTTGTTCCTTCAAAATTTGGCTTGTTTTGTAGCCCTGGAACGAAAATAATTCTTTCGGAATTTCTGTGTCGCTACCTGTCCACAAAAATCACTAGTTTACATTGTCCGGGGCTACCACTCTTTCAAGTGTCCGGGGCTATCAGCTATGTAGAATTTTATAGCGTCCTTTTAAAATTAAGAACATTACATAATATAGGCATATCGTTACATAATTTTAACTTAACGATGTTACATATGTGTAGGGTAGGATATGCAGATAGGCACGCACAAATGCCCATACGATGGTGCCACAAATTTTATATAACATAAAAGAAGTAGGCCTTAAAATAAACCTCTCTAAAACTAAAATCATTTCGCGAGGATCTGGAACTTATATGTCCGTACTTTATTGTATTAGATATGTGCGGGTAAGTAATTAGTAAACATCAGGCAGGACCAGAGTTTGTCACTTTAGTCTCAGTAAAGATGTAGGAATACATTTTCTTTCGACCAAGAGCTTTACAATATAACACATCTCGCAGTGTGTCGTTCACTTCATACAAACTTATATTCTCACGATGTAAAAAATAAACAAATCCTTTCGAAGTTACGACAGCATTAGTTGTTATTACCTGGGTTTCAAATGTATATCAAAATAGACATTACGTATCATTACTGCGTTGCGGTATTCCCTTCGCATACTCGTCAGTGTGCTTACGTCCACCTTAATTAAATATTACTTCATTAAATATTGCTCTCAAATAACATTAACTTGACAGTAGGAATATCGGCTTTTTCAATGCTTCTTGTTAAATGGCACATTATGTAAGCAAATTGCTCGCATTAATCAAATGCCTTTACCCTGATGTCAGTGGTTCCTCATATGCTCGTAGTGCCGTGAAATTACAGTTACCCAGAATTTTTCCGGTGGTCGGTTGTTTCAACTCGTAACAGTTTCTCTGAGGGAATTTCGGCGCAGTGTAAAGTCCCTCGAATAAATATAGTAATTTCTTCATCACATAAATCCCAATGTTTACTGATGTTGATTACTCTAGTTAGAACTATTTGTCCATTTAGAAATCTTTTAACCTTCGAGAGCTTCTTATGCTCTCTTATCCTTTCCGCAGCCAAAACAAACGACATTTAGCAATCTTATTAACTTCTTCGCTTTCCTCTTCCGAAGATGTGAGGTTTCCCTCAGTGTTCATGGTGACATGTGTAACTTCGTCAGGTACAACACTTTCAATCACCTTCCCATTATCACTTCCCACGGGGTCAGTGTTTGGGTCCTAGTTTCACTAACCCTTAATGGTTTAACCTCCTATTGTTCTGGTTGGTGGAGAAATTTTGAATTTAGTGTGAGAAATAATGCAGACACCCGTGGATCAAGAGGTTCTTGAACGGCAAAATAGCCAGATGGTACCGGGCTTTAGTGCCGCCATTTACCTATCATGAATATTTCCTTGCACAAATTGTGCTTGCTCCTGTCTAACTGCTGGTACAGGTGAGTTAATTTCTATTCTCGTGTCTTTATTAATATGGCACTGGCACTGTGCATTGCTGCAGTCATTCTTTGCATTTCCTTGCTGGTTTATTCCTTGTGAAGGAGCCTGAATTTGAGATTTGTGTTCTCATTGTGTTCCTTCCATAGATCTCCTTTCACCTTCCGACTGATTACCTTCGTTATCGTCGGGCATATTTCTGCTGTTGCGACATCTTCCTCGCTGGTACCGTACGTTTAAATAATATTTTCAGCCTCTGTAAGAGCGTAGCTCTCATGGAAAATGATCCTACCCAGGGATTGAGTACAGGGGAGCATAACACCATTGAGAACGATTTACTCTAGGCCCTTGGTTTGATATGTAAGTCGGTTGGATATAAGTGTAGTGTGTTTGATCGGGACATAGTGGTGGGATTCGGTCTGCCTGGTTTATCTTGTTACTATCTCTACTTATTATGACCACTGCAACTTCTCACTATGGTCTTCAGCTAGTACACCTTCAAACGATACTAAATTATGGTCCATCCTTCCCCACCAATGTGCTTGAAAATTATATTGAAACTGGTGAAGAACCATAAAAATGAACTCTTCACCGCTGATAGGAGGCGTCATGTGTCACGAGATTTCATAAACCTCGGAGAAGTGCATTTCTAAACTTTTGCCCTTACCCATATAAACGAGTTCTGCATGCAGCTGAGCATGGAGGTTTCCATGTATTTTATTATTCCAATGTTGATCTAAAATTTTATCTCGGAATTCTGAATATGTACTGACAGAATTTTTCATGACTTCCCACCAATTATAAGCGGTTGATTTTAGTGAGAGTTAAAGACACCTGAGCATGTCGTTGTCTGCTAGTCAAAACAAGCATGGCTATACTTAGAATCGCAGCAAGAAATTGATATGATTTTCACAAAATTTTGATTCAAATCTGGGCAGCTGTTCGGCCCATAGATTTGATGGGTGGTCCATTAGCATAGGAATTGCAGTATTTGCATGTAATTGAGTGTTATAGATCTGTACATCAGCGATTTGCAAGGAGGAATCTAAAGAAGAAGTTGCAGGTTCTGCAGAGTGGTGATTTTCATTACTTGAATGATATGATTATAAGCGTAGGTTGTTTAACGAATCAGCCACCTGTCTTAATTTGTCCACCTTTTCGCCTACTTCTGAAACCTGGGTATTGATTTTGCCCATAACCACATGATGTGATTTCTCTACTTGACCTAGCCTCTTTTCTAGGTGATGGTGAAATGACTCAATCTGCCCATCTACTAGAGCGTTCACATAACCTGTGTTCACTCTTGGTCCCAGTCGTGTTTCTAGTATCTGTATGCACTGTTCGATCTATTTGATGCTTGCAGTGTTTTGCACAACATCTTCTCTGGTGTTAACTTCTGCCTAATGAATGGTACAAACTTCTTGCTGGAACTCATTAATTTCTCGGTCAAACCGTTCCGATAATACGGTTTTTGGTTTTATTGGCCCCTCTTGACTAAGTTTAATTTCACATCATGTTGTTTCTTGGCTATCAGCGATTTATTCAATTTGCTCTGCTAACTCACGTCTTGTGGTTTCTTGGCTTTCCTGGCTTTTTGAGAATTCACACATGATCACCTGCACCCATGGTGGCATTTCAGGTGTAACCAAGTCCTGACTTGCAGTAGTTTGACTTGTGTTTACTGGTAATGCTGGTGTGCCTGTATTAGTGATAGGTGTTTGTGGTTCGTGTCGGCTATTATAATTCCTGGTACACTAGAACGTTCTTCAACTACTATGTTCGCGACATCAGTTACCCCCTCCATGATAGTGATGTATTCTAAACGTTTATAATTTATAGGCATAATTTTAAATTGCAGCACGTTTTATCTTGCTTACACATTGAACGTTATTTACAACAACTGTGGTTGCCTGGTTTAATGGTTTGCTCTTTAAAAGTGAACTAATACATTCGTTCGGCCGACACGTTGGGTAGCCACTTATTTTATGTAACGTAAGGACATTAGATATGTGTTTGGCAGGATACGCAGACAGGCACGCACAAATGCCCATATGTTGGAGCCACAAATTTTATGTAACTTAATGTAACACATCTCGGTATGGTTATGAAGGTGTACATGAGTTACAACCAGTATAGTGGAATTGGTGTGAGCTAGGTGATTCAATGTGTGGTGAGAGTAGAATCTTGCATAAGTCACCAAAAGAAACCAAGTATAAACTCTCTTATTAATCACTCTATATGTGTGAGTTGACACCGTTTAGGTTATATGATTAACAGAACACTTACAACTTTGATCTGAACTACTGTCGGAGGAAATCAAGGTGTCAGCATTCTCTAGCTCTCAGAATTACCGTGCGAGAGGAATACTGGAAGTCTGGTAGTAGTTGTGAAGACAAAATATGACCAAAATACCCTTTTGCAATAACTGAGATATCTCAATTTCCCTACTGGAAATAATTATCACATTAATAATATTTATCCAGCTGACATTTATTTTAAAGAAGAAATACCCTGGACGAAAGATTTAAATACTTTACAAAGTTGTAATTTTTTTCAAATATTCATTGATATGATATTTTGAAATCTTTATAGTTAGTAGGATTAGTGTGCATTAAAGTGGCTGTAATATAAGAAACTCAGCCCAGTGATTGAAGAGAAATTGAATAAAATGTCTTATTAATAACATTATTATTGTACCAAATATATTAATGCTCACGCCAATTCAGATTAGGAGCACAAGATCAAAATCATCAGGGTTAGTAGGTTTAATTACTTGAAAATTAATAACGCATCTGTCTAAGATGGCATAGTTAATTGACTTATAAGCAAGGTTAATTTTCGGCCATCATACTGATATATTCTCACGAAGATGATAAAAGATGCTTAGACTCACGCCCAACCATCAGACATAGCAGGATCTAGAGCTCTGCATTGCGGGACTCTCGAGTTCTTACATGATGTGTTTCCTATTAGGTTCATGGACCTAGGTACTTGCTTACAGTCTTTAAATGTACCACTCGGCATACTACAGGTGATGAACCATAATTAAGCAATCTTCGCATATGAAGCACGAGGAGACTCTTTTCTTTTCTTCTTGTAGTCCCGAGTTCTCTTCTCGGCAGTATGCTATCATATTATCGGCACTCGAATGACTGTACCTATTAAAAAATCCAAAAACTTCCATCAGACTCGTGACACGTCATGACTTACCTAACTGTAGAAGCAGACCAATAGGACATTAAAATCCTCGCTAAAGCTTAAAAACTGATCCTAACATGGCAACCAATGGCAGGGTGGATGCTCCAGTAATGCTGTCAACTTTGCCTTGTTGCCCCTGGCAACTATAAGCACATAGTTTCTAACATCTCGGAAACATTAAATAAACCACCATCTATAACACAGAATAGTAACAGTCATAAAATTTAAATGACAAAAATTATTATATTTGATACAATAATTGTTAAAATAAATATTCCGAGCAAATAAATTCAAGAAAATGTGTCAAATAGTCCACATATCAAAATTAAATCATTAAAGGTGTAAAGGTTTATGATGTTACATATGCACCACCAACATTTCGCTAAGTGTAAACGTCGGATAAATGTATAATAAGGTAATGGCTGTCAGAGTTCAGCACTGTAATTTTACGTTACCCCTCTCTCAGAATTCATAGTTGTAATTATGAATCATTCAACAACATTATCTCAACACAGGTATCAATAAAACATTGTGACATTGAAAACTCTCAAACTTCCGTCAATCCTGATACATACATTTAACCATAATGGAACTCTCTACATATGTACATATATACACTCATTATCATCAATAGCTTACAACTAACATGAAACATGTGATTTATTTTAATATTGTCTCATCATTAAATTTATCATTATTGACCACTCGTTCCTGTTTATCCCACTTAATATACAGCTGATCGTTTTGGGGTCGTTAACCTGCCCCTCTTCTCGGCGGCGTTCGGCGAAACTCAACTCACTCTGATGGTTCCCGAAGTTCGACGCTTGGTCGAGTGTTTTGCTTGGATTTACATAACAGTCAGTTTTCGCGTGCCTCTTCTCTTGGACGATGCGTAGAACACAAATAAGATGAAAAAAATAGATTTAAAAGTTTGATAAACTATTACAAAAATGAGATCAGACGGACATCTATTTTAGATCCTACACAACAAAGCAATCTAGCATATGATGGCTAACCTTGGGTTATCTTCATGTGCAACTGAATAACATGCTAACAAGGAATAATGCATGTTAACACTAGCATCCCCTGCAACCACAGATGTTAGGCGAAAAATGGCGTTCGGCTGTTGAAAGTTCGTACTTTCCAGTACCATATTACTGCGTGTGCATTATGCCAAGTTATTCTAAGCGTTTTGAAATAGTGAGTGTGGTAATTTTTATGTGTGTGTTTGTAAGTGAAACAGTTTTGTGCGTGTGTGATTGTTTACATAAAACTTGATGTTCCCGTTCCAAGTTTCTATGAGACCCACGCCAATGGGTTACGGTGTCGTTCATTGAAAACACATACACTTAAATTTCACACGAGCATTTGCAACCCAAAATATTTTATCTCAACAATGCCACTTTACACTTACTTACTGAGATCTGACTTCGTTACTGCACACTTGCTCTCTATTAGGGTACAATAAAAGTGTCTACAGCTGCAATAACAATGTTAAAGAAGATTTTCTGCTCTGGTGTAAAACTATGCACCGACTTTTCACCTATCTCAGGTGGAACCAAGAGACTTTCAGAAGATAACAGAGGTAGCATCTCGCCCAACAATACATCGACGTAGGAAACTCAAAAAGGAAACATCATCAGTACTAACGAATTAAACATAACACAACTATATACATCACGTGGAATTCCATCAATAAACACAAGGGAAAATATACACAGCTATATACAAACATGATACTGCGTCATTGAACACAGGGGGAAATATACATACAACGTGTAGTAAACAACCAATGAATCAATTTGCGCCACCAAATATGGCTTATTCAGGAAGATCAAAACCAATTGCTGTCACAGAGTTTTCTGTCATGCGGAATATCAAAATTAAAATATAGTTCCCTTCCTAATAAAATACATAATATCCTTCTACTTCATGTTCGTGAGGATATAAAACTTGTGAGTACCTAATTTTATTATATTAGACATGTGCCGAGGGTAAGTAATTAGTAAACATCAGGCAGGACTAGCGTTTTTCACTTTAGGTTGAGTTAGGATGTAGGCATAAATTTCCTTTAGACTACGTGCTTTACAATATAACACATCTTACAGTGTGTCGTCGGAACCGATTTTGTCCGCACAGAAAGATAAATCTGTCAAAGAGTGCGTGTCTTGACTGAGAGAAAGGTCGAGGCGGTAGACTTGACCTGACGTCACCATGCTACCTGCGCAGAAAGATGCGCGCTCGTCTGAGGCAACCTCCCTTTACTAATCTTGATACTGGGTCACAAAACCAAAAACCAACATGTGAATGGAGCGCATGTTGGGTACACTGCGTTTATTATGGTTGGCTAGGGCGGGGTGCACTAGCCGCGCCTAACCTTGGCCTATTCAAATGATTACCGCCTGAGAAGTTAAGGGCCTCGATCTGTACTTCCCCCGGGCAGAGATGCCTAGCCTCAATGATGATAAACGGTGACAGCAGAACGTAATTTTTATGTTAGTAGAACTAACACAACCACAGACAAAGATGGTCGCTTGCGGGTTGATATAATTAGAATGTGATCATTTTATTTTACGATTGAATAAATAATTGCTGTTTTTTTTTTTTTTTTTAAGAATACTCAAAATTTGAAAATTTATTTCATTGAATTCTGATTTTATTTTGTTTGAAAAGAAGATAATGCTTAACTTGTTGGATTTGCTGTAGATAAAGAACGAAGTTAGTGAAATACCTGAGAAGCTAATATTTTCGGCGTTGTGATTAAAACTGATATGTTACAAACGGCACCCAATGTGCTATTGGTCTTGTGATTCAATTGAAATGATACAAACTGCCATAGTGATATCGTTATTAACCCCGGCTCGAATAGGGCAGTGTTGCTTATGGCCTATGCCCTTTTTTAAAGCATAGCTGATCACCATTTCGCGACCGTTGTAGGTAGAAACAACATATTCAGATCTTAGGTAATATGCACCTAAACACAAAAATATGTCACGGTAGACCCTAAGATTTTTGATATACATTGCTGATCACCATTCCACGACCAATGAAGATAAAGACACCAAATTCATAATGTCGGTAGTAGTGGAAACCTTGGGCATGACAGTATATGTATCACATTAGTACCGAGCTAAATATGCAGAATTGACCTCAATTTCAAGACCAATTTAAAGATCGAACCAGTAAATGCAGACTGTAGGCAACATTCATGTCCCTGAAATGCATTATACGTAAAGCTTTATTAAATGCATATTTGGCCTTAATTTCACAACTTTTGGAGATTCAACCATAAGACTGAGATCGTCGTTAAATATTCCGACCCCGAATATATCAATGTAGTGTATTAGGGTATATGTCTAATTTCTTTAACAAGCATAGTTGGTCATCACTTCACAACCACTGGAGGTAGAACCACCGAATTCAAACTGCAGGTAACTCTCGTGACCCTGGACAAGTTGATACATCCTGCTAGTCCCTATGTGCTTTTATAACCAGAGTTGGTAACCATTTTCGAATCACAGTAGGCCGGACCACCAAATAGCGATCACATTTAACACTCCCGACGCCAATCTAGGTACTTACATACGTACATAGAAGAAAGTAACCTAATGAGTGTTACTAACAACTTCATTTTTACATTAAAGTGCATAGAGTTAGAAGGAGGAATCCCTCCAAAAGAATAAATTAAAAAGTGATTAGTTAGCAACAAACCAGCTATAATTGGTTTCTGTTGGAATAACAATTTTAAATAAGCCACAGAGTTTGTTATTCGTTTTATAGTCCTTGTATAGCTTTTGAAAACATGTAAAGTTAACATTTCTAGGAACCTAATGACAAGAGTCCGTACATCGCCATTAAATTGTTAGACACGCCAAACTGTTAGAAATACGTCATGCCTGTAGTGTGTATACGATAAATAAGAAACAATTTAGACACTTGTGTAAATATTATACTTTCAGTATTAAGGAAAACACAGATAGTCGTGTGCAGTTAGCAGTGAACCAGATATTTAGTGAATATGCACCAAATTTTGGGTCGCTTATTTATACTATATTTGTTTGCACTGCAGTTTCGGAATAAAACTCAATTTACTATGGGAGAGTTTGGCATTTGGAAAATTTCCGTCACTATGTGCGCAGTGCTCCAAGTGGTAACTTTTAATTAAAATTTTAATTTATGTGTATTAGGAAAAAGAAAGATTATACACAGTTATAAAGTCATTTTATATTTGATTTATGATCATTTCAATCATCCTGCCGTTTAACGTAAAAAATAGAGAAAATTTAGTTCCTTCCCGACACTAGCGCTTACCTAGCGGCGAAAATGTTCTATTTTGTCAAACTTTTGACATTGATCTTCCCAATCTGTAGTAAAATAAGTAACCCTATTTATACGTACACATTCGGAGTGCTCGTTTACAATTCATATGGCTAGCTAGGGCAAGATGCGTGCGTGCAGTTGCGTACCCAAGATTTTTATTTTATCTTGGTAGCGGCTGAACCTCGGATTCTGAAGTGAGCACTTTCCACAACAAGAAAAACACATTTTCACAGTGTAAATTTGCACACTCGAGGGAAACTTACTGCCATTTTTTATTTAAATTTACAGTACACAGTTTTCAGATAGATTTTCCATACTTTTTAAATTTATATTTCGACTATTTTTGGGAGTGATTGCAGCCCCTTCAGCTGCTCCCTTGAGATGCTTCAGTTCATGTGTGTGTGTGTGTGTCGTTCTTATATACAACTATGAAGGATAAGCCAGATCACCTTCCCGACTTAAGGGGAATCTCATCCCACCATATTCAATTGTTGGTTCTCTTTAGCTTGTTTACTTTTTTTAAAAGAAAATCTCGAATATACCCCTATACTCAACCGGCAATGGCCTTCATACACGCATAACGACTGGACTATGAACTCATGATTACGTCACAATATTTCTAGCAAGTTTTGGCAGAATAAAAATTGTGACGTATGAGTTATTTGTGGTTGCCTTGTCTTGTCAGTACTGCAGTGTTGGGTATTTGCAAAGAAAAAAAAAGGTTTAGTGGTAGGCACAATATATTTTGTGAATATTGATCTCACCACGATATTCTGTGGTGTGCAAAAATATTTTGTAGTCGTTACATTAATTTTGCGAAATTTTGCCAGAATCATAATCGCGACATATGTGGTATTCGTGGTTCCCTTATCTTGTATGTACTGCAGGGTTGGATATTTACAGACAAAAAACAGTTAATTGGTAGCCACAAAATATTTTGTGAATATTGACCCCACCAAGAAATTCCGCGGTGTACACAAAATATTTCGTAGTCACCACAAAAGTGTAGTAGTCAGAAAAACATACTTTGTAGTCAGCAAAACATATTTTTTAGTCAGCACAATAGTGAAACACATTATGTAGACAGCACACAAGTGTAGCAAGGCCAGCAGAACATAGTTTGTAGTTAGCACAAAAGTTTAAGGTGTAATTTCTGGATTTCCTTTTTAACAGGTTCGAAAAACCAAGAATCCAATATTGCGGGGGTAAGGCTCCCCTTAGAAACTATGTTCCCTCGCATCAGCTGCGAGGCACTGCCAACACACGAGGGACGGCCCAGTGCAGTGCAATGCCTGTGTGTCCACAGAAGCAGTACACGCTGCTGATGTGCGCTGCTCGCAACAACAGACTGCCCGTGGTCAACCTGCTGCTGGACACGCTGGAGAACGTGCAGGTGGACGCTGCAGACTGCGAGCGGCAGACGGCGCTCTTCCACGCCGCTCTCGGCGGACACCTTCACGTCGTGGCGCGACTCGTCGACGCTCACGCACACATCGACTGCCCCAACAAGGTGCGTGCTTACCCCCCCTCCCCCTCCACTCCCAGTCGGCAGACCTGCGGTACCCACCCCTGCAAGGGAACGTACCAACAAAAGCCTACCACCGACGAATCCGATTCACCCCTTACCCTACCTCCTTTTACAAACCTATTTTCCATTTCCGAAACAGTTAAGTTGTTGGCTTCATAATTCGTATTTACTGCGCTCTGCTTGACGACACTATACTCCAAGTTGGGTTAATGGTATTCATTAAATAAATATTTTAATGATGGTTGCTTTCGAGTTTATTCATAAGGCAATTTTTCTTATCAAAATCAGAATTACTAATGGCATATGATAAGATTTTTATTAATAGGACATTATATGTTATAGATGGTAAATTAATGATTCATTTTCAGCTTGATAAGGATTTTACAATTTTTTATCAGTTGTTTAGTGCGAAAAATTTGTTTGTCTGGCTTTATATCTTATTAAGAAGAATACAACATAGAATTATTTTTAAAGTTATTTATTATGTGTATTTAGTGTAATAAATTTTCGTGCTAAAATTCCCTTGTTCATTATTTGGGTTGTTAAAAAACAAAGGAAATGGGTAAAGGCTGTTCACGATAATGTGAGCACTTCCGAAATAAACCTTAGGAAAAGTCACTGCTCCTACCTGCATAGATTTGAACGGGAGCACTGGTTAACATGCGGCTAGTAAAGTTGGTAACGATAGAGGGCAAGCGTTTCAATATATTAACATCGATTAAAAAGTGTTAGGTAACCATTTGTTATAATTTTAATTATTTATTTCGCTTGATATTTTCTTATGCACATGGAAGTGTAAAAATGGGCATATTTATACAATA
This sequence comes from Dryococelus australis, assembly GCA_029891345.1. Classification (NCBI taxonomy): domain Eukaryota; kingdom Metazoa; phylum Arthropoda; class Insecta; order Phasmatodea; family Phasmatidae; genus Dryococelus; species Dryococelus australis. Next base: position 234,853,687 of record CM056996.1, on the reverse strand, counting down.
TTTACTTTTTTAATAATTTCACAGTTTTAGTTAACCGACGCATGCATGAAATAAATGATGAGGCTCGTGGCAATGTTAATTTTACGTAAGGCGGAAGAATACACAACGTGCACACAATTATAGACTGTTCACGGTAAATTGAGCACTTTTGAAAGCCCTGCTTAAGATCTATTTGTATGCACGTTGTGTATTCTTCCGCCTAATGCAACATTAACATTGCCATGGGCCTCACCCCTTTATTCATGCGTCGGAAAAGTGAAATTGTGTTATGTTTTAGAAAAGTAGATATATTACAAATTTGCTCATTTTTACACTTCGCTGCATAAAAAAAAACAGAAAGCGAAATAAACAAATTCAATTATTACAAATGGTTACCTAACACATTTTATTCGACGTTAAGATATGGAACTACTTTCCATCAAACGTTACCAACTTTACTGGGCGCGTGACTCTCAGTATGCCCGTTAAAATATATGCAGGTAGGGGCAGTGAGTTTTTTCTAAGGTTGATTTCAAAAGCGCTCAGTTGACCGTGAGCAGCCTGTAGGAAGGAAGGAAGGAAGGAAGGAAGGGAAGGTGCGTTGTGTGCAGGCGGGGCGGACGCCCTTGCATGCGGCGTGCGAGCGAGGCAACATGGAGGTGGCAGAGTTCCTGCTGCAGCGGGGCGCCGCCAGCGACGCCCGCGACGAGGACGGCAATGCGGCGCTGCACGTCGCCGCCGAGAACCAGCAGACAGACGTGGTGTCGCTGTTGCTGCTGCAGGCCGGGGCCCGCCCCGACCCCGACAATGCGGTAAGTCACTGCTCTCCTCGCTCCCCATCCTGCTCCTTGCATCCTCCAGGTCACGCCGAGGCCAACCTCCTTCCATTCCCGCCCGGCTCTCGTGTTGCGCCGCTGCTCCATACTCATCTCGCTTCGCCGGCATCTGCTATCAAGATCCCAAACCACTACACGCCATCTTCCCCTTCTTCCTACCTTCTTCAGTCGTCGCTCCTTCCAACTCTCGCCCCCCACCCCCCTATCCATCGCCTTCCCATAAAATTTCCTCCCTCCGTCTTCACCATCCTACTTCCGACCTCATTTTCTCCTTCCATCTTTCCCTGCTGATTGCAATCCCTCCTATGCTTATGTTTCTTCTCATTTTTGCAGTGGTTTTTGAGGAGAATCCTTAGTTGAATATTGTGTATATACATTTATCTCGGCAAATGCATGTACTGAATATACGACTTTTTCCCAGGAAATTATTAAATTCCGCGTCATTTTACTTTTTATCCCATAAAATATATTCAAAGAGAAATAATAAGAAATCTTTTTTTTTTTTTTTTTTTTTTTAATAATAGCACTATTTGGACTTTCCTGCACAATTTATTTTAAGGGAAAGGAAAAAACTAACACGACATCTGTTGATTTAATAAATTGGCTTTCATCACGCGTATTAATAGCCTGCAGTCACATATTTAATTTGAGATGATTTGGCTTTCCAGAAATGTATATCGCAGTATTAAGAGGGCATGTATCAATTATATGTGACGTTGATGCGTGAAAAAGTTTATATTAGAGTTTCCCCTCGAACCATTACTTCCCAAATTAATCATTAACTTTTAAAAAAATATGTAAGATCTGCACATATTGTTTAGTATTGAATTACTAAACAATAATACAATAGATTTTATAACATCATATATTATATAAAATAATTATGTGACTGTGGGGTTACACTGGTAGTCTGGTTTTTATTTAAACATAATTTTCAATGTCGTGCTATCATGCAGCAAGGAGCTGATGTAGACTTCAGGTCTGGGAGGATGGGAGTGTAATTTTCCTTTTGAGAAGGTATAAACGTTTGATACGCAACATTGGGAGGATAAAGCTGTCTCATCATTGCTTTAGGAGAAAACACTAAATCAATAAAAATATACTCAGCATTTAAAACACTAAGATATAGTTTATTTTCAGGTTTAAAATCTTTACATGACAGTTTCATTTCATTATATGAAATTAGGAAGGGGTGGCTACATGTTCGGTGCGGCCCCCTTTCTGAATCTTCCTGGCGTATAGTCCGTTTACATTTCAACACTTTTTTATTTTGAAAACAAACATTTGATAAATCACCCCAATAGCCAAAATTTGCCCTTTTTTTTTTTTTTTTACCATGTGGCTTAAACTTTAACACTGTTAATAATATTTATGTACCTATTATGATTTCAATAGAATGTTTATATAAAAGTAACAATATTATTTTGTAGTAAATGTGAATTAAAGCAGTGACAAGTGATATATTGGCAACGGGTAATTAGGAATACTATTGTTGCTTTTTGGAATTACAGTTTAGCGGCATAGATATTTTTATTCCGTCTAGCGAGAAAACTAGCTTTTTTTTCGTAGTGTGCTAAAAATAACTTAATGATATAAATACACAGAGGAAACACATTTTAAAGAATGTAATTCTTTTAATTGTAGTTTTCTTGCTTTTATAAATATGTGATGTTTTAATATAAACGTTATACTTCAATTTACTCTGTTTACATGATTCTGATTATTTTATAGAAATCTACCTTTCTTTATTGGAAACTAGCTTAGTTTTGTGTGTTGTTTAGCGGGATTTTTGAGGAACTGTTGGCAACACTGGCTACGGCAGGGCCATCTCACTTACAACAAGGGACTTACCCTTCGTGATTTTTTGTCATCAGTGTTAGTTGTGAAAGGGAATGTTGCTTATTGTGAAAAGGACTTAACATCCGTTGTTGTCAAACGGGTCTTGACGTGTAAGCAGTTGTATGGAGATGTTTATCTGAACTTGTAAATAACATTTTGTTAATATGTGCATGTGGTGCATTTGTATTTTTAATGTCTGCTACTAGCAGGCTTTCATGTCCATCTGTTATAATTTAATGTAAGTTTAATGTTTGTCTTTATTATGGTAAAACTCCACAATAGGGCTTTATTCATAAAATGGGAAAAAAATCTCGGAAAGTGGTATAATTCTACTCTACTAATTACACAGAAATCGAATTTACCAAGGGCATCAGCACTTAACCAATAGAAACCCCAAAATTACTATCATATTTTTATAATTTATATATATTATATATAATAAAAGTAATTTTAATTTTATGCATGGCCCCATACCTTTACGTAAACACAATAGAGCCCAATAGGCTAAGTCGTGTATTATTTATTAATAAATAATGGTTGTGCGAAACCATAACTCATGATGTATATCTTGCCCGCTCTAGATAAATAAAAACCAGTTTAAAACATGTGGAACATTTTAATGTAAATATTTTGCAGGAAATAAATGAAAGTTGATATTATGTAGCCAATTCATAAATTTGGCTATTGAAACATACATTTTTTGGTTTAAAAGTATCAGTATCAGTGAGAATCGTTGTAACTAATTCTGTTTAAAATAGTGTTTCAAACTACACTGACTTTACTGTATCTTTTCTTAACTCTCTCTTTCTCTCTCTCTCTCTCGTTCTCTTGCATTGTGAAATTGAGACAACTACCCTCTATGACGTCGGCCAAGCAGACAGCTGATGCCAAAAGAGGCGAAATCATGTCAAGCTAAAGTCACGGCCATAGCTACTGGAAAAGTTTATCAGTAGCAAATAATCAAAGCACTGCCAGAATGGTTGTTTGGGCACAAAATACTGTTTTTTTATCTCTATTTCAATTGTGTTTTAGACAATGTGCACTATGCGAAAGCGATAAAACCCAATACATCACAGTAAACCCAATACATCACAGTAAACCCAAAACATAATGTTAGAAATGTTTATCTATATGTCTATAAATACATATTCTGTACGTTATTTTGATAACTGAAGCAGTTACACAGTGTGAGCCTTTTCAGTACTCAGTCAGAATACATTGCTTTAGCCTGCGCAGCAGCTAAACGTCTGTTTGTGGGTAAGCCTGTGGTAGAAATCATACGTGTGTCAAAGGTGCAGTTTGTGTTAATTGAGGATAATGAATCGTGTATTAAAATGGCTTGTACTTTTGAAACGAACTGCTCAAAACCCCGTAAGTATGAAGCATCGCTTTGACAAAGATCTCGTGCAGGATAAAGTACTTAAACTGGTGTATGTAGACTCTCACAACCAAGTCGCAGATGTGTTGACAAAGGACCTTCCCAGTAGTAAATTTCAAATCTGTGTTACTGGTCTGGGTATGGCAAAATTAGGGAGAGGTGTTGAAAATGGCAATTTTGATGTATAAGGCTGTGTTGTAAATGTTAACATTGAGAGATTGTTAACAAGTGGTGTGTTGTATGTGTACCGAAACATAGACAAGTGTTTGTTTAGTAGCTGCCTTGTTAATAGTAGTAAATATGCAAGTTATCGCCTCTGAATGCAACTACCGATTTATCCTTTCATATAACACGGTCACTTCTAGGGGTTTGCTGGAGGAGTGGTGTAAAGGGGATACCGGATGTCTGAAATTACTAGGATTATAACTTCTTACCATTTGTTGCAAGGGACACCTTGACAACTTGACACACACACCTGACCCCTATTCAATAATTAAGGAAAATTGTTTTAAAGAAAAGGACAATGTCTAATATATATTATCTGTAATGTGCAAGTCAGTATTATAAATAGGTAAAATTTTCCTTTGAAAACCTTCAACAAAGAAATATTTCTTTCAATTGTTGTTATATATGTGTGTTCTGGATTTTTTATTTGATTAGCTTTAAAACAGACTACACCAACTCACACTTAAAGAAAAAATACTGTGCATATGTCAGCAAACACTGCTTGAATGAAAACACTTGGTGACAAGTGCCGCCTGTCAGCCATGAGTTGTAACTATCTGTGGCCAATGAATTGCAGCATCAGAGTAAATGTCCTATCTGTAATCCTGGGAGTGGTAAATTGCTGACACTGTGTTTGCGTCTACACACGATAATTCTTTCATTCCAGAAGTATGGGATATCCAGTAAAATACAGGAGAGTTGGCAACCTTCGTAGTTGCTCACGATAGTACAAGACACTCAATGACTCAGTGTATGGTCACCAGCCAAGGTGATAGTACTCTCCCTCAAGTTTTCAGTGTTGGCGTACATTGCTAGACCAGCTGCATTAGAGTCCTCGTCATGCTTCGTCACCACCTGTGACAGGACTGCCCGTGCTGTCTCACATGCCCATGCTGAATCACATTTGTGTTTAACTACCAACGGAGTTATGTTTTTGCGGGTTATGTAATGGTGTTGGGAGCAGCCTGGGTGTAAATGAATAAAACACATTTGAGAATGAACTGTTTACATTAGTAAACACACTCACCACATTACAGTGTAAAACACCGATCTGTTGGATCATTCAGTGGACCCTGATTCTGAACTCTTACAACAACAGTGCCTAAGTAGGCAGAGGGTGAGTTTTAAGGGGTTACACTTCTGAGTGCCAACAAGCCAGCAGGGGAAAAAGGCGGCTCTTCTCAGGACTTGAAGGAGACAAAAAGATTCTGGAGTTTGTTGATTATTACTTCTAGCCTTTGTTTCAAAATGTGATTGAAGCTCCCACATAGCACAAACAGCACATCCTACCTCCAGTTTTGCGTAACTCAGATTGACTAACTGACTTGGCATGGAATCACCCAGGACAGTGTTGGAGAGATGCCAAAATGTTTCTGAAATAATTCTTGTATTTTAATTGTAATAATGAAAGACATATTTTATTTAAAGTATGTGAACAATAAACTTCTGTGGTGCAAAACATATTACTGTAAATTAAAACTATAAACATATTCCCCAAGAGAGGACCTGCTAGATCAACGTGTACTCGCTGTCATGGGCGACTCGGCCATGTCCAAGGTATGAGAGCAGATTTTGGAGGGTTGGTTCTGTTTTGTAGGCATGCAGTGCACGACTCTGTTATCTTTTCTAAGTGAGCATCAATGTTGGGCCACTGCACATAGGACCTGGCTAAGGACTTCATTTGAACTATTCCAAAGTGTAATGAGTGCAAATCCTTTAATATTTTGCCCTGCAATTTGTCTGGTATGATAACCCGATGTCCCCATATTATGCAGCCGTGCTCAATTGTTGACTGGACTCTCTGGTATGTTTTCATATGTTACTCTACCTCATCTGGTAAACCTAACCTACAAAACTGTAACACCTTGCTCAACATTACATCTGTCCTTGTCTCAAAATTAATTGTTTGTCTGTTACTGGCAAATATTCCTCTGTTCCCACCCTGAGATACGAAAATTCCTCCACCTATTATGTTTTCCCTGCTAATAGTAGCCGTGATAGACCATCTGCATTGCAGTTGCTTCTACCATGGGCATATTCTATAGTGTAATCGTAACCATGTAGTGTTATCGCTCACTGCTCTAACCTATTGGCTGCCATCTGCGGAATGCCTTTGTGTTCCCAAAAGAATGTAAAGTATTGGCTTGTGGTCAGTTATGAGAGTGAAATGCCTTCCATAAAAACAGTCTGAAAATCGTTTGACACCACACATTATCGCCAATTCCTCACGATCAATCTGAGAGTAATTTTGTTGAGCTTTGGTAAGTGTGCACGATGCAAATGCAATTGGTATTTCATCCCCAGACGGATACAAATTGCTGCCTCCGAACCATATGGTAATGCATCGCAAGCTATCCAAACTGTGTAAATCTGGTTCATAGTGAGAAAATACCTTTCATGAAATTAACATTTGCTTTACAGTTGCAAAAGCATCATCACACTCTACCGAACAATTCCACTTGCAATCCTCTTTTATCAAAGCATACAATGGTGCCATAACCATAGCTATACAAGGAAGAGACTTACTGTAGTAATCCACTAATCCTAAAAAAAGATCTTAACTGTAATACATTCAGTGGTTTGGGTGGATTTTCTACAGCTTCGACTTTTTTAGTTTGTGTACTAATGCCATTTTGGTCCACAACATGTCCTAATAATAAAATTGAGCGCAGGAAAAATTGATACTTGTCCTTGTTTACCTTAAACCCTAACTCATACAAACGATTGAAGACTGTTCAAGGTTCTTTAAATGGTCTTCTGCATCCTTTCCTGTAACCAAAATATCATACCGAAAACTGACAATATATTCCAGACCTTGTAACACTTGGTCCATAGTGCTTTGGTGTATAGCAGATGCTGATGTTACACCAAATGGAAGATGTTTGTAACGAAAAAGTATCTTATGTGTCGTAATTGTGCAGATTTCCTGTGATGTCTCGTCAAACTGAAGTTGTTGATAGGCTTGCGACAAATCAATTTTTGAAAATACTTAAGCGCCTTGAATTTTGGCAATAATGTCTTCAATTCGTGTAAGCGGATATCTCTCAATCTCAAGTTCCTTGTTTACTGTTAACTTGAAGTCACCACAAATTCGAACCCTGCCATTGCTTTTGATGACTGGAACGATAGGCATCGCCCAATCAGTGAACACAACAGGGTGAATTATATACAAACGCAATAGTCTTTCCAATTCACTTTCCACTTTGTTTTTAAGAGTGAATAGCAGCACTCTATGTGGTCATAGAATACTTTTGTAATATTGTATTTCAGTTCTAATGTCACAACCTTTTTTGAAAATTTGCCCAAACCACCATCGAACAGCTGGGGGAACATGATTACGCATTTTCGCACCTGCTTATCACTTACCATCATAAGAAACATCTTAATGAATTAGGAAAACCGGTTTGGGAAGATTTAGGGCTCTATACCTGTCCCTGCCTAATAAAGGAGGTCCACCATTAGGCACAACAAATAATGGAGTTTTTTTTTCATATTATATCGTGTTTATTTTTTACTGTTTCTGTACCACTTGGTTGCAACTCGCCCCCTGTACCTATATGAGCGTAGTCTGATATTTGTGTTTTGGATAATGTTATTTGAGAAGTGTTGTCTGTAGATATCATACGATATTGCTGAAATAACAGCCCCTCTCTCCACTTTCATTTCAAGCACTGCCGATGCAATGTGCAATTATACAAACCATGGCTGTACACTAATACTATTGTCGTCGAATAGATGTAACCACGTGTCTTGGTTATCTTGCTATGGGTAATTATATTGATCCTCAACTTGAAAATCTCCAACCACCTAATTTTGCCGCATAACATTGCTTTGAGGGTCATGAAGATGACACATAACAATTAAGTGACCCAGTTTGTTGCAGTTATGGCATTTTTATCCTCTAAACCTGCACTTAAAAGCAAAGTGGTTAGGTTTGCCACAACAAAAACATACATCATCCTTGTGTTTCACACTTTTATTATTGCTGTAAGTGGCACTATTTGTGACTACCTGGTTGCCTGTTACTTTCAAAAGACCTGGGAATATTTTTTCCACGATGGTGGTTGTGATATTCCTGAACACGAGAGGAAAATATCTTGTGCACCTCAGCATTACGATATGGGATGTTGTGCTAACGATCTCTTGACACAACCGCCATATTTTATGCTGCCTTTTCATAGGACAAAGCGATTTTCACAGCTTTGTCAAACAAAGTTTCACTTTCCAGATATAAAACCTGCGTAGTGTCCTTGTTGCGGATCCCCACAACAAATTGATCACGTAATTCTTGATCATGAAACATTCCAAAATTGCAGTGATGTGTACATTTTCGCAGGCCTGCAACGAACTGTGCAATGAACTCTGTATTTGCTTGTAAACATTAGTGAAATTTATGCCGAGCTACAATCACCGAGGGCGAAAGTGAAAAATACGTATGCAGGATGGAAATTAGTTCTGGAAATGATTTGTTGGCTGGTTTAACAGGCTCCCATAAATCATGTAACAGCTCGTGCGTCACTTTCTCTATAGACATCAGAATGGCTCTCCTTTTCTTGAGTCCCTTGTCACCCTCACCAATGTCGTTGGTAATAAAATTTTGTTCCAAGCATTCACTGTACGAGTTCCAGTCCTCTTTGCCGTCTAAAAATTTGTCTAACGCGAATTTCGTCATTCTCGTCGCCAATTGTAGTATCTTTATTTAACGTGTAAGTAAACATACTGCTACATCAATAGTTTGCTGTGTAATCCATTACTGACAACTGTCCTAATAAACTATTCCCTTAATATCATACATGCTGGTTAATGGGTTTTTTCAGGGATTTCTTATTTCACCCACCCTAGCATTATGGAACTGCTCTTTATCCACCTTATTTTACCCTTTTCTGTTCCCAAGACCCCATTGTTCAGAGCAGCCCAAACCTTCCCATTCCACTTAACTGTCTGTTAATGAAACATGTACTAGTTATTGAAGGATAATTAAAATATGATGTGGCATTTTCCCAGTGGTTTTAAAATACATTTATATAGTCATAAATTTACATCATTCCACATGAATTTATGACACTATTAAACATGGACAAACCCATTTATAAAAAGGGTGCACGGGTAGCTCAACAAGGTTAAATTTTGACAATAGATTTAATCGAATTGTTGAAGTTTTTGTCACATATTTATTTTTTGCTCACTTATCTACATTCACAACCGAAGACACATGGCGATGCCATGTATGCTACTACAAACTTCACTGATAAATGTGGGTGGGATCCAGCAGGGTAGAAGGTTGCGTTTATTTCCCCAACTTCCGAGGGCTGCCAGGTATACAATATAATTTATGTTTAGCTGAGGGACGTATAGATAAGTGTCTTGTCTTAGAGGTGAGTACATGGTGGGTGTTTTCCAAAACAGGTTATTAGTGGCGTACAGGAGCCAGGTATTATGTACTACCTTGAAGGCTGCTTTTACATGTACATTGCCCAAAAAACTGTCTGGAGACAAGTATGGTCGATACCTGCACCAAATATTCAAAATAAAATAATGTCAAAATAGAAAATACAAGAATTTTTATGGAAGTATAGGGAAATTCGCTGTTTATTTGTGACGATCGTACACTGCTGCTGTCTCTCCAAACAAATTGGCTCTTTTTTCCAAGTTTTATAGCTAGGAAATCTAGAAGCTATGTTTTCATATTTTACCATTTATGTGTACAGAAAGTATTTAAAAAACAGAACCGTCAGCTCTCGGTTATTGTGAATCATATTGTGTGATTTGATCTCAACACATCACAGTTCAGCCTCCTCGCCACAATAACTACAGCTTTGTGCTCCCACTTCTGAAATAACACAGTACATAAATAAACTGGACCAATACTTAAAAGAGAAGTTACTGCCACTAGTATGTGGAAAAATTTTATTTTCAGAAACCCATTTCTATTTATTGGGTATTACCCATCCTTTTGTTATTTTGATAGCAATGTAAGAAACTGAAGTTTGTTTGATTATTTTTATTTTAAGTTCTCAAGTAATCTAATGAATAAATATACAATACTTAAAAAAAACCTACACGAGTAACTATCTGTTATTTGCATATCAGTATTTATAGTATTATACATATATATAGTTATTTACTGTGCTCATATTTTGAATTTAAAAAATATTAAGTCGTTGTAAAAATATTTATTTATAACTTTTAAGTTTTAATTATAATAATTGGTTCTGCTGAAGTAAAATAGCATTGCTGAAATAAACTTAACCAAATGTTGTTGAGAAAGAATGATGCCACATTACCTGCGTACAACAAAAAACATTCTGCACACACATAATTTTTGTCTGTTAACTCATAGGAAGTGTGGGGATGCGCAAAACTACCCATAGGGCTACATGATTAGACAATGGACAATGGAAATTGTTTACATGTTTGTTTCAGAAAGGTTTCACACCACTTCACTTCGCCAGCAATTTGGGCTGCCGAGGAATCATAGAGTCTCTCCTGCAGTATGGGAGCTGTATCAACTCTAAAAGCAAAGTACGAGAAAGTAAAGCGTTTTTCCATACAGAGACAACATGGCAGGAGTAGTGCTTAAAATTTTGCCCAGCACAACATAGTTTTGTGTACCCTTGCATGCCAATTCTCATATATATTTTACATGAAAATCATCATTTTAATTTGTTATTTAAGTTACTTAGAATATATGCTATGTGGTCATAGACTTCTTTGTTGATATATAACTTACTTTTGTATTTTACCTGCATATATATTTAAACAGTTATCTTCTGTTTAACAAGGCAGTAAACGTAAATAAAAGACACCCTTCTCCGTAATGCCAGCAAGCTGTTGCAAAATCATTGTACTAAGGGTTTACTTTTTATCTCTCCGCACTGTGTTATGAGAACTCCATGCTGCGAGTGACATCTGCCACCAAACATCTGGCAGACTTCATTGCTTCCACACTTTGACATACTTCCTGCACTCTCAGTTGTGATGCAGAATCACACATTTTCATGTTCACTCAGAGAAAGACTTGCTTTTATTACTCCATGTGATAACCAACCCAAGTCTCTCCTCACTGCCATTGTGTCTTCAAATATCAAACTTTCATCTCAAGTTGCCCAACTATCTGGTAAATTTAGTTCCTGTGTATAGTTTTAATAAATTTCTCTTATTTTTTTATGACAGTGAGATCTTAATTTCTTTAAGGTGGATCAGTCCCCGCCATCTTCGAGTTTCAGAATTTTCGCAAAAACTTGCACTATAGATTTTGCATTGAATTTTACAGAACGACATGACACAGGGCATTCCTTTGTACATTGTCGGAAATTGGTATTCCTTGATTACTGTGGTTAGTTTAACTGATGTAGTCGTCCGCAGGAAAAATCACTTACTTCTTCCCAGCAGTTAGTAGTTGAAAATTCACAAAGGCAGTGAAAACCTGATAACTTGATAAAGCTTGAGAAGGTATTTTTTTTAATGCTATGTCGTGCAAAAAATCTCGTTTAGCCAACTTAAATGTAAGTTGTGGCGAAATATGGATAAATTCAAGATGGTGGAACTGATTCCCTTAAGGTGGTCATATTAAGCTGTTATGTATTCAGATTGTACTAGGACAAGTAGCATTAATTGGATAATCAAATAGCACCAGGTACAGTTTTTACGGTTCCCTAGGAACATAACAGCTCACTGCTGCATCATGTCCCTTAAAACTATTGGACTGACCAGCAATTCCTCAAGTGCATTTCAGATCTTGTAATAATCAATACTTAATAGAGCCATCAATTTAAGCTATAACCTAAGTCCAAATCAAGAGAAACATTTCCAGACAATAACTGTTTGTAGAGGCAGAGGTGTCAAATATTATATATTAAGGTTACAATATATATATATTTTTTAATTTTGGAGCAACAGTTAGCAAATAGGTAGTAAAAACCACAAAACAAATAATTTAATATCTTATGATTTACTTCTACAATATCTGGTACATTGAGTGTACACCAAACCTCAATGCTGTAATAGACTTAACTATCTATGCCACATATGTAAAAACTATACAAATTGTAATGCTTGTATCATGAGTCTACCCTTACTCCTGTCCAATGATAATATTACTTGTATTGCCAAACACTATCTGACTCAAGATCCAATTGTGGGGGGTTAGCAAAGCTCAGACACTTAGTAAATGTAAGCGATACAGAAGATTATAAACAACTACATATTTTATTAATCCCAAAATATACAGTAATGTGTTGTATGGATTTACAATCTGATTAATACAATACAAAACCTTTACTTACTGCTCTATATTTAATACTGACAATACTAAACCCTCTTCATAAGGTTATTAGCCTTATATACAATATCTGCGCTTGCAACATTGTGTTTTCTTTTGGATTCTCACAACCTAGGCCTACACCGAAGTGAATAGTTGTGTTACCACTGTTTGGTTATAGCAACACGGGTAGAGCTCCTCTAGCCCTACGTCTGCAAGGTGGTAGCCATGAAGTGTTCTTGGGACTCGTCCACCTGGATCGCAGTCCTCTGCTGTTGTGGGCCTCGACACTTCCGTCGGGCTCTGGCAGCAATCTCGAGTGGGGGCGCGATGGCTAGACATAAGAGAGATAGTGGTGGCGGCGCCTGGTGGCCCACTACTTATGTGCGGGATTTGTAATCAACCTGCCGCTTTTTTGTAGTTTCAAGGTGGGGCGGCTGTGTTCACTACGTCCCCCCCCCCCTTTTTTTCGATAAGGCAGCTGTCCCAGCTGCTGCAGAATGAGGTTGAAACCATGTCAGGGCTGAACTGATTACAGGGGTTGCGTTAGCGTTGAAGCAGTGGCGATGGGCGAGGAGCTTGTCTTCCTATGCGGTTGTCGCACAGTTGTTATGGGTGACCTTCGCGCAAATGATTTATCGACAACTACGGTGAAGCCTATGCAGGAGAACTCGTTATGCTAATCATGTCAGGTACTGAGGTGTTAAATATACAATAATACTTAAAAAAAAAATAATTGCGTGTCAGTAAGCATTAAATAACAGTAATAACATCTTATTTATTAAGAATATGTGATTCTAATATTACATCGTTCAATATTTAGAGAGAACGAGTTTTCGTTGATTTGTGTTACCACATGATCGGAACGGAAGGTGTTCAACACCACATTTATGTTTTGCGAAAGTAGAAAGTTAAGGTGTGATATGCAAAGGTAAATTGTAAAAGTTTTTTAAAACCCCTCTAGGTGTTGGACATTGGTTTTTGTGGGAGGGAGTGATTTTGCGCGCATCTGGTTTGACACTCTGCAACGACATGGTAATTATATTCCATTGACAAATTTATTTACATCTGATATTTGTTTATATGTTACTTTGCTGTACAAAGTGTGGCTAGTAATTTTGTTTCTTTATGTAATACTTATAACTAAATATTTATACATACATTTGCTGTTTGGCCTTTCAAGAGTTAGTAGCAGTGGAAGAGCAATTGTTATCTTTCTTTTTTTTTTTTTTACTGCTGCCCTTTGGACAAAGGCTACATTGGCAGTTTGGGGTCCTTCACTATGAGTGTGTATATGTCGAGCTAGTATGTGCCTCCACTGCAGCTAGACGTCTGCATGCATTTATAATTCACAAAAATCCGTAGGTGCTTTTGCAAAATAAATAATCTTACTGGAGGTGATTCGTCACTCATTTGCTACTGCACCTATGGTGCTTAGTTTTGTGCAACGTAGTTTCTTTATGTGCTAAATAGGAAAAATTACAATGTGATAACAGGCGACTGTTGCGCCATATGGAATAGTAAGTAGCTAGCATTTTAGAGTAACACAGAAATATATTTTCTAATATTGTGTGACTAACTTACTAACAACATTTTTAACAAAACATCGTATAAAACATTTTACATACATTTGCAAAGATTTTTGGTATTATTATAATTTTTTTGACTAACTGAACTGGTTTGCAGTTTGTACCTTGTAATTTCTTGCTGAAGCCAATATTCACATATACTGCTCCGCCCTTTTGATGGTGTTGTAATTATCAATATTTACATGCTATACCTATAAACAATTTAAGCCCTTATCTGCCAGACTTATGAGTGGACCTGCAAGCTCTGTCCATTATATTACATATAAGTGTTTTAAGTGTTTAAAAACCTATATATGTGCATTTAAAATGGAACAGATTCCTTGATCCAGTTTGCACGTTATTTTACAGAACATAAAAGATAATTTTTTTTTACATCTATAATAGACTGTTATTCCTTTTTGCAGTTTGGGTATCATAATGTCAGTATCTTGTTAGCACTGCAATAAGCGAACTAAGGTACTAAAATTCTTAAGTAGTTCCTCTGATATGTTCTACCTTTATACTATATCTCGCTTTCACTTAGCTCCATTCATCCTAATCAGTAGAAGCTACGTATTTAACATTTTTATAAAGAGACCAATCATTAAAATTAAAATTACAGTAAAAATACTGACAGTTACACAGTTGTATCACTCTTGGTCTAAATTATAAAATAATTTGCCTGCTGGCATGGATGGTCCATAATATCTCGTGGGAATGTCGTCTAGCAGTGGCTGGGCAGTATACTTTATCTACCAGTGATTATCGATAGCTGAACTTACATTACGAAAACTAATACCTGTGGTTATGGCTAGTTGATCTAATTCAAATGTGTTTTGCTTTAGCCAATGAATTGGAATCACTGTGTGTTCAAGTGGAAGTTGAGGTGTTCTAACATCGCACAAATGGGTGGCTTCAATTATTAACATCTCATTAGGTACGAGCTGGTATCCACAAGGAATGTGTATCTCGATGTTACATTGTTTATGATAGGCCACCGTTTTATTGAGAGAGTCATTTATGCAAACCAATTGAACCCCTCCTGGCTTGTTTGACAAAATATACTTATGGGATGGCAATTGTTTGATTGAAAAAGTATTAACAGGCATGCAAGTGAATTTGCAAGTATCAAATAGATTGGTAACATTTATAAAGTAATAGCTTCCTCAGTCCGTATTACTATATAAATGGGAAAGTGTGTTTGTTTGTCCTCCTTTCACGTCAAAACGGAACAACAGATCGATATGATTTTTTGCACATATATAATTGGAGAGTCTGAGAGTGACATAGGTTACATTTTATCCCGGAAAAATATTTCATTTCCTTAAAAAACATTTTAATTTTAAATTTACATAATTCCTTCATGAAAGTTCTTATAAAGTTCCGTGATTTCTCCTTTATTTTTTATCCATGGGCTATCTTCCATTCCTTCCCAAGAGCCGCAGTAACTAAGTGGGTAGAGAACCCAATAGTAAAGACGCAGAAACTCTCAGTGGGTAGAGAACCTAATAGAGGGGCCGCAGAAACTCTCAGTGGGTAGAGAACCCAATAGTGAAGCCGCAGAAACTCTCAGCGGGTAGAGAATCCAATAGTGGGGCCGCAGTGTGTGTGTGTATAATATATATATATATATATATATATATATATATATATATATATATATATATATATAAAGTGGGGCCGCAGTCCTAAATGTCATGCGAACTAAGTCGCATGGGTCATCTAGTACATTAATAAGTACGATCTGACACTGTTTCCCTAGGTATGGTATATAAAGTACATTTGTCTTAACTTCAAGAGAATAGTGGATTTATTTAATGTGGCCATTATGTACATGAATAGCAATTAGCGAGTGAGGAATTTCAATGGTACATGATTGATTGGGATATCGGTATGGTACCTGAATTATTATGTAAATTGTCCATGCTGATTGAGCCCTTTTGATGGGTACTTGTAATTTTGTTACCATTTGACTAGATGAGTAGGAGTATTCTGTTATTTCATTAGTATAATATTTTACTATATCACTAGTAGAAATTCTTAACTTTAAATTAATTTTCTGCACTTGCTGGCTGAAGCTGTTAATATCACAAGTGAGTTGTGTTTGGTTCATTGCGTGCATGGGTAATTTATGCTGCTGACAAATTTGGACATAACTGCTAATTTGCTATTCATTTACTATATTCTTAATAATGTGCAAAAGTGTGGTCATTAACCTATTTTGTTGTGCTTCAATAGTGTCGAATTTACTTACAGCTACGTCTTGTTCACGTAGAATGTGAGAAAGAGCATTTATTGTGTCTGCTAAATCATTAAATTTAGATTCCACTTGTGTTTTAACCTCGCCAACAATAATAATTTACGGACTTGTTAGTAGATATTACCCTTGATGTGAGGTCATTAAGCTGTATAGCAAGCTGTACATTGTTATAGAGAAGTGTTTTCAAATGCTTGTTCGTTACGACGTTGCAGCACCAGCTGCCAACATCCCCTAGTTATTGAATTCCGCGTTAGCTTCTGCTTGGTGTAGTGAACTCTGTGAAATATTCTTGTAACAATCTGTGTTTAGCTCTCTTTACATACTTGTCAATTATTATACCATTTGTGGGCAAGAATATTTGTTATGTAACTTTCATGCTAGGAAGGAGGGATGGTTGGGATTAGCAGAGGTATAGAATAGTACATGGGTACGATATGTTCGTGAAAGAACTCCACCTCCGCCGGTATCCAGTACATGCCGGCATGCGTGCGGAAAGTTGTGGCTGCTGACAAGGTCACGGTCATGCAAGTAGCAGCAAGGTGCTGCGCATCGGGCTCTGCACTGACCCCGCCTCGGTGCCTACTGGCATCGTGATTAATGGCCTTAGCTCGTGATGTATCTCTCTCTCTCTCTCTCTCGTTCGCCTTGCCGCCTAGCACGCTACACACAAATGGTGACTCCACTGATTGGTATGCCTGGCACTGCACCTGGGCGAGGAGGAGCTCGCCCTGCCGGGTTGACACGCCTGGCCACTGCCAAATGGTAACAGTTCTCTGTGTCGGTGCATGTCGCTGATGCTGAAGTTACATGCTGAGCCCGCTCCACTTCGTTGCAGTTCTGGTGCACAGTGGTTCGCTTTATCCTGGACTGGCCGGCTGAGTGGCGGTGAAATGCGTACCATTCACATGTACACTCGACTATTTTGTAACTCAACTGGAATACACTTAATGGTCTGATCGTATACAAAAATTAACTTAATTATGTTCCTCGTTAGTAAATTCGTGTCATTGTTTTGTGTATTCGAGTTTGGAATGTCTAGTGCATACCGTGTCGAATTTTGGCTCGCCGGTTTTACTTATTAATATTTTAAAGGTGGAGTCCCCCAAAATATATACAACCCGATATGGGCCCTTATGCCAGTGTGTGAGTGCCTTTGTGTGCTCACGGTTCTTGATCCAAATAAAGTAATTAATTTTCATTGTTTTTTTGGTATCATACCTGTCGTATTGGCGTTTTTGGTTTTGCTGTGCCTGTAAAAGGTTTACCTTCTCCGATTCTCTGTCTTGTAGAAGATGTTTGCGCCAGTTATCACCACATTCGGAATAACCAAAAGTTACAACTTGGGCTTGTTGAGCGGCTTCTACTCCGTGCAACAAGTAGAAGGGAGTGTATTTGGTGCTTGTGTGGATTTATGTATTGTAATTAAATGTGATAAACTCGAGGTAAACATCCCAAATTAGACGGATATGATTCTGCCAAAGCAGTCAGTTGCATGGCAAGGGATTTGTTGGCCGATTCAACCAAACCATTGAAATACGGATTATAAGAGGTCGTTGTAAGTTTATAATTTTTAAATTGTTCAATAATTGACTAATTTGTTTATTCTGAAAACTTGTGCTGCAGTCATTCAATATAAAATCACTTTTTTAATAAATTTGGCACATGTGGCGACATCAATGCTAGGTACGACTTACGTGTATATATAACTACTTAAATATTCAGTCATGACCAAAATATACTTGTTACACTGCTCAGTGGTTGGTAACGGACCTTTAGCACCAAGTCCCCATGTTTTAAGTAAAGGTTGGGGTGGAATCGGGGTAAGTGTCCCTATCGGTTTAGTATTAGGGGATTTGACCTTTTGGCATTTTTCACAATTTTCGACATAGTTCTTAACATCAATACTCATAGTATCCCAATGGTATACCTCTTTAATTTTCTGAAGTGTTTTGGAGGTTCCGAAATGTCCTCCGCCTAGGACTGCATCATATTGTGCTTGGATTATTTCATTTACATAATATTTGCGAACTAAAGTCAATTTCTTTTCGCTCTGAGGGGTGTGTAACCTAAAATATATTTCCCTTGTGCGGTCATACCGTAACGTCTACTAAGCTTTTTGCACTCAAGTTCCACCTTATCAGGGTCTGTTAGGACGATTTTCAATTTCTGTATATGTGGATCCAGTTTGTATTCTCCTTGGAATGGCGATGTGTTAATATTGATTGTGTGTAGATGTAAAGCTGTGTTGTCAGTTTTTATATATTCTTGCTCGTGATTGTAGACAGGCAAACAATGCAATGTTTCGCAATAATTGATAATGAGAATTTGGCAATCAAGCCATGGGCGTACAGTAGTATTTGATTTTATTATTATTCCCTTGGGTAATAATTTCTACCTGTACCTGGAATACTTGAGAAATAATTTGGGTAATAGCTTGGGCAGTAATATACTCTCCTTTTAAAATACTTTTGCTTACTAGTGATTTGTCTTTCAATTTCACTTCTGGCTTAATATAATTTTTTATGTCATCCCAATAATTAGTAATGTGTTTGGAAATTATTTGATAAATTTCGCACTCTTTACGAGGATTCTGAATTATGGTTTCCGCCAACACCTTATATAATGAGGTGCACGTTAACATACTCTTTTTAATGGGATATTTGTTGTTAACTTCCGACATTGTGTGTTTTGACTTGAGTTTGCATGGGGATACAGCTTAGTGCATCTGGAAGGGGATAAATTTATTGTTGTTAGATAACGGAGGCTGGCATGGTCTGTCTCGATGACAAAAGGGAATCCGTACAAATATTGTCGATAATAATTACAAAAATATCCTTTTGCTCTGAGATCATGTTCCGTCGCACTCCAACGAACCTCATTTAAGACTAACACTTTAGACTCAGAAGCTATTGTCCCTCTTTGTTTTGGAATTGGGTCTTCCAGAAGTAAAAATGTTTGTTTTGATTGCTTTCTCCTGAGTGGCAAGTGCTGGTTTCGCTGATCGGTTACACTGCGAGGCGTGAACGCTTTTCTTGTGTCAGGCTGTGACGTAAATTCAATTCTCGTCTTAGCCGCTTTAACTGCAGAAAGTTTGAACTCTTGTCCTTGGCCAAATGTTTTCTTGTTCCTACATACGGCTGTCTCGTCGCTCTTGGAGTTAATTCTAACGATACCTAAAAATGTTCTACTCGGTACAACTTTATTAAATATCGCTTGGTGGGCATGCAAAATAAGGTGTTTTTGATCAACTGGGGAGGTGCGTTTTTCCCTTTCGTTTAGTAGTTTTTGAATGATGGGTTGGGTCCTTTTGTGATTTTGTGTACTTACACCCCTGCATGTTGGACTGCCTAGGTGAATTCTTGTCACATGATTTATTTCTGCCATTATTATTCCGTCTGTTATGGTTTTGCCAATGGCCAAGATTTTAACGCCCTCTGTGTGATTGATATGAATTTGACTGATGGGGTGAAGCATTCGAACACTCTTTAATGATTACTGTTGACTGAGCGAAATTCTGTGCATTCTGGCATGTGCGAAAATCGCATCGCAATTGATGATCTCGGCGATCCTAATTATTTCCCGGTGGCCCTGAATAATGTGGGGGCGACCTGTATGTCCGAGCGCCATGTTCAAATCTACTCTGATTACCCGTTTGTGTAGCTTGTTGCACCTGAATCGTGAGCTTGACAATCTCCTCTTTTAACTTGTTTATTTCTGTGGGGAAATTTCTGTGTCTGGGTTCTGGGGTACTTCAGCAAGCATCTTATTATAGTGGTATATGCATAATTCAAAATATTTCAAATTTTCCACTATTTGCTCTAACGTGTTGTTTTGGAGACCAATGATCTTATCCACCATAGACTGTAACAATGACTTCCACAGGATGTTGATAAATTCATTATTTGAGACATGAGGGTTGTACTTGTGTTGGTAATACTTAATTGTCTCGACGTGTTATTGAGTACTTTCCCTTAGTTGTTGGCATTTTGTGTACAGTAAATCTTTAGACATTTCTGTCTCCTCTGTGGTAGTAAATATTTTCTTTAGGGTTGCCTCAATCAACAGCCACGTGACTGTGCCTGGGGTGGTTCTGAGTAAGTTTTCGAATGCATCTTTGGCAGTATGTTTGAAATGGAATCTTATCCTGTGACATTTCTCCTCATAATTCCATGCATTAACGTCCGCTACAGCGTGATAATATTCTAAAAATTCCTCTACTTTTTCGCCTTTCTCGCCCAAAAATAAAGTTGGTTTTTCCAGCTGGTTGACAACTATCTGGAGTGGTTGTTGCACGGTCATAGTGTCTATTGTGGTCGGAAGTGGTTGATTTGAAATATCTGTGTATTCGTGTGTGCTCACGTAGATGTGCTGGGTGTGAAGATAAGGGAATAGTTCCTTAGGCACTTAGTACCATGAATGTGCTTCTACGTTCTCTTGTGTATGTACTGATCCTTCACATTCGTGGTTTTTCGGACTTGTGTTAAATAAAAAGTCTAAACCCTGATTTTGTTCTTTTACAGAAGTATTCTGCGCAGGTTTGCTTTGCAGCTGTCTTTGCTGATCGAGGTTATCTAGAGCACGTTCTATGTAGGTTGTGTCTAGCCAAGCATGTTTAAGTAACTTAGTAACTGAAAATTGTGTTGCTTTGCTGCGCATTTCTATGAATTACTCTACACTGGTTGTACGATGTAGTGGTGTACATATAATTGTGTGTCTGTCGGAAAACATGTCGCCCATTGTGTGACGCAAAATTAGTTTACTAACTACAAGCAGAAAAAAAATCTCATTTTATAGCACACTCATTCTAAGCTGGAGACTTTCTGCAATTACCAATGAAATAAAAAGATTCCCACATGCAGTAATTCTAATTTGAAGCAACTATGATACTACTAAAAGGAACGGTGCAGGCAAGTGGTCTCTGAATGATGTATTAAAGTACGGTGATGGCAAGGTTGTGCACACATCATGATGTAGAAAATGCTGACTGCTATGCGGTCTGAATGAAACTGCTGTCACACGCAAACATATGCTACTTTGTCTTGTGTGCTTCAAGCACTTTTCAACCTGTTACCTCTATTAAATTTACAACTCCACAACTGACCTTTTGCTATCGTTTCTAAGGAATTTAATATTGTAATTTAGAAACAGAATGATACATGTTTCGCATCTAACTCACCTGTGCAAAAGGTGAAACCTTAAAGTGCCTCCATCAATGAAATGCTTGTATCTTGAGTCTTCTCTTACTCCTGTTCAATGTTAATCTACTTGAATTACCAAACACTATATGACTCAAGATCCAATTACGTGAGGTTAGCATAGCTCAGACTCTTAGTAAATGTAAGCGACACAGAAGATTATAAACAACTACATATTTTATTAATCCCAAAATATACAGTAATGTGTTGTATGGATTTACAATCTGATTAATACAATACAAAACCTTTACTTACTGCTCTATATTTAATACTGACAATACTAAACCCTCTTAATAAGGTTATTAGCCTTATATACAATATCTGCGCTTGCAACATTGTGTTTTCTTTTGGATTCTCACAATCTAGGCCTGCACCGAAGTGAATAGTTGTGTTACCACTGTTTGGTTATAGCAACACGGGCAGAGCTCCTCTAGCCCTACGTCTGCAAGGCGGTAGCCATTAAGTGTTCTTGGGACTCGTCCACCTGGATCGCAGTCCTCTGCTGTCGTGGGCCTCGACACTTCCGTCGGGCTCTGGCAGCAATCTCGAGTGGCAGCGCGATGGCTAGACATAAGAGAGATAGTGGTGTCGGCGGCGCCTGGTGGCCCCCTATTTATGTGCGGGATTTGTAATCAACCTGCCGCTTTTTTGTAGTTTCAAGGCTGTGTTCACTACAAGGTACATCCACTAAATACAGTGTTGCTTAACAATTGAACATTGGATATTTTGGAACCTTGCTGTGGTTTAGATTATATTAAACCTTCACAATGCACATTTAGCATATTAGGCAAAACGAATGAATATTCTCGCAATGTATACAACATTGCATTTACCGTAGTATTAAAAACCAAGGCAATTGGTCGCTATTCATAGTTCGCTAACATTTTCACATACACGTTTAATAGAAGTTGCCCTATAGTAAAATGAATAACCTCTAAATGCACACAAAACGGCAATTTCCACAATATTAATAACCGAGGCAATTGGTGCTACTTTTATACTAAACTTTCACAAGCATATCTATACTATTATATAAACATATAAAGTTTGTTTGTTTGTTAGATGCGATCTCGGGAACTACTAATCCGATTCTTATAATTCTTTCTCTGTTAAAAAGCTACATTCTTCCCGATGGAAATGGGCTAAGCTTAATTTTTTTTTTTAATCCTTGGAATATTTAAAAAGAAAAGAGCTATTTTGCTGCTTTCTAAGCATGCTCTACCAAAAATATATGGCCAATTGTTGTATTTCTTTCATTGTTAGCAAGCTACATTCTTCCATATAGTTATAGACACATATCAAGTGGGGCCACAGAGGCCCAGTGGGTAGAGTAATCTCAAGTGGAGCCGCAGTTAACCAGTGGGTAGAGCGATCCCAAGTGGCGACAAAGAGTCCCAGTGGATAGAGACAAATAGGGCTGCTGTATCCCAGGGGCTAGAGTACTCTCAAGTGGGGCCACAGTAGCCCAGTGGCAAGAGCACTCTCAAGTGGGGTCACAGTGGCTCAGTGGATAGAAATATATCAGGAAATATGTCGACTCCATAAAACCTGATGGAAGCCGATGGTGAGCTGATTTAACTTGCTATTAAATCGAAATAGTTAGATGTACGTAACAATGTCAAGTGACTTATTTTAAAGATTTAATTTAGCTACTTAATTATTGTAGTTAATTTTTGCCATACATGTATTACTTTAGCAATAATTTAGACATTTTTGCAGTTACTTTAAAAATGTAGATTTCAAATTTTGTAATAAAAAAATTATTTTCCAAAAAATCAATGCCCAGCAAAGCGGGCGAGGGTATATCTAGTTTAACATAAATTCCTAACCTCGCAATGTATCCAACATGTGCGTTTACCACAATACTAATAACAATGGCAATTGGTACTATTAATCAGCTGTACTAAAATTTCACAAACACATTTAATAACATTGCCTTACCTTGCTATGTATCCAGCATAGTGCATTTACCATGATATTAAGCAGGGCAATATGCTTATATTATTTATAGTAGCGTACCAAAACAAGTAAATTTAATAATAATTGCGCCATAGCACAATTAATAAACTTACAATGTCATGGCATGATGAGTAACCTCGCAATGGGTACAGCACTCTACATTTACCATTACATGAAGCTTTAAAAAACTCGAGGCAGTTAGCAGCCTTTTACGTGGTATGTATATTAATTATTTAACATAATAATTTTCACGAGTGACTAGCATCATTAAGAAACTGTTTGAATATTACGAGAGTGCTCTGCTGGAAAGTCTACGCCAAATCATCTTGAAAAGTGTATAGATACACTGTGCCACCTTAGTGATTTCGCCAGATGCAAAACTCAGACTGGTGCAGTTTACCTTGCCACCCATCGCAGTCACGTAGAAAATACCTCAGTCCAGATGCCCAACCTCACGATCAATCAGTCAGTCAAACAGCAAATGAGGCCCCTCGCAGTAACAAACTGTGCAGCTGGCGAAAGCACCTCCCACGACGCATGTACACAAGCAACAAATAATAAACTTCCTACGAACGATTTCGTACGAAGACTGCCACTAAGCTCCATAAATCACAGCAAGCTTGCACAAGTTTTACACACACAAGACGTATAAATTTATTAATACGTATATTTTGATAATTTCTATCTTCGGAGAACAAAGATATTAAAGGAAATGTTCATTGCGGCGACAGTAATTTTTCGTACGCTGATGATATGTCAGCTGACTTAACTCCAACCATGAGGTTTCTTTGGCCCATCTCTTTACAACACAACCAATACGAGCCCGGTCAGCTAGACACAACCATTCTTCATACCCGAAGCAGCTTGTCTCCTAACTCTGAGCTAGCGACTCCCTCAGTCTACTGCAGAGCACAACACTACATGCCTAACACCACGTGTGTAATGTTGGCCATGGCCGGAACTAATCATTCACCTTCGCAAAAACACAGAGACAAAGAACACAGCACCAACCCAACAATGTGCATTTTCTAAACCTTAATCAATGCAGGCACAGAAAGGTGACAACAGTACTTACAAAATTAAATGTGATATACACAACGTCACAGCCTCTGCCCTCAAAACCATAGTGATACCAAAAGATACAGGTAATAGCCAATTTTTCTACACGCCATCTGAGAAAATAACTCGTGAGGATACTTGACAAACATTGCTAAATACCCATTTAAAACCAAAAATTAAAGCCAACCCTAAAACAACTTAAAACTCCAAGAAGAAACAAATAAGAGTCACTACAGACAAGATGCACATTCACCTACTAGCTCGACCAATTCAGAAACCATTACATCAGCACCTGAGTGAAATTTACCGAATGTGATTTTACAGCAAATATGGACTTGTGGTAGTTACTCCTTGCTTTACCCAATGTAATGTTGACGAAAATGCCAGGTCGACAGAATCAGTCATGGTGGTGTCCTAAGCGGTGTTTGTAAAATTTGAACCTAACCATGATAAAGAAAATGTATGCTATCTTCTTTAATAAAACTGTTCGATATGCTCAGTTCCCTCATAGTACACAAAACATCTTGTTGGTAAATTCTACAAAATAAATACTCTATGAGACTCTTTAGTGTGTATTACATGTATCTAAATTCAAGATTTCAGTCATCAAAAGTTATTTAACTTCTGATATATTTAGGCAGTGAGTACGTGTGCTATGTTTGGACAGATGTGACGCAGATGTAAATGTGTAACAGTTGTGCTAGTGGAACTCATTTGTCACTACGTTTATTTTAGAAACTGTTGGAAAGCACAGGTGCTGTTAGCCAAGTAAAACCTCGCTTTAGATTTGATAGTAAAATACAAGTAGTAAAACGAACTTCCTTTATGTTTGAATAAAATTTTTCCTCTGTGACAATGTTAAGCACGATCATCCTCAAAGAACTCGTAGCACGATTAACACAATTATTCACTAAAAAAAAAAAAGGAAATTAATTCTCATGTTTGTAAGCGGTATTTAATAACTGATCTCTAGCTGATATTTTAACTGCAAAATGTTTTAAATAAAATAATACTACATTGAAAACAGCTAACACTGAGAAGCACTTCCGATCAAAAATGTCTAACTAAAAAGTTAATTGATTATCAAGTAAATAATACCAAGGCATACCATATATTTTTTATTACTCATAGAACTGATTTGTTACATTTTTGGAAAGAGTTATAAATCTGCAAGCAAAATCATTTTTATAGAAAAATATTTTAATGCAGAGAATTACTACTTGTTCATATAAAGCATATGGCGTAGATGAATATTTACAAACCAATACACACAAATAATTGCTCAATAAATTACAGACTGCTTATATTATGACATCAAATAAAATCTCAATGCGTTAAGTGATAAAATAAACTCATGTATATAATCTTGTGTCAGTAAAGATTATTAGAATCGGAAATAACACTTTTCTCAGTTACATGAATAAAATAATCCTAGCAACATATTTTTGAACATCTTTCTTCTAATCTAAATTACCAATCAACTAAAACTACTAAAATACTAAAATAGCAAATAAATTACTCTGTGTACAGAAATATGCACCACTTTAAATTACAAATTTGGTTTAATCGTCCGCAAATTGATCTAATTAAATAAGATGTTGCCATTTATGTACCGTCTTTATATATATATATATATATATATATATATATATATATATATATATATATATATATATATATATATATATATATATATGTGTGTGTGTGTGTGTGTGTGTGTGTGTGTGTGTGTGTGTGTGTGTGTGCGCGTGTGTAAAATTTCTCTCAACATAAAATGTTGCAAAAGTTGCTTGACAAACAGCCACCGCGCGTGTTTTTCTATTCGTAAGAGGAGGAGGAGCAAAGAAGAGCATAATCACGGTAACAATTCTAATAAATAGTAATGTGTTCTCACATTTGTAAGGAGTGAAGATGTAGGTAGCCATAAGCAGTAATTTTGTAACAACTGTACTAGCGTGTAATGGGATTGTAACTAAAAAAAACTATAGAAAGAGAGAGTGCGAAGATTTGACTGTGGCCTTATTATAAAGCTGGTTGACCGCATAATTAAGGATAACGTGTCGAAGCAAGGGATTTCAACATATTTGCAAAAAAAAAGTACAGGGCTAAAACAAAAGGATACAATACGAAAAGACGCATAAACATTATACCTTTGCCTTACATAGGGAAAAAGTACGAACTGCTGTGTGTAAAGTTTAATTTTTTTCCTCCAATAAATTTGACAATAAAAAAAAAATTACTCATCAACTAACTTCTGCAGAATATGGAACAGTCCATTAGCAGACAGCAAACGCGGAAGCTAGCGCTCCTCACTTAAAATCTGAAATTCAATAAAATAAAACCAAGAAATTTAAGCTCAAAGTCAAGTAATTTAATCGTTTTCAAGCAACTTTTTCATGTTTCTAGAAGCATCAATTTTCAATCCTCAAAAACAAACAAGTAATTTAAGCCAAAATCATGTCATTTCAAGACAAAAACAAGCAAATTTTCATTTTTTTTTTTTTAGATATGCACGTGCAGTATTTGTGCTAATTAAGAAAAACAGAAAAATTTAAGCTAAAAAAACATGCAAATTTCTCGATTTTAAGCAACTTTTCATGTTTTCTAGAAACGCTAATTTTACAAGCGAGCAATCTAAATCAATAAAATTTAAGCCAAAATGAAGCAAAATAAGCTAAAATCAAATAAAATCTTTTCTTATTATTCTTTAGAGATTTTTCGTTCGAAGCACTACTAGCTTTTTAAAAACTTATTCTATCTGCTCAAGTTTGTCACCTATTTCATGAAGTACATATTTGTCGTCAACGTTTTCTATGAGCAATAATTGTAAACTTTGTAGACTTCGATGAAATTTGTAACTAAGTCTTGAATTTCATTAGAGGCATTATATAAATCATAGAATGGGTAATTAGACTCTTCGCCACCTTTCAAAATGTTAGTCAGGCTACACGGCAACACAATCGATTAAATTATTATTTATAAAGAAAGAAATTTATTAAGAGGAAAAGTAGACTGTACAAATAAAAATTACAGAAATTCCTGCGCAAATAAAAGTGACACAAAATCCTGCACAAATAAAAATTGATACAAAATCCCATACAAATTAAAATGATATAACATCTTGCAAAAATAAAAATGGTACAAAATCCTGCATACAAAAAATGTTACAAATAAAATTGACGCTAGGAAGAAATCTCATTGAGGTTTAACAAATTGATTTTTTATTCAATTAAACAACTTAACTAAACGTCTAAAAATTTCTGTTAAATTATGGGAACATTTTGTTGTTTTTTTACTATCGTTTATATCCTCAATTTAATAATATAAATTTATATAACTTCAGTAATCATTTCTTCAAATAATCATAAGTTAAATTCCTTTGGCTAATTAATACAACATTACAAATTGTTCCTGCTTCAATAGGCTTATCAAAATCAACACTAATTTTTATGTTTGTTTTTTCTTTAACAACAATTGTTTTTCCACAGAAACAATCAATAACCAATAATGATCTTCGTCGCCAAAATGAATAATAACTGATATCACCTTGAGGAATTACAGTTGGATTATAATAAAGTTAATTATTTATGTAGAGTATCTACTGTTGATTTTAAATTTCTAAAATCATTATAGGCAAGAAGCATTTGATTACGAAGGCCATTTTCGATATCTAGATTCCAATTTTTTTTTGGAAAATTTCATTTCTTTAGTTTTTTACATAAATATTTCTAACATTACAGTGATCAAACATAGAAGCATGTACATACTGTTCGACACAATTTTTTCTTTTAGTTTGAAAGCCTACAATTACAAAATCAGACATATCAAATTGTAAATTATTAAACTCATCTCTTATATCAAAATTAAAAACAATTGTTACAGCAGGAATTTTTTTTTCTAAAAATTGGCAATAATAACGAAAACTAGTATGTATGTTTGTATCTTTTATACATATTTTTCTTTAATTACAATGGCTGTATTAGATTCGCATTCAACAATTGGCCACATAATTTCTAATTTTTGAATAACCATTTTACCTGGATCAGCGTAACTTTCCTAAACCGCACCATCGGCGTTCTTAGTTTCACACACACATATATATATATAGATATATATAAAATATATATATATATAAACAATTAGTATCAGATGAATTACGAAAAAAAGGATTTTTATAACCTCCTTTCCAGTAAATTTCATTGTTATCACGAATAAAGCCAAACAGATATCTCAGTCGATAGGTTATTTAATTTGTTTTATCACTGTGAAGGTAAATTCTAAATAATTTTGCTCACTTGGAGATCTTAACAAATTATTCATCATTGTTGAAGTTAATCCTAGGTTATCAATAGCCTCAATATTATGTCCATGTTTTGAGATTTATACTCTAGAAAACTGGAAAGAAACAATTAACACAAACATTAATATTATCATATTTTGAGTAATTTTCCTCATCTCCTTCTCTGTCTCTCTTTAGTAACCAAAAATTGTTCAAAACATAAACATTATTTGGGAGAGAAAATCCATCTCCTTTAGGAATATCAAATACAATTCTATTATTTGCAAACATTCAAATTTCCCCTAGTTTGATCAGTTTGAGGAAAAGTTTGTCTTTCAAAGCTCTCGGTACTTTTATAACTCATTTATAAGTAAAAAAATGTATTTAAATAAATTAAAGATTCATCAAAGGCAGTTTCTCGAGTTAAAAAACTAATTGAGAAATAAAAAAATAATGAAAAGAATCATGAAGCAGATTATGAAATAATAAGAAGAAAGATCTGTCATTACTTCACGAATTACGAAATATTAATTTAAAAAAAGTAGAACAAGTAAGTGTAGAAATAAAAATTTCATAACAATACTAGTTACTGCTGTAGCAAAAAAAAATTAGACTGTCCACCAAATCCAATAGAAACATTTTTTGAAAGAGGACTATTTTCAGAACAAAAATCTCTTAATTTGGGACGAGCAAATGGGAATTGTACCATTGAAAAATTTACCACGTGCAGCGTCTGATTCTACTATAAATCTCGGAAAATAAATATCGAAAAGAATTAATGTTATTGATACTCAGTATGGTTTACCTGCAGAAGGCCAACATTTTTACATAGGTAATGCACAAGTAAAGATAGACGATGATCAAATGCAAGTTAAAAATTGAGATATTGAATAAATGGAAAGACTTTCTAATTGTTTAACAAAAGAAAAAGAAGATCTTGAGGATAGTTTCATTGATACTGACTATGAAAACTACACAAAAATTGTTTTATATACCAATGCTGCATTTGAAGAATATAATCCAAAAAATAAAATAAACTCGAATAGAAGTTGGAAATACAAAGATATAATTAAACCAATTTATAATAACTATATGAAAAGAATCACATTCAAGTACATCACCAAACACACCAGAAATAATTGTTTTCTCCAAGAACTCCTACATCTGGAGACAGTATTAAAAAAAAAAAAACAATTTGCCAAAAGAATATGTGAGGATGGAAGATGTTAGAAAATTCGTTGAGAGATTATTCACCATGAAAAAAGGGTGTAAATAAAATGATTCCAATTAAAAAGTAAACATAATGAATATGCCAAACAATACATTTTCTGGTTTTCTTGTTAATAATCCAAAAGGAATTCCTTATCTCATATGAATTTGAAATGTAATTCCACTTTAATTTTGTAATTCTGAACATCACGGAAAAGGTATAATAAATTGGGCATTAAGTAATTTAAATTTATTCGTAATGCATTTGCCTGGTTACAATTTTTGTGGTCCATTTACAAAATTAGATTAAAGGTTAGAAAAAGGAGATACTGGAATAAATAAATTAGATGAAGCATGTAGATATAATGTAATTGCTTATATAAATAATAAATATTTAGAATCTAGGCATGTAGCTGACTAAATTTTACAAAAAGAAGTAAAAGAAATTATGTTGGATAAAATTACTCCAATCGGTGAAAAAAAATGGCTTCTGTGGCTGTTGCTTAAACTATGTTTCCAAAAAGAAAATTAGGACAGCACATTAAAATTTATTAATTTTTATATATAATTTTTTGCTTATGAATGAAGATAACAAATATAACTAATGATATAACCATTGATCAACTTAGAGATTTGGGTATAGATGAATGTTTAACATAAGATCAACTTGAGAGAAAAAAATAAAAAATTAAAAGAAGGAAAAGGTTTTAAAATAACTTCACCACTTCTAGTAATAAAAAAAAATTTTAAATACATATCTGAAAGTGGTTTATATCACGGTTTTTTGTACAATTTTTATTTCCAGTTTTAGCTGCACTCAGTGCTTTAGCTGGTGGAGCTAGCTCAATATAAAATCCTGTTGAACAAATCTTAGCAATAGAAAATACAACTGGAAGAGGTTTAGTTGCAAAAAGGAGTAGACAAAAAAAAATTGAATGTATCACCATTATCTAATTTTGATATTCAAAAATATGTAAAAATAATTAATATTAAGAATTTCAGAAATGTTTATATGATTGACGAATTACCAAGAAGTATGCACAAATATGAATGTGCTGTGGTTAATCTCGACATTTCATCAAATCCCGGAACTCAATGGGTTTGTTATTTTAAAGAAAATAATAATGTTTACTATTTTGATTCATTTGGAGGTAATATTCTTACTAATGTAACTAATTACTCCAAAAAATAAATGTTTGTAACAATTATGCTAGAATTCAGAATATTAACCCAGTTATCTGTGGACATTTATTCTTAATTATATTACATGTTTTTTTCAAGAGGTTTTAAGATTCATGATATAATTTCTTTGTTATCAAATGTTGGATATATTTGGTAGACCATTAATCAAATTTTTAAATAAAAACTCTGACACTAATGCTAATGAATTAAAACATATGTAGATTCAAAATACATTATTATTGTTTCTTATGTCCGAAATCATCTACGTATAATTTTTGTTTATAGAAGAGATTATGCTTCTCTTCAAAATCGTATAACTAATAATGGCTGATCCTATAGATGGTAAAGATGCAGTCAATTAAATACTTTTTGATAAATAAATAGCTGATAAATTACAAAATGTAAAGCAATCAGTTTTTAATAATTCTGATTCACTTGTTAACTCAAAAGTTGAAAAATGTAAACAAGAAAAGTCTCATATATTTTATTTACCTGCAAAGTGGGATAAAATATTAATTATTTTCACCTAGATAATAATCAAATATTTATGTTTTTGATGGATTGTATTGTTTTTTTTATTATTACTGTTATCTTATTTACCTCATGACATTGTGACTGTTATTCCTGATTTTAAAAAAATGAATTGTAGTAAGCCTTTTGGTGTAACAAAGGTGATATTTTATCTTTTAAAATCAGAAACTATAAAATAGTTAGTTATGATGATGGATTGATGACCCCAATAGGAATATTCATGAAATATAAATTATAATATGTCTTTACTATGAAATGGAGAATATTCGTGCTTGAAATGTAAGAAAGTTACTAAAAATAATAATATAAAAAAATAAAATATGAAAATGGATAAGTAGCTCAGAAAATTTTATTTTCTAAATTTATACTAATAAATCATCATCTAAAAAATTGCTCAATATAAGAGAAGGCTTAGTAAGAAAGAAGAAAAGTAATTTCGTATGGTATTGATGATTTATAGCAAACTGATCTTGTTGAGGTGGATACTGGAAATTTAAGAGGAATATAATATATAAATAATGGATACAGATATATTATGACAATAGTTGATGTTTTTTTTAAATATGAATTTGCTATACCTATAAAAGATAAAACTGCTAAAAATGTAACAAATACTTTATATTCTATATTAGTTAAAAGAAAACCAAATAATTTACAAAGTGACAATGGGTCCGAATTTTATAGTAAAATATTTAATTAACTTATGCATATATATAACATCAATCACTATTCTACATTCAGTGACCTTAAAGCCAGTGTTGCATGATGATATAATCGTACAATAAAGAGCAAAATGTGGAAGAAATTTGCCATAAATGGTATTTACAAATGGGTATGTTTTAGACGATTTAGTTACAGAAAAAAACATTACAAAACATAGTAGTATTGGTATGAAACCAGTTGAAGACAATAAGAAAATTTAAAAAAAATTAAGACAACAAGACTTTGTGAATGTGTTTACTAAATCAAAATATAAAGTTGACAATATTGTCGGTGTGAGCAAAAATAAACAAACCTTTGAAAAGGTTTATAGAGCGTATTGGACAACAGAATTATTTACAATTTTTTAGGTTTTGAATTATCATGTGCCAAATTACAAACTAAAAGATATCACGGGGGAAGAAATATATATGGTAGTTTTTATAAATACAAAATTATGGAAACTTAGTATCCAAATGAATATTTGGTTGGTTCAGAAAATTTTAAAAACTAAAGGAGATAAAATGTATTTAATATAGTTGGGTTTGGATAACTTCCATAACCGTAGTTCTTAAAAGGTTAATTTTTAACAGGTTCGAATGTAACATCATTTAACATACATAAAATGCATTCAATACTCATTCAACTTTCATTCATCATTTGTTCAATGCATATTTCTCCTATGGTGAGATTTATTTTAAAAAAATTACAAAAGGTTAATGAGCTGTTACACCACACCAGGGACCATCCAGTTTTATAGGCTGTTTCGCCCCACCAGTGACCTGTCATATATGTTTCCGACCTTATTTAGCACCAGCAAAACTCCATTGGAGATAACCAATCACCTCTCCACTTGGCCAGCCGTTTATTTTATTAGTTTTAGTGAAGTTGTATTGGATTCTTTATTATATTTAAAATTTTTGGTATTTTCTAGTATCCCTTTGCATATGGTGTAGGCGCATTACACAATATGAGACACCCCAGCTATAAATCTGTTATATTACATTTGTTCTATAGAGAGTATTTTTCACTGGAGATTCAGAGGTAGCAATTAATAGAATCTACAGCTCATATTTTTTTATAAAAAAAAGGATGGACAAGATTTTTTAGACGTAATTTGGAATGACTTGGGTAATAATTTAATAGCATGGGCACCTTCACACCATTAAATTTTCCTAATGAGTTGGTTTTCGAACCCACAACCTATGAGTTTCGAGTCAGATGTTTTGTCACTGATCTATGGAGACAAGATGCTCACAGCATGAAATGAAGGCCTCATGTGGCGAGCCACAGCGAGTTAAAAGCTTCTTTATCGCGAGTCACTCACCAAGTGTGTCACAACTGCTGCGCTGAGCTCACCCAAGGTCGGCAAGTGGAGTCATTCTCACCAACTGTTCAATGTGTTGCAACTAGAGAGCAGCTTGCTACATCAAGGTCGAAGAGAGAGAGAGGCCATGTGTTTTATCTTCTCTTTGCATGCAGTCGGCTTTTCCCTGTTGTGAATAGATGTCAGTACAGTATGAAAGCTTTCTTCTGTTGCGACTAGATCCCAGGATGTTTGCCGAAGCAGACAAAAGAATTCTCTCACAGTAAGTGCAACTTTCAGTTACACTTCTTATTGAGACGAAGTTATTATATACGTCTTTAATTTTATTATGAGACTTCCCATCTTTCATTATTCTATTCAAATCTTATGTTATAAAACCATAATCTTCCTTGTAACATTTTGCACAAATTTCTTTAAATTTCTCATAAGGCATGTCCCCACCAACAAAATCATTATAAATGTGTTTCAAATTTGTTTCTTCTTGTCTAGATATACACAAAAAATTTGCATTATCCCTTACTAATAGTTTAGGTACTTTTGAATAAGTCTGTGCAAAATAAAATACATCACGTTTTTATGCCTTCCCATAGTAAAGTACTCGCGAATAACATCTTGATTTTCTAAGAAGATATAATCGAAAATAACTACAGAATTATTTTCACATATCTAGTGGAATCATTTCATCATTGGTATTTAAAAAATAATTATCTTTTCATTAAACTTGTTGGATATTACATCAAAGTTATTTTGTAACTGAATATATTTTGGTTGATTTAAACTTTTTGAGCATGTATACAATTTACTGAAAATTAATCAACCATTCTTATAAATGAAATTTATTATTAAATTGGTTTTACACATAACTGTCTCCGGCGATAATGACTCAAATTGTGAGGTAAAAGTTCACTATTGTTTTGATTTTAGCATTGTTTCGGAAATTATGACACCAATACCCCAATCAACTTTTTTCATTTAATATGATAGTTTTTATAGTAAATAGGTAATAATCTTTTCAAGTTAACAAATAATACTTCTATACTAAAGAAGAAATTTCACAGTGATATGATCCATAAAGATAAATCGATTGCTTTAATTAGTTTTCATACAACATTTCTAACACTGAATACAAATAATAATACAATGACAATTGAAAAAATTGACTGCTGTTGTTGATAAAAATGAAGTTATAACTATTCCTAGTGGTCAATACGATATCGAATCATTAAAAGAAACTATAAATTCGATTCAACAATTTTCAACAAACAACACTGAATTAACATCAGAAAATGTGAAAAATAGAATATCTCATATATCTAAGTTTGATATTAAATCTGGTTATCGATTATCTGATATTCTTGATGTTGACTGAAATGTGACTAATGAGTAAGACAAAGTTGTTATAGGCAGTAAATTACCTAATTTCGGCCCATTTAAAACAATAAATGTTCACTGTACTTTGGTATATGGAATGTTGATAAAATATGATGAATCTAATCACTTAGAAACATATATAATTGCTAGTTTTCCACCAAAAGCTATGTTTGGTTTTAGAGATTATATTGTTTATGAGCCCACACAGCCAATTTTTTATAAAATTAAAAAAATGAGCAGTTTAATCATATTGTTTTGGAAATTGGGGAAGAAAATGGTAAACTGATTGATTTTGATGGTGCTGATATTGGCATTGTTTTAGAAATTAAAAATGTTTGAAATGTGAAAACAAAACTAGCTGGGAAATTTTTAACCCGGTCTACTAGATGGGGTTAGATTTTATTATAAAATTTAATCGGGGTCTGCCAGGCGCCCTTAAGAGATACATAAAATATACGACTTTTCTTTCAGAAATCCCATCTTTCTTTATTTTATTTTAGTTTGTTTAAAATTTCCAGGGATTGGACTTTTAATCTCTGAAATAAAATAAAAACTTTTCTTTCAGAAATAGGTGTGATGAATAGTTTTTGGATATTACCAAGTGTCAGTGTTTTACTGACACGCAATTCATCATATGATTTTTAATATGTTTCTTACTCATCCCGCCTCTCATTAATAAAATTAAATATTTTGTTAACCATATGCGCTATATCTATTTTATTTTCTAGTATAATCCTTTTGTCATCACAATGACTTAATGCTATTTTATTAACTTTGACTGTATATATTTCATGTTTCTCACTCCTTATTAAATCCATTGTTTTATATAGTATTTTTTTCATGAAACAAACAATACTTAAAGTCATCAAATATTATTCTCTTATTAACTACACATTTGTTTACAACTTTCGATCTTTTTTTTCTTTTTCACTAACTCTATGTGCATACAATTTAGCTCTTAAACCAACAGATTCTTTCATTATCTTCCCATTACAATGAAGGAATCAGTATCTTGATAGCATAATTCAATGTTATCTCCATATTAGGGTTTCATCACTTTAAAATGAAAATCATACATTAACTTATTCGATATGTCCAGAATCGACATACCCACATAAATAGGCATATTAAATTTTACATTTATTTTTTGTTCATACGGGCAGCTGCAAGATTCTCATTAAAAATGGTACTTCTTATGAAATTTGCCTTTGCTACTAATTTATCATAGGCTTTTTCATTTGAGATCAGTCTTTGTCTACCCTGTTTCTTATATTTCCTTTAGAGTTACCAAAAAAATTATTATTCATCAGCTTATAAAAATATTTTTCAAGGTTGTATTTTGCATTAGTTCTCATCGATGTATTTAAATTTATATACTTTTTTAACCAATCAAACTGATTAAACTTGAATATTCTGTGTATTTTTGTAAGTTTTAACCAATTATTTAGATACTGTTTCGAATTGCGATAGTGTTACATACTTTTGTTTATTAAGTAAAGTTGTTAATAATTTATACTAATTTGTTACTGGAACTACCTTATTTTCTGAACAAAATGGGATATCTTTATGTAATTTATGTAGTTCTTGTAGATACTCTAAATGTGCTTTTAACATGGAACCATGATCGGAATCATCCTTAAGATTTAATATATAATTTTGCCAAAAATATAATTACAATTCTGGATAATCAACACATTCAAAACCACCATATGGTAAATATAGAGACATTGCCCAACCACATAAATTATTCACATCGAGATCAGCTAAATAGTAAGATTCTTGATTACGATTAAAATCGTATAAATATTTATTATTCGCATTTACATATCTCTTACAACATTGTGAAATTTCAACTCTAATTACTTTTTATACCATTAAAATCATATCATAATTATGTAATAAATCTAATGGTTGTTTAGTTCTTTTTAACATTGCATCCCATGATAATCGTGGTGCTGTAAAATACCATGCTGGATTTAAATCATATGCCTTTATACATGTTTATCTAAAGTTTCCAAATACATCCGCTAATAGTAACACATCACTTTTTAAATATAAGTCATGATATTCCCCAAGGTCCTTCATATTAAATTGATCCCATACATGTTTTTCATGATCATAATCATCGTCAGTTGTATCAGATTCATTTAATTTATTGTAAAATTCACTTTTTGGCGGAAGATCTGTTTCTTTAAATTTTTTTACAACTGTCATGTAATCATATGGATAAACCCCTTTTCTAATTACTAAATCTACTTCATCTTTTGGAAAATGCTTTTGTGTGTTTCATTTGATCTTTACTAACATTAGATGATAATTTATCTAAACTACTTGCCATAAATTTTAATGTGTCTATAAATCTCATTTTTAAATTTTATGTTGCTTTCCCAGACGTAATAAACTTTTCTTCATTATTTGAAATTAAATCTATATCTTTTTCATAATATCCTAACTCTTCAATAAATAAATTGGCATAAATTTCAGCTAATTTATGAAACTAAATTGGGTCAAAATTGGGTCAATTTAATTGTAGATTACAATTATTTTCTACTGGGTTAGTGAATTTTCCAGTTATATGATCATGATAATGTATTTTTTATTTTCGTTCTTATATTCACGTTCACATACAGTAAATTTTGTAGATCTATTATAGAACAATTGGTTCGATTTGTGAATATATTTCCCTATCTGTCTACATCCCTTTTCATTGACTGTATAAATATCTTATGTGCATTTGGGCATCGATATACAACTGGTGGATTATAATCATCGAAACTAGAAACAATATAATAGCAAAAACCAGAAGCTACATGTAACTGATATTTCATTGCATATTATTCATCATTCACTTTAAATCAATTTATTTTTTGTTCATTAGTAAGATTATAGCTTTGCTTTAGTATTTTTTTATAAGAAAAACCCACCATCAATATCGTCGTCTGTTAAAACGAGATATTTTTGTATTAATTTAAATTTCTTTACTTCTCTTGGATTTGATTTTGT
This sequence comes from Dryococelus australis, assembly GCA_029891345.1. Lineage (NCBI taxonomy): Eukaryota > Metazoa > Arthropoda > Insecta > Phasmatodea > Phasmatidae > Dryococelus > Dryococelus australis. The sequence continues at coordinate 234,815,528 of CM056996.1, read as the reverse complement.
TATTGATATTTTTTTACAATTGATTCAAATCTGCAATATATTTTAAAAGGAACCTTCATTGTATATTTGTAATTTCTGGAAAATATTTGCTCTCATTTCGAAGGTATACTTATTCTTACTGATTCATTTTTAAAGCAGTCGTCTGTGAGTTTATTTCTTCCTTTAAAATAAAATAATTGAAGACACATATCACATATATAAGTTATACTTTATTGATTTTTTTGTCCTGAAAGCATTTTCGATAAATTTTTTATCCAACAGTAATGTGAGTTTTTATCATCTTTGAAACAAAGTAAATTTATATGTTTTTTCCTTTTTGATTTTTGTAAGTGTAAGCGGATATATTGTTGACTGATCTTCGATAGAGTATACATTTATAGATGTTTCTATTTGATTTTCTATTTTTGATATATCATAAAATTTAATAGGAAATTTGTATTTATCTATTACTTTATCAATATTATGCCCAACAGTTTATATTTAGTTACTCTTGGTGGATATTTTATACTGGAAACAATGCAGACTTGATTGCCCAAAGATAACATATTTGATCTTCATTCTTCACATTAATACATGCTTTTTACTCTTAATTGCTTCTGGTAGTTCGATATATGGTGCTCCATTTAATGAATTATACTTATTTATAGCTAACTGTATTCAAATTACTCTATCTAATTACCAATCTGAACCTAATCTTTCAAATTCGGATAAATGTGTAAGTAATTTTTTTTTTTATGGTTTTGTAAATCCTTTTAATTTCTCCTTCGTTCAATACTGTATAGTTTTGTGATTGAAATTAAATAATTCTACTTGGCTAGTCTCTTTCTTGTGATAGTTGAAATATAATTTAGTGATAGTTTTCACCCCTTTAAATTTGCTAATTTGATCACATACTATCTCGAATACTTTATTTTTACTGAAATTAAAAATTGATTAGACTGTACCAAATTAAAAATATTTTCACTGTTATATCTTGATATCCTACTTTTAAAAGCTGAATTAACTTTGTAATTTTTATTGGTTCTTCTATTTATTTTGTTAATGAATACATTAGTTGAATATGAAAATATTTCTTTTAATTCATTTTTATCTCGTTTATATAATTCATTGATATCGGCATCAGCTAAAGGAGAATTTGTGAAATTATTCTTTGTTATCCATTCTGTTATCTGCTTACTTATATTTCTAGGCTTTACAAATACATTACTAGAGAATGGAAATATTTCTTTTAATTCATTTCTATCTTTTGACTATAGTTCTTTGATATTGGCATATGACTGTGGTAAATTTACAAAGTTTCTTTTTCTTTATTCATTTATAATAAATGGTATAATAGCTGTAATAAAATCAGCTTTTCTTAGATTGCACCAATTTATAATTTTAAAATCTCTACCTATAACTCTCAACTCTCTCACTTCCCTATTGCTGAACTCAGCTGGTAGATTGTCCGCTGACATTTATCTTTATTTATGAGGAAAAAATATGAAGAAAACGTAAAATCAATATAATGGGGTAAGATTAAAAAAGGGTTTAAATTATTGGGAAATCGTATTTAACATATTGTCATGATAATTTTCACATTAAATATTTTTTGCATATTGTTGTATGTTTGTCTTTAGTAGTTTTATGAAGAGAAAATTAAATTATAGATTTATTCTCATTACATGCCTTACATGTCTTTGTTGTATAATGATCTTGTTGGATTTAATTTAGAATATATAATGCTTCTTTGAGTGATTTACTATTTTTATGCTTTTCGAACTGTAGATTATAAATATATTTTCCACATTCACATAGTACTAATCTCCTTTTTAAACTCATAATGAGTTGTACTATATTCACTAAAACAATTTTTACATTTTGTTGTAAGTTTGTCCAAAGTTGTTTTATGAGGATAAAATTAATCGATAGACTTATTCTCGTTACATACTACACATGTCTTAGTTAAATAATCACCAGGTTGAATTTCATGTGTATTGTGTTACTTAGTATTTTTATGATTTTTAATATATAGATTACAAACATATTTTTCATATTCCCATAGTACATTCTCCTTTTCTAAATCATAATGATGCCTAGCATATTTGCTACAATATTTTTTGCAGGTGTTAATATGCTTATCTTTTGTGTGGTTATGTGATGGAATACATTCAATTTTTAACACTTCACCACATTTTTTGTATTGCTTAGATGTGGTATTATTTTTCATTTCGACCATTGATTCCATTTTATTTATAAGAAAATAAATTTATAAAGTTTTTTAAATATAAATTTATTTCCTTGTAATTTTTTTTTCTCTATAAATTTATTTCCTTACAAATAAACAAAAATTGAATCACTTCTCAAGAAGTTAAATAATTCATATGAGTTGGTTAAACCACATGATCTTGAAATTAATAAATTGTATGCTGCTACAGAATTTCAAATTTATGAATCTAAGATTGGTAAAAAAATTAATTTTATTCTAGATGGAAAGTATAAAATTATTTTACCAGGTCGGTATGTAAACATGTTTGATAAAAATGCTTTAAAATTAATTAAACATAAACAAGTTTGTATAATGAATAAAGGTAAAAGGACTGAAATGTGGAAAATCTCCATATGATATTGAATTATCGTAAAATGTATTAAATTTATATTAATTCGAATCTATCAATTATGTTTTTATTTTTCATTAGATTGTAGCTTATTTTGCTAGATTTTGGCTTAAACTTGATTGATTTAGATCGCTCGCTTGCAAAATTAGCATTTCTAGAAAATGTGAAGAAGTTTCTTAAAATCGAGGAATTTACTTGATTTTGGCTTAAAATATGCTGTTATTTTAATTAACGCAAATCCAGCACGTCCATTTCTGAAAAAAAATTGAAAATTTACTTGTTTTGGGTTAAAATGACATGATTTTGGTTTAAATTTCCTTGTTTTTAAATATCGAAAATTAATACTTCTGGAAACATGACAAAGTTGCTTGAAGTCGATAAAATTACTTCATTTTGAGCTTAAATTTATTAATTTTTTTCACTGAGTTTCAGATTTTAAGTGACACGCGCTAGCTTCCGCATTTTTTATCTACTTCCATTTTTTTTTTTTTTTTTTTTTTAAGTTCTGGTACTATGTCTTCTCTTCAGCTTTTTTAGCGTTACAGTAATACGATTCACACTGGGCATGTTCGCAAAATATATAGTATGGGTAATTTAATATATCTTTTCTAATGTCCTTGATTTTTTGCCTTAAATGTACGTATTTTGGCTGTGCTCTATAAAGAAAATATTTTTGACAGCATTCCTGAATCGCAAAATATAGCTTCCTATTTTATAACTCAAAATGACGTTACTACATTTTCCATTTTTAACAAGTTCCCAATCAAATCCTTATATGGTCTCGCCTGAAGAATTCTTGAGTATATTCTAGAATCGCCATCAGCTACAATAATGATATACTTTACACCATAAATTTCAATACCTTACAAAAACGCATCTACAGTATTACCTGCTTTCATGCATTTTGAGCTCCTGGAATAATTTTATAACATGCGAGTTTTAACCAAAATACCTCCTATTTTCCGCCCTACTGCATAACGTGCAATATTTCTTCATCCAACTCAGGAATAATACTTTCCCTGCATGAAAACTTACAATGGTTGCCTAAAAAGATGAGGAAAACTAGTTCATTTAATCTTACAAAGAAAAACTCTTTAAAAATAATCATTCAATGTTATAATTTAGAAAGAATTAATTTGGAAAAATATAACTGAGAAAATTAACTTAACATCAGCATCTATGTACATTTATAAGTGTAAGTGTAAATGTAGACATAAACAATGCCACGTGTATTCTACATTTTAACTGTGAAAGGGTTGATTTATATTGTACAATTTTTTTAGGTTTTCAAATAATTGTGTTATAATTTGAAGAAAAAAAAAATCAACATTCACAATTTACGCTTATAATCATATTTATGTCAGCTTTCTGACTTTGTAACAGTGTCTGTATTGGTAGTAGTTCTTAAAATTATTATTTTACATTGTTAACGTATCTATTACGCATTACATAGCACATTACACATAATACACGTTAGTATTTTGCTACGGCTGTGTTGAATACTGTTACAACTTTGGGGAAGGGGGGGGGGGGGGTTAAGAACTGTAGTATCTATCCTCTTGTTATTGATAGGTGTTGGGTTATTTCGTTTAATGGACGTCCTCAGTTGGAATACAAATAATTATTGTACGTAGCAGCGACAAATTTTTAAAAGGTAGTGGTGAACATGCGTACAAATAGGCACACTGTAACTTTTATTCCGCTCATATTTCTGTGAATTGGTTTTTCAATGAATCGGTACTTAATATTTTCTAGGTTTGTTTCACTATTTATTTTAATTTATCAGTCTATACTTAGTATTTTGTTGGGATGGTGGCAAACATCCAAATTTCATAAGCGTAAGCACATTACACAATTGTGTTTCAAACACTGAGGGTAAAGTTACAACATTGTGATAAACAAACATAACTAAAAAAAATTAATTTCGTCATAAAAATGGTTCACGGTTAAAACGTATAAATGTCGCACGTCCAATAATTACAATCACACAACACACACACACATTGGTCAACGTAACGTAAGTTTGCAAGAGTCCAAACTGGGGCATGTAGGGCAAAAATCGTATCAATGTGAGAAAAAAATGGACAACTGGGTACCCCATGCTTGAGGATACATCACATAATGGCCAGCGATTCCTCAGGATGTTGTCTCCACCCCATCCACTGACCCCTCTTTTCAGCCCTGTCGAGACAACATACTCTGGGCCGTCACGTCCAGACCAAGAAGCTACTGTACGAACAAGGATAAAAACTGCTTATGTCCAAGAAACTGTATCTCGAATTTGACATTATTTGATAGTTATTTCTATCATAATCGTAATATACTGAACACATACTTAATGAAAGTATTGTTATAATGATTATCCCCAGGATATTGTTAAATGTTCACCACTTTCCATGATAACAGATTGTGTGTGAGAATATTAAGGTTATTTCTGTTATTAAATGTGGTGATTAAGGACGTTTATGAATATAATGATAAAACTAATATCCATTCCTGATTTCGCAGAACACAACTCAAACAAGAGTGTTTGTACCTTTAAAATGCCATATTCTTTTCTAATTTTCTATTATCATCATTGCTAGAAACATAACTAATGTAACCTTTATGTAAATGAGTTCAATGAGGGTTACATAGTGCCCCTTAAATGCTGGAACAGCTTCTTAATGTGAGGCATAGATTAACTATGAATGCACTATTAGTAAATTATATATTTGGTTTTTATTGCCAAAACATTGTAAATTAATCTCGTATAAATATTTTTGCAAGAATTGGGAATCAAAATATATTTAGGTTTAATTATAATAAATATTGTGGCATGTTTGAGCAATTTAAACTTCTTTATGGGAATTCCTAGTGCTGAAACAGACACCCAATTTTCTGAACTGGAACATGCTGTACCGCAAAGTAGTGAATTATAAGTTCTAAGTGTAATTTAACCCAAGCATATCCACAATGGAATATTCTAATATAATAAATTGTTAGTGTATTTTTGTCTTTTTGTACAAATAACATAAATAAGGGCTTGTAAACAACTAATTCATTTGTTGTCACATAATAAATGGCCTTAATGATATCTGATAAACTTTATAACTTTACGCATAGCATGCAAGCCTTCAGTTGTGAGATTGTCACTCAATTCAAGACCTTGATGTAAAGAACCACCTACATGTTTTCCTTTACTAACTCTCTTTTGAATTATGAGTTCACTTCTCGGTAGATGGAAGTTTTTTCAGGGTAATCATGTTTATTGTACCACTATATCCAGTCACATCTCTATATACATCTCATTTCAGCTTGTCTACTCTAAATGCTGATTCACATTTAAGTTAAGAGGGAGCTTGTTATGTTGATTTGGCATTATCTCTTTCTCAATATTATGGCTACAATTCTGCATGTGTGGAGATAAAATTTACATGTCATTGAATGAATCGAAACGCTGGACTGGGATCGGCAAAGGCGTGTGTATGTGTGTGTGTGTATGTATGTAGATAAATTGAGACAACTGCATGGATTTTGTTATCTCTGGCATGCCCCCTATTCGACGATTTAACGAGACGTCTGCTGTTGTTATTCGCACGTGAAAATATTTGCTGAACGTGAAAACAAAGTTTGGAATAATGACATATTCTACTTATAAACGAACATATTGTCTACCTCTGTCTTGCTTGCTGGTGTGGTTGTGGCCTGGCATGACAGTGAAAATTAAATAATTTCTTGGCTTTTGTGTAAGAAGAACGTCATACGACCTGCTCTTGGATCAACAAGTGTTATTATGGTACCTGCAGTTTCCGTTCCTGCTGTCGGCGGAGCTGAGCGCTGCGATCGCCTTCCCTTTTTGGCGGAGGGGTGTGCTTGCCATCTGCGTAGAATGCCGTCCCATAGGCAGCTCTGAATTTCATTCGCCGATCATTACTTATAACCCTCTAGGGTATATTAATTATTGACTGTGGTTATCGCCTTCTACCAAGTGTAACGATCGTAGTTCAAATATTGGTATGTAACCTCTTATTGGTTCCTGCCTTCGCAGGGCAAATAGTTGATTCTTATTGGGGTTTGGAATTGATTAACTCCTCTAGGTAATATTTTCAATGTAATAGTATATAAGCCTTGTCTTTTTCCTCGCTCGGGGTCAGACGATTTCGTCTTCGGGGGAGCACCATCATCATAACAGTTATGTAATTATTCAAGTTAATTTCTTGGTTGGTTTCACAAGCAAGTAGGTTATGGAGTCACTTTGATGAAAGGCTAGATGCCCTAACATGGGCTTTTACGAACAGTTGTTCTTGCAGATAATATTTCTGATGGCTCTCTACTAAGAAAGGGAATTTATATTTTTCTCCTCAAAGTTAAGGCTTCTATTTGTAAAGCAGTTGCTTTGGTCTTAGGACAAGAGGAGAGGAATGGAACTTTAAATGTGTTTATATTGTATTTTGATGGCAGGCGAGTCAACTCCCCTGGAGTTTTAAGACGTTTATTATGTTCGTTCTATTGCCATATTTCTTAAATTCGTTGATGACCATGAAAGTAATTCTCTTAGAAATTTTATGAGAGTTTTACTGAATTATGTCATGCAAGGCCTATTTAACTACTGGTTAATTGAATAACAGTTTTTAGAGAATTTTGTATTTTTGTATCTGAGTTTCAGTAAGAGGAGGTTATTTTGATTAATATGTATTATGATAGAATTTTTACTCAGAAATTGTAGTATTTTTAAAGAAGCTGTAGGTTTAACAGAGAGTATTAAAAGTTTATGTGTCATAGCAGTGTTTTCTTAGAAGGGGTGTTAATAATATATTTTTATACATGTTAAATTATGTTTGAATACCAAAGAAAAGAAAGAACAGAAATTGAATTAAATAATACTTACTTCACATTTCCAAACCTACTTGAAAAACCATTGATTGTTTGGGCAAGGAAACAGCAGAGGTCTGAAAATATAAACATTTAGTAACCATACATATATACAATGAACATCTTGAAATGAGGGAAGGCTTAGTAGTTATAACTGCTCTCTTCTGAGGGATACACAGAAGTAAACAACATGAATTACCATCATTATTAGACTACAGCAGCGTTAGAAGTTTCTGTGCACAATAAAACAACAAAATATCTGCGAAAGTTGAGCAGAAGTTTCGTCTTTACTTATTTCGTAAACACAATTGGATTAAATTGTCAATAAAGTTACAGTCTTTGTAATGATGTTAGAAAAGACGTGAGAACGACAAAAAGGGTAATGGATTGTGTATGAGAGCTTTTTCTGTAGCAGAATCGTGAAGCTTAGCTCTTCTTTGTTCCAGGAAATATTTAGAAATAAACTATTATAACTGACTACTTTCGTAACTTACAGTATGTTTATAGATTTTTATTTATTCGTTTTGTTAGCATTTAATTTATGCTTCTTTCTCCTACTTATAAATATATAATTTTTGGAAGTAAGTTGTTGTTGGTTTTATTTTATTCTCTGCTTAGGGATAAGTATTTCACTGTCGATGTATTTCAATTCGAAAGACTATATGTATTATTTTTGTTGTTATGAAATAAAAATTAGTTAATATTAAATGCCTGGAAAATGGATGTATTTCAAAACCAAATGTGTTTTTAGGGACATATAAGGGGAATTAATTAATTTTTTGAAGCAATGTATTTAGTTTTACGTCACAGTTATGAACCACTAAGATACTGATTCGGTGAGCTGAAGTGTATATTAATGACATAGTGTAGTTTGGAAGCAGTGTCATCAGTTCAAACTCACCACATGAGAGTAGGCCTAACATCCTCGCAAATACATCCACCAAGAACTAGGTACTTGTTTAAGAATACATTTTTTTTTTACAAATATGATGTTCTTATTTCAGGCAGTATTCAAAACCATTTTAGAGGCTACGGTTTTGTAGTGGACAGACTACTCGCCTCCCACCAAGGCAAACCGGGTTCGATTCCTGGAGGAGTCGGCCCTGGATTCTTGCACGTTGGAATCGTGCCGAACAATGCTGCTGGTAGTATGGTTTTGTCTGGGATCTACCATTTATCTTGCCCTTGCGTTTCCGCGTTACTCCATACTCACCTCACTGCACCCCCTCCAGCTCTTAAAACCTTGATGTTAAGAGCCGCCCAAATATCTTCACTCATTCCACGTAGTACTGTATCATTTACATCAAAGAAAAAATGTTGCTAACTCACCTCATAAAATATCGTAACTCAGTTGTTCGTATGCAAATTTGTGCAAGTTTGGCTAAAGTTGTCTACATTGAAACTTTTTTTCAGTATTATTATTAATTTTCCAGTTTTTACCCGCGGGTTCGTGCGCGTGTTTAAAGGATAAATAATGGAGTTTTGTTACTCTAAGCCACTATTGTGTTCTCTACCCACTGAGCTGTTGCGACCCCACTATTGGGTTCTCTAGCCCCTGCGCTTCTGCGGCCCCCTTATTGGGTGCTCTAGCCACTGAGCTACTGCGGCCCTACTTGATATATATCCATCTACTGGGTCACTGCGGCCCCACTTGGAATAACTCTAGCCACTAGGCCACTAGGTTTTTTGGAAGGAAATGTTTGCAGCCCATAGACAAAAAAGAAAAGAGAAGTTACGAAATTTCTTTTTTAACAATGCTTTTTAATGCAGTAATCAATCCTAAGAAAATCTTAACCCAGTATCTATTTACAATAAGAATTTTCCGAAGGAATGGCATATCTTGACGGGATAAAAAGTAACCTATGTCACTCTCCGGTCCTCCAACTAAAAATCGCTTTGATCCATTGTTCCATTTTGACTTAAAAGAAGGACAAACAAACACACAAACACGCTTTCCCATTTATATAGAAGTAAGGATTCTTTGCCCATATAAGCAACAAACATCTAAGGCATATTAGTTTTTTCCTCTTTTTAAAATCCTGAGATACAAATGGCTATCAAAATAATGGAAACTGATTATTTATGCACTGCAAATAGTTTGGTATTGCATTGAAGTACATTAGTCTGCACTGAAGTACATTAGATGTAGTACTGTTAATGACATGTGTGAAAGTTGCTGGAAGAAATCTGCTTAAGCTTGACAGCACCAAGCTTTCATCACATATCTCTGTGTAAGAGTTAACAACTCCATACTAACTGAGGTTTTCCTGGCACTGGCCTGTCCATAACAACCCTCCATATCACACATCCAGGGTTGCTCCCATCTATCATGTACTGTAGACTATGCATTTGTGTGGGCAATCTGCCAGATGTAGGCGAGGCAAAATTGGAGACTTCTCTGACTTTCAACGAGGTCACATTGTTTGAACGCTCTTAGTTAGCAAGTATATCGAAGACTGCTAATGTGTTGGGTGTATCAAGAGCAACAGTGTCCAAGGTGATGAAGCCATACACAACTCGTGGCAAGACATCATCAGCGAAGAGTAATACTAAATGTATAACAATCCTCGGTTATTAGTGTTGCTGGATGTTGAAGAGGATTGTCACAAAGTATTGTATAGCTAATGTGACACGAGTGACGTCAAAACTCATCCAGAATCTCGAACAGCCTGTCTCGGCAATCATAGTCGAACGTTAGCGGCACAAATCATGTTCATTCAGTTTCCATTAGTTTGATAACTATCTCTATTTTAACTAACATTAGGTATTATTATTCTAATCGCCCAATCTTAGTATTGTTAGATGTTTTAAATTAATTATTGATTTTCACAGAATGGCAGTACGCCCCTTCACTTAGCTTGTCAAGCAGAGAAGACTGACACTGTAGAGCTACTCATAGCCAAAGGAGCGTCGCTCAACGAAGTGAATGCCGTGAGTTTCAATTATTAAAATGACTTTATTCTTACTATACATATATATTGTAATCTCATATTCATTAGAGGTGAATTATTGAAAAAAGTCAGTAATTTAATTTGTTTCTATAAAATACCAGTGACTATTTAAAAATAAATCAAAGTAGTGAGATATTTTTCAATGATATGTTTTTGAGTCTGAAGTTCTGAAATCTGTTAGCAGGGAAAATAACCTGAATAGTTACATGTCTGCGATGGCACCACTGGTTTGTCTAGAAGCTGATCATTTTGTATTTTGGGGCAGTTTAGATCCAGATAATGCATTAAAGGGCATACAAAGTCTACAAACCCATTAATATCGTTTTTAAGTTTTAGAAGAAAATTTTGAACGTTGCAGCTTCACCATTAAAAGGATATTTACTGTTTATAAATTAAATGCTCCTCTGATGAATATTTCAAAAAGTTAAAAATTTCAAATTACAACAAAATAGAGTGTCAATAATAATGATGAAAAATTCTGCATCAAACAGTTCTAGCTTTCATCCATAAATTATTAGTAACGGAGCGAACAACACTGTTATAATGATTACTTCAATTAAATTAGCTCAACTTCATCGCTGATCCAGTTTCAGTGATAAAAAGGTTACATAGGACTTTTCTGACGCTGCAACTTCAGGAATGGCAAAGATTTGTAGACTCTCTCACTCTCCGACTTTATGGAACCGCGAGAAGCCCATTATCACTGCTCTCGGGTGTGCGGGCGTCGAGCTTGGTCGTCGATCCGCCGCAGAATGATCCCGGTTGTACAGCAGCTTTCCAGTTGACTGAAATCCTCGCTGAGATGGGACATCCTACCGTCAGAAATCTCTTCTTTACAGTCTGGTATATCGTTAAGTATTATGCAGAGTCCTTTTCCAAATATATCTGCAAACTAAATTATCTTCGAATTGCATGTATTTATAATCAACTTATTCTTGTGGAAATAATACGTTTTGTTAATACGTCATAGTGATTAATTATAATCTTCCTTTCCAAAATAATTTAACTTTTATACAACGAAACATCACTTCAATGTTCTTGCAGAACTTTCCCTTTTACGAACCCTCTTTACTTGTGTTCTATTTTTAATCCAAAAAAAACTTATTTTTGTTTTTAAACAGTCATATGATAGTCCCTATCAACCAGTGTTTATTAATCTTTTCCCGAAAAGGCCTGCGAGCAAGGTGTATGCTCAGTCATAGACAAATACACCAAGAAAACATTAAATCATAAATTAGCATAGTGCAAAAGAAATAACACATTAAAATTAAAATAAATTATACCTTGAAACAGGGTAAAGAAAACTAAGTTGTTACATAATAGTCCGCCCGAGATTTCACTTGGGTCTGAATCTAGTTCAAGTGAAATATTCAAAACCAATATGTGTAACAACTGCATTTATATGAAGCACTTACGTCTATTTTTAATACTAATTACACCCTAATTCCCTAAATGATTTTTTAAAATAGAGGAGCATTTCAAAAACTACTTAACAAGTACTCTGTTACATAATTTTAAAAATATATTTCACACAAAAACAAAATAAAAGACAAATTTTGTTATATATATATATATATATATATATATATATATATATATATATATATATATATATATATATATATATATATAGAGCCTGTGTATGGCTTTAACTAAGTCTTTCAATTCTTTGCGGTATTAATTTCTTAATTTTCAATAAAACAAAATTCGTCACCCACTTCAGATAGACGCTATAGGGGTAACATTCCTCTTTCCACCTCTAGAGATGTCCTTGCACAATGTCTGTCTTATCGGTGCCTTACACTGGATCCTGTTGCGGATCTTTCTCCTGGGTGTTATTTCTTCTGACCCTACGCTATAGTCTCGGTGAGGCAACTCTCTAATACATTTATCAGAAGTTAATCAGCATTAAACACTTCACAGTTTGTTTGATATTTATCTGAAAAAATTTTATGGCCTTGCATTTAGAGCGACATAATGAAGTAATCATTACGCATAAATGTCATTCCAGATCCACTCACCAATATTTAAGTGGATGAATAAATGTGTAATCAAACGGATTTTTGAGTTATAAGTTAGATATAATTAGAATGAAACAATTATTTGAGCAGGTACTGGATGTCACTGATGGTTCCATTTCCTCTGTCCTGGCAGGTGGCGACGTTCATGCATCTTTGAATGTAGATGGTTTGGCGACTTCCTCTTTGTCGTCCGATGGGTCAGAGTGCAGCGATATCTGAGTGTACTGAACAAATGCCGACTCTCAAAGCAGCCTTGTGCGGCTCTGAATGTGTCGGGCTTGACTCCAGGTCTTCTTTGTAGGCATGTTTGGGGCAAGTTGGTCCTCTTCGAGTTTAATCTGCGGGGGTCGTAGTGCTTCGTAGACCTCAATGGTACGGGTTGATGATGAAGTATCAGCGGTTTGACGTCGGATTTGACTCGGGTTTCACCTTGCTGAGTTGCTCCCTTCAGTTTCGACCCAACTGTGGTGGATCGCCACGCATGAGTTGCGTCCCTTTTTTTCGTTAGCTCATAACCCACTGCGGGCCGCTTTTGGCAGTCCTGGCTGTAGTGATTACTGGGACAATACCAGCATCTGGCCAGGCGTGATGCACGCGATGTTGTGCTGGGAGTGGGCGGGGGTGGCCTTGTCAGCTTCCCTTCTGCCCGTTTCCCCTTGCAGTGCATGAAGGTGAGACGTGGTGGTGGGTTGTTAATGAACAAGCTTGCTGGTGGAGTGGGGAGGGCGTGCGGCCTGATATTCTCTGCTCTCTCTTTCCCCCGCCAGGTGGTGCACAATCTCGGCCTGCTCTTGGAAGTCCGCTCCGTCTTGCGGGCCCTGTCCAAGAGTTCTTCCATTGCTAATGGCCGTCGGGACTATAAGGATATTCCTTCAACGGGGTAACAATAAGATGGTTATTAGTCGAATACATCAATCTCCATTCTAATCAGGAAATATGCGCTGGTAAATTTGTACTTTCCGTCTTTTGAATATTTCAACTTCTTCCCCAGGTTTTTGAGTGTGTCCGTAAAATGATGTTGTGAAGTGTGCAATCGCGTCGTCTCCTGTAAATTGCTGTGATAGCAGGTGCTGAAATGTCTCCAGTCCGACACGAATTCCCCATATATGTTCCACCAATCGAGGACCTTTCCATTAAGCTTCTGCTGGGCTTGTGTAACCCACTCTTTCTCCAGTACCCCATGGAACTGGAATTCCTTCTCGCATTCTTCGGTGAAGGCGATGGGGTCTTCATGTGGCCTCCAGACGAATTAGGGTAGGTGCAGCTCTTCTAGACAATGTGTTTGGCTTCGAAGTGATGTAGGGCCAGGATTATAAGGTCGGTATTGTGCAGTTATTTTGCTTACCTCGCACTGGTATACTAGGCCTGGTCTGTTAACATGCTCATCAGGCCAGCCAATATGGACATTGTGGAATGGTTCATTGCATAGGATACACTTGATAGTGTGGGTTCGACGTCCAGCACACATGACCCAATTACAGTATGCAGTTTGTCTGGTTTGGCAATCCTCGCACCGGTATTCAAGGCCATCAGTGTAATGAGGTTCATTTGCCAAGCCGAGGCAGGTATAGTGATGTCACTGCTGGCTTTGCACACACCATATTCTATGTACTACCCTTCCAGAGCTGCCGGATTGCGAACAGCAGTTACATTCGGTTGCGGCCGAGTTGGCTTTACCAATATTGTGTTCACTTGGTTCTGTGTTCGACATTTCGGCTGTTGTCTTGGGCGCCACAGGGTGTTTTCCTGGGACTCCCCGAAGTCCTTGGGTTTCTGAGTGCCTTTTATCTGTGGCGGTAGCAGATGTGGCCGATCTGTTCGTGACGGTGCAGGTGGCTGCAGCTTATGGCATGGTTCAGATGGCTTGTCTGGTTTAGCATGTGTAGTGAATTATGGGCCTTCCAGTTTGGCTTGTACTTGGAAATTGCGTTCCACCTGTCAGGCACAATCCACGAGTTTACCCACCATTAGTGGCTTTGGAATGAGTAGGATATTCTAGAGACATGGTAATAGCAGGTGTGTGATCTGGCATACACAGCTGGCTTCATCCCCGTCAGGAAAAATCCTATGGTACGTCTGTACCTTCCTATGGACAAATATCTCCTTTTCTTCTCCATGTCCCTGTGTGTGGCAATAAAACTCATTTGTTAGCCTGGATAGCACTTCTTCGCCTGTAAAGGGATGAGTGAGACGACTAATTAACTGGCTTCAGTCTGCGACGAATTCGCCATAGTTGCTCTACTATTCGAAGTCTTTGTTCTTGAGCTTGGTTTGGGTTCGTGCGACCAATTGTTTATCTGGAATCCCATGCATACATGACTCTCTTTCGATTCGGCTGTAAAATACATCCAGTCCTTATGGGGTTTTCCCACATATTCAGGTAGCTGTGGTTCCCCTGAACAGCGCGATGTACTGCGAGGTGATGCCAGTATGGGATTCGAAGTTCGGTACTCTGAACTATGTTGTTAGGCCTCACATTGGTAAACCACCCCAGCCTGCATATGCGTTAGTCTGGCCATCCGATGCAGGTGTGGTGATAGGTTTCGTCACACATTATGCACCCAATGATGTGGATCCCCCTATCTGGGCATGTAATCCAGTTATAGAATGTTATCTGCCTAGTCCTACAGTCTTTGCATCGGTATTCAAGACCGTCCATGTATTGTGGCGTGTCTACCCAGCCGAGGAAGGAATAATGGGTCCATTGTTGACAGTGGGTGCATTGTATCCTATGGTTGTCTGTACTGGTGATGTTGGGCCTGGAAAAGCGGCTGTGTTCGGTTGCGGTTTCAGTGGTGCACTAGCGCTCGTGATTGTTCATGTTGGCAAATGACATTTTGATGGTTGGTATGGGTGCCACGGGGCGTTTGCGGGTCTCCTTAAGGCCCATTTTGCTTGTTGTGGGTGTTTGGCTGGCCTATTCGAACTGCCTAGTTAAACATCGACAGTTATGTTCCACATCGGGTGCAAAAAATGTCACTACTGCTTCTTGGTGCGTGACACCCCGGCTGTCTGGGAGAACACTACATCAATCGGCACTGGTTTTGTTGGATGCTAGGCAAGATGCATTCGATTCGGACAGGGTTCGATGTTTAATTAGTCCTTGCGTGGGACTGGAGTGTGTCCAGTATACAGGACTGGCCGGGTAGCTTTGTGGCAGAGCACCAGGCCGTGTTATGGTAGTAAGATTTTGCATTTCAAGTTGTGTGCTGCTGCTTGTATACCTGGGCATCGCGACTCAGCTGTGCTTGCGGAGACTTAACAGTGGTGCATGAAGAGAAGCAGATACTTGAGTATGTTGGCTGTTGTATGTGTGACGTGGTGTCGGAGCCAGATCAACGAAGTTGATTCGCATGTAAGCAATGGCTATTGTTGATGGATGTTCTGGCTGGCTGAGGAACTCTCTGACCCAGGGGTGAACTTCTCCATTGTCATGAACTAGGGCCGTAAACTATTCCCTTGGAATAGCTGGTTTCACAGGTACTAATATCTGATGAAAGGCCTGTGCCTGTTCTCGTGGTGCTAGGCTGTCAATGAAGTCTACAAGGGAGGGTTTCAGCTCTTGTAGGCACCTAGAAGCAATCAGTATTTGTTTTACCTTCTCCCTAATACCACTGCATTTGGAGAAAAGCATCTGAATGCACATAAAAGACATGTTCATGCCCATGAGGTGAAATGCAGAGAATGTGTTCCTATGCAGTGTATCTGTCTCCGTCCAGTCTTCCCAATCCAGGGAACGATTCTTCCAGCACTGGAAGTGCAGTGGAAAAGACGAGCACCGAACTGACAAACTTGTTTGTAAGACTGACAACCTATGAGCAGGCTTCACCAGTATGCGAGTGCATATGGGTGGTAATAATTTATTTGGTGGCTCGATTGAGTTAGATTGCCAGGATTACCTGTGTTTCCCTCAAGATGGAAGTTAACTGGGATGGGTGCTAAGTCTATGGGAATGTGGATTTCAATGGTGGGGTAAAACACGATGTTTATTTCATGTGAGATGAAATAGATGTGTGATGCCACACTACCTCCTGCATATATGAGAGCTGTCGGAAAAGCTTCCCTATCCAAAGCGGGTAGAGGCGACCGGAAAATAGACTGACTGGGACAGGGTAAATTAGCGCTGTGAATACAAGTTGAACTGAATCTGGCTCCCTTATGTATTGTTGCCCAGAGGGGGCCGCAGTGTTTAGATGCGTAGACGACTAGGCTGGTTCTTAGGCATGGTGCTAAGATTACTAAGCAGGGTGTGGAAGGAATGACCTTGGTTAGAGACCAAGGAAAGGCACTGAAAGTGCGGTAAAGAGGGAAGGTAAGGTGGGGGCTTGTGAGCGAAGGCTTAAGCGAGATAAGTCAGGTTTGTCAGTTCCTCTGCTGCAAGTGCGGTGAGGAAATGAAGACTGCTCTGGAGTAGAATCTTGACACTCCTTTTATACTAAACTGGGGGGCTGCCTCGGCGCTCATTGTCTTTCATCTTGAAGGCGATGGGTAGCACTGAGCAGGGGTTGGCGAAAAGCATAGCACTCTGGCGTGACATCACTGGCTGGCTTAGAGAAGGTTGGAAGACAGCAGCTAGACACACTGCAAGAGCCCAAGAGCCATCTTTAGAGGTCGGCAGTGGTATTCAGTGCCTTCGACACATATCTTCGGTTGGCTAATGAATAATACAAAACTGCTGAGCAGGAATGTCCATTCTTGCTAGGGTAAACAGTTCAAGCTGGGGGTCATGTAGCGACCAACAATCACAAACTCCATTGTCAGATGCAATGCATGCTATTCTGATATGCTGAAGTCGTTTAATAACCATTGCAGCTAACAAGTCATGCACATTTTTTCTGCTATAGTTACTAACGTTATAGAAATTATTGCAAAATGCAATTGAAGGTTTATATTCTTAAGTATTGCAAGCTTATAAAATATAAGCTATATCTATTTCACTATCTAAGATTTAATTTGCCAGATTTTAAAGCATAAATTCCTACCACAGGCTGATAAAATTCATTTCTCGCTCTTCAGATCATGTGTACTTACGTAGACAGAAGTTGTAGCTTGTGCTTCTTTTATGTTATGTTCAGTTGGTATATAGTTACTTTTATGTTGTTTTCTGTTCCCAAGAGAATGCAGTGCCCAATCCACATAGCTGCAGAGCAGGGATATACTGAGATATGTAAGATGCTACTCGCAGCAGGGGCAGATATTGTACAGAAGGAA
Source organism: Dryococelus australis (assembly GCA_029891345.1). Lineage (NCBI taxonomy): Eukaryota > Metazoa > Arthropoda > Insecta > Phasmatodea > Phasmatidae > Dryococelus > Dryococelus australis. The sequence goes on along the minus strand of CM056996.1, from coordinate 234,797,894 downwards.
CAGGTAATTATGCAGGCAAGTTTCACACAGCCTTGTTGAGTTTGTCCCGTTAACTGTGGTTAGTAATGTTATTTTTCACCCTGCAAAGTATTACTGTAAAGAAGATACCTCCTTTGGAGTAGTTAGGATGTTAAATATTTTTTAGTGATTACATCAATAACTATTTTTGAGCATTACTTGGTATGCAAGTCCCTCTTACTTCAAGATGGCAAGGGCAATGATAAAAAAAAAATCTGGAAACACATATTTCAGTATTATATACAGGATGGTTTTGAAAAGAATGCAGGTATTTTGGGGAATGCAATGTGGTGTTACGACAAGTGAATTGGTGTAATGAACATTGTGTCGGAAATGCATCATTATGCTACAAATAAAATATAACATAAGCTGCACTGCTGTTGGCGAGGTTGCCCTCGCATGTGATCATTGCCTCGTCTTTCCATAATGCAATGACTGGGAAGTTTGAAATAGTAATGCGCTGCTGCAAGAACCAATTGACAAAGTCAAGTCGACGATAAAAATTTTCATTACTGCCACATGTGCTATTTCGAGTACAGCGGTACTAGTACGACATATGCCGCCGTTCAACCAGGTCAATGGCCATCACTTTGGAACAATTGCGGTTATGATGTCAACTATTTTGGAGTGATTTTGCTACATGTTATTTACATAACAGTTATTGCTTACAGCATATGAATCTTGCATTTTATTTATTTGTAGCATAAGGTTGCAGTTCTGACACCATGTTCACTACATCAAAACACTTGTCTTGATACCCCCTTGTATTCTCCAAAATATCTGCTCTCAAAAAAGATATCCTGTATACATAGAGTGGACTCTAGTTGTACCGAAAATGCATGTACTGATAAACTGCATCCACAGTTAATTTTCAGTGGTCCCAGCTAAACTCCTATATAAATAATTGTTAAGCCACCCACTTGTAGCATTTATCAGAAGTTAGCATCGATCGAAATGTATTTTGTTTGCGTCACCTAAAATTTCTCGCAGGTATCGTTTTGAAGCTGGTTGTTTATGCAAACATCTAGTAACTGTATGTGAAATACATCACATGCGCTGCCATTTATCACTGCTCTGCGGCGCGGTTTTCTTAACACATCTGCGGCGTATTGAGTCTGGCTTGCTACCTTCCCTTACATGCCTTCGAGAGAGGAAGCTGTTGTCTATCAAAATAAATGTGCATTCTATCTCTTTGGCGCACTCTAAATAGAGGTACCTATCATCACTGGTATTGCGAAGTAAATGGTTTCACCTGAAAATGATATGTAAAACATTTTAACGAGGAATTATTATTTTCAAATATGTTTTATCTTGTGTTAAATGCCATTTTATTCCGTAAAGTTGGTGTATAATCGTATCTGGTGTAAAGTGGACTTCATTATAAAACAAAATATTAATTTAACTTAATGGACAGCATCTAGGTGAATAAAATATTTCCAGAAGTTTGTGTGACCTCCCCTTGTCACCAAAAATTATCTGAACATTGAGCGACTTGTATTACCAAGTGCTATGTTCATTTTTATTATCTTCCTGTGGGGAAATTGGAGGATTTATATTAATTAATATTGTTAGATGTGCGTCTTTTATATACATTGATATTCTTGAGGGGCCTATTCACCACCTTTTGTCTTCTAATAAGGGGATGAACCGAGTCCGAGTGCAGTGTAACTTATAACAGGGAAACTCAGAAGATATGTTTTTTAAAGACAGTGCAGAAGTTAATTTTAATCACCTTAAATATTAATTTTTGTCACAAAATAATATTTTTTTACAGTCGGGTATAATTAACTAGGTGTCGCCAATGTGAGTAAATAGCGACATGGAGTGGATGCGTGTATTGATTCACCCCTCCCGCTGCTTCTCCTTCTCGTCAGCTCTGAACACACTGTCAGATCAGTAATCTCTCTGTGCGCTCTCACTCTCAGCGGATCAAATGTGTGCGGGACATTCAAAATTTTGCTTTCATTTGGTGTCTTGTTATTTTCATTTCAAAGTTTTAGGTCGGCTTGCATTAAATGTCGGATTACAATCAATTATATACATTACTTTGGGATGTAATATTTTTTATTTGAATGAATTGAAGTGAAATGTTTTTAAATGTATTTTTTACAGTTATACTAGAACAGCATAACTATATTTAAATTCTCATTTTTAATGTGTTTGTTAGCTAAACTTTATCCTCAGATGATTCACAGCTATGTTTATACTGAAAATAACATCTAATAATGTCAAAAGATGTATTTTATTGATGTACGTATCAGGACCCTCATCTACTGAAATCCTGCAAGTTAAGCTCCAATGACTTGCGGATGGCTTGAGCTCGTTCCTGGGGGTTACTTCGCAAAGTGCCTGACTGGGTTGGGTGAAACCCCAGGTAGTTGCCTTCCTTTCCTTAATGTCCTCCTCACCTCTCTTGGTGATGGGCATTAGATGCAAGAACCTTATCATGGCAGATAGGAACAGATTATGAGCATTCCCTATCCAAAAATGTTCTGCCATCTAGGTGCAATAGAACGCTGGTGAGTACACCCTTATTCCTCAACCAGCAAAACAAACGGTGGAGTGGTTGTAGAGTGGGCCCCCTCAGAGGCGTTCCAATAGCTTCGGTGGGTGAGACCCTTGAGCAGAAATATCTGACACACAGCCAACCAAACACTCCCTTCGGAAAAACAAACAGTGAGGTGGATGGGTGAAAGCTGGTCTGGCGAATTATCCTTGTAAGCAGGGGTATGATTAGTGATAATGGCTCTACTGTTCGGCACATGTGGTGTACCGAATGGGTTTCCATCGAATTGTGTGTGTTCTTGACGTACGAATTCCCTGGTCCGGAGGAGCTCGTAGTCCTACACTAGGCGGCAACTGATATTGGCAAACTTAGTCTGGTAGGTGTTTACTACAGTAGTCTGGAAGTACTCAAGGGAAAATGAGAAATCATACAGGATCAGAATGTATTTATTCTGCGAAGAATAAGATACGGTGTGCCGTACTGTCTCCTGTCTACTCAGAGTTCACTGAAGGTAGTAAACTATGCAGTCCAGGTGAAGTGGACCTTGGTCTAGACTAGTTGGGTGCAGTTTTGACTAGGTAGCTAATGACAACTTTCCCTATCTTTGCTGTGTTCATGTGCCCAGAAGGGGCTTAAGGTATCCACGTTCTGAAGGGTCCATGGGATAGCTGTTACCGGGGTCAAGCGACTAGGGTGGAAGTTGACTTCTGGAAGGTTTCCTAGGGGCAGGGCTTCTGAAGTTCTGCAGAATGTGACGGTGAACCGAAGATCTCTAGGTGGTGTAGATGGTGGTGGTCAGAAAGCTCCAGTAAACTAGCACGGTGGAGCAGACTGTCCAGCTTGTGTGGCCCTGAAGAGGGTCGACGAACAACTGACGATTCCAGCCTCTGCACAGGAATATATTCTGCTTTGGCTGAGGGCTTGCTGGCCCGATGTTGAGCATGTTATGCGTACGCATCTTAGGTTGAGGTAAGGGCTGCCATTGTTGACATGTGACATCTCTCGGTGCCCCTTGAACTTCTTAGGGGTGTAACGAAATGTCGAATGCTGATAATAGATTGTTGGCATCTTCTCTAGGGGAGACCGGGTTATGCATGGCTTACTGGCCGATGGTATTGTTGAAACATATAATTCTGACACGTCTGTAATTATCTCCAGTCCAGGGATAATCCAATAGGTATTCTGGTAGAAATAATATGCTTTCAAGTCCCGTTTGTTGTTGTTTGTAGATGAAACGTGTATATGAAGTGAAGCCGTTTTTTCTTAATCGCCAGTAAGCATCACACATCACAATAAAACTGTGGAATAGTTGTGTAAAACAATTTTATCCATTAATTACTTCTCTGATTGCGTTCAGAAGAGTTTGTGTTTCAGGATTCTAGGCAACTTGTGGACCATAAGGATCTGGTTTTGAATTCTCGATGTGTGTGTTATTTTTAATGAATGTTCAGTAAATGTGAAATGCAAGGGTGGATCCAGAGGGAAAGTCATTTAGTCAAATAGGATATGACTCACCCCCTTTCCATCAAATAAACCCTTATATTCACATCAAAATGTCTTGTGGATGTTTTAAAACTAAAATGGAATAATACAAGAATTGTTTAAAATATACTAGATTTAATTTGATTAGTTTTATATTGTTTCCTAAATTTACGATGAGGCAGTGCCCTGCTCCCATGCCGTTCCTCTATCACAGGCCTTGCCACTAATCTTTAAACAAAAATCCTTGACCCAGCCCCCAAAAATCATTAAATATTCATAAAGTAAATTTTTTTTATCCATTTAAATAAACTGCAATATAACTATAGTCATTTTCCCTTTAAAATAATGGGTGTTTGAGCATGCTTACTATAGTTATATCTGTTACAATAAAACTGGCAAACAAACACGGACACAGCTAGAAAAGTAAGAGAATTTTCTATTATTTACAAATTAGGTCAGAACAAGACATTATATTTGCAAGATTATACTAAGCATTGAGAGGATTCTTTTAAGTAAATGGGGTTGCTGTTAGCAGCCAATTATCATACAATGGTAATGTCTTCTTAGATTTTGTGACAAAGGTACTGGTAAATTTAACATTAGTTACAAAGTATCTTGCAGAATAGGCCTACCCTTAGTTTCAAACTACAATTTAAAATTTTATAAGTGCTCCCAATCAAATCAGAATTTAATCTACCAAAATTATTTTTATAGCTGCAACACAACATGTTAAAATTAAGTAGAGTTGTTCCAATACCGATACTAAGAATCGGTATATGCCGATACTTTTTTATTTCCCGATGTATTTGTATTGTGTATGTTTCGGGCCCATACATTAGTATCGGTTGTAGACAATGAAATCAGGTTATTATTTTCTCTAGACACAAAAATTATCATATTTCGGTGTGTCTATGCCACACATTACAAAATGGTAAATTGAAAACAAATAAATTGCATTCATCAAAAAAAAATTTTGGTCCCAGCGAAATTCCTATTTAAATAATGATAACATAACATTTTATCATTTATAGCATGTTGCACTAATCGAAGTATATTTCGGGTTCCGTCCCTGCAAGTAACGTTTTTAAGCTTGTTGTTTATGCAAACAGTTAGTAACTGGATGTGAAATACATCACACGTGCCACCGTTTATAACTGCTCTGTGGCATGCTGTCTAATGTTTTTGTCTTCGCAACATGTCTGTGGACACTATGGTCGTGTGGCATGGTGCGAGTCTGGCTTGCTACTTCCTTACACGCCTCCGAGAGGGGAAGTTGTTACCTATAGCAACAAGCATGGCGATCTAGTGTCCTTTCTCTCTCTTTCTCCTCTTTCTGTCTCTTTCAGCCATGTACCTTACTTCCTCTCCTCACAAACAATACAATCCACCAAGAGGGGAAGTTGTCTAGTAAAATATAAAGCATATCATCATCATCATCATCATCATCATCATCATCATCTCTCTCTCTCTCTCACTCTCACTCTCTCTCTCTCTCTGCCATGCCTGCTTCGCTTGCCTTGCCTTCACACTGAAGTCCACATGCCGGTGGTGGCCGACCTAGAGAAAATGTGTGCCTGGCGAACGTAATTTTATGAAGATTATATGTCGCTCAAAACATTTGCACCTATCATCACTTGTATTTCAAAGCAAATGGTTTAACTTGAAAATGTTATGCAAAACATTTTAACGAGAAATTCTTATTTAGAATGATGTTTTCTTTTGTGATTAAAGGTTGTTTTATCCCATAAGGTTGGTATTTCATTTTATCTGGCATAAAATTAACATAACTCTGAAACTTAATATTTATTTAACTCAAAGGGCAGCATATTCGCAAATAAAATTATATGCACAAAAGAATATACTCTACCACTTGTCAACAAAAATTGTTTGAACATCGAGCGAAGCGACTTGTATTATAAGTGTCAAGTTCACATTCAGTAACTTCTTGCGGGGAAATCAGAGAATTTATATTAATTTATTTCAACTGACACACATCTTTGAATATACTGATAATATGTAAGTGTCTATTCGACACCTTTCGCCATCCAATTATGGGTAGGTAAGCACCGAGCCGAGTGCAGCGTAATTCACGACAGGGAAAATAAAGGATGTGGTTTTGAATCGTTAATTTTAAAGACAGTGAATAAATAAATTATAATCACCTTATTTCTGTCTCAAAATTACAAGTTTTCTTTACGGTTAAATATGATTAATTAATTTAAAATACAGATATTTTCCATGCGTGCAAGGTTTCTCCACCAAGTAGCAGCGTGGAGAAGAGAGGTAATCCTCCCACCACTACCATCCTCTTCACAATCCACAGTCCTGACACTGCCTGATCGATAACTTCTCAATGCGCTCTTAGCTAATAGTGCGCACAGGACATATAAAATTTGACTTGCATTTCGTGATAATTTTTTTTTATTTTCAGAGGGTTCGAAAGTTTTAGGTAAGCTTGCATTTTGTGTCGGATTACAATAAATTATATACGATATTTTAACACGTTATTTTCTTTATGTAAACGAGTCTAGGAACAAATTTTTTAATGTATTATTAAAAGTAATACTTTTTCTAAAATTCAGTGCGAAGGGCATTGGTATCTGTACTGGTATCGGGGTATCGGTATCTGAAAACGTGGTATCAGAACAATAAAATAAATTCATGCTTGTGAAGTCACTGAAGTTCCTAATGTTTACTCTTCACTAGGCTTGTTTTGTTTACAGTCACATAATACTTACAAGGTCTTTGATACTATAATTTTTTTTTTGTTAATGGCAATACTTCCATGGACTTATTATCATCTACTTTCCCAGAATTCCAAACTTGTTGACTTAAAAATCGCATGGTGCAGTCATAACCGTATTGCATGGACAGGTTATGAACATAACCTACAGCAAATTTTCTTGTAAACATATTTATAGACACTTTATGTCACAAAAAGTAGCAAAGAGAGCAAAAATTTGTGTGTGCTGTGTTAACTTTCCTCACCTTTAGGAATTTTTAAATCTCACAACGACAATGAAATACAATGGGGGGGGGGGGGGGAATGAACGCACATCCCAGACAATAAATACTGCATTATTCTCGTGTTACGAATTGTTTATAGCAAAACCATATTATAAAATGACCAGAATTAGATATAATGTAAATGGCAGAACATTCGGACTCAAATATTAGAACATATTGTAATAGTAGGTGCATTCTCGCAATGTGTTTTTGTTAACCTTTTTTTTTTTTTTAGTTTTCATATAATGTATATTGAGACTAGTCAACTAAAAATCGATACCCAGCATGCATGATGCCTCACATCTGGATACACATTTGGTGCTTTTTATTTAAGTGGAACTTGCAATACATGTTTACCTGATTGATTACATGTTTAAATAAGTAATGATTTACAATATTGTGGAATACAAAAGTCGACATAAAAATCAAAACTTGTAAATTTTTGTTCGTTTTGCCAAACTCTAATACTTAACTTTTTCAAAGAACCCAAAAATTATTTTTCTGTATGCATGTTACCAACTGCTCAAAGTTGACAGATCTCGATTTTACTGTAGTTCATATTATTACTGCTAGGGTGTTTAATGCAAGTAGAAGGAAAATGATGAATTGGGAACATTAGATTCCTGATTCGGAGATTTCAACTGTTCTTACCTTGACATTCTGGTGGTCTGGTGGCAATCTTGAAATCTACTGACTATTGATCTTGGAACTTTGACCCTTGATTATTGACTTTTGACCTGTAACCACAAAAATTTAAAAAAAAGTTTAAAAAATCCAAAAAATTCCAAAAAATTATAGAGAAAAGATTTAAGAAATATACAAAAAATGTATTATTTTAAAATTATTGTTAAAAATCGTATTCAAATATGTTTAAAAAACTTAAATTCTCGGACGCGCACCTCCCCCTCAACAATGGTTTGTAGGCATAATGGCCTCTATCTTGGTAGGTGCAACCAGCAGCCATGTTGGTAGGTGTCCACCATCTTGGTGTACTGTATAATTTATTATTACTGCCATCTTGGTAGGTGCAGTCAACCGCCATGTTGGTAGGTGTCACAACCTCTCGTTGCCATTTTGGTTTTTTAAGATCGTGATTTGTTTTGAAGTTTGTCTCTCACCTTCGCTCGATGGCCATGTTGGATTTCGATACCTAGGTGGCACCAGTGTATTAAAATACCCACAAAGCGAGTTGATGATTTAGCCGCCAGTGTTAGCGATATTTGATTTTGTTTTTTATATATAGGTTTTGCTATTGTCGGCCTCCATATTGGATTCTACATTCAATACATAGGTGGCATTATTTCTCGATTTAGCCACCAGTTGAGGTGGCGACACTCATCCTTACAAACTTAATATACCTGTAATAATTTTTTCTTCATTGCTATGAATTTTTTTTTCTCAATCAACAGTATACCTAAATGCTTTACTTATGAAATTGATATATTTTTTTTAAGAACTTTAATTCAGACAGATCAATTTTTTTTATTTTAATGCTAATTAAATTACTATTGTAATCGATTATTTATTCTGTTACCCTTCACCCCATCACTTTAGTCTGGCCAATTATTCACCTACGCTTAATCCCTTACCACTAAAGCTCTTGTTTACAGTATGGTCAGCCCGGCATGCTAGTGTGGGGAAATTATATAATGAGAAAAATGTCGATCTCATGCACAATTTCTCATCTGTTGCCAGAGGTGACAAACCACTCTCTCCCCCCTCGCTTTTAGCATTCTTAAGTTCAGATATCCAATTCCTTCAGATTGCAGGATATTATCAAGTGCGCATGCAATGCACACACATTTTCCTGCAAAATTACAAATCTACCAAAATTTGGAGTATTGGTTCGGGCCAGCTCTAGTGTCTGGAGAAATGTGTAACATCGTAATATACAGTACTAGAACTTGTTTTATTTCTAATTCATATATTTACCAATTTTCTAATTTGCAAAGGTGTTACCTTAGTACCTGTGACGCTACAGTAAAACAACGTTTGCATTAACTAAATGTGTTCGAAGACACAAAATGTATGAATGTTGAATAATATATATCGAGTGACATATAAGTGTGTAAAATGTGGCAGGGTATTTGCTAGTCGCGATAACTTGCAGAAGCATGCAAAACTCTGCATACCTGTGGAACCCTCACTTGCCTAAATATGTAGTGTACAGTCTCCTCTGCAGCATACGAGTGTACTTTCCACAAAATCAATGGTTCTGGATGAGCGTCCACCATCATACCAGCAACCATCGCGCTCAAAAATTGTGGCAGGATCTGGATTGGTTAAAGTCAATTGTTTCATGGAGGCTCAAACTTCATTCCACCACAGTCTAAAGATCATTGCATCCACAACGAGAGCTTAAATTCGAAGGATATTTGCACATGTTTAACTCGAATGGGAGAAAACATCACTATTGGCTCTCCACATATACACAACACCAATAAATTGCAATGTATGGCTCAAATTCAACATTGCAAAACTGACCCCATTCAAGGAAAAGAAAATATTCTAATCGAAAGACAAGATATCAAAGATACTGTAAAAATCTCATACTGGAAATAAACATCATGAGAAGAAGTATACAAAGAGCATGTTTCAGGGTAAATATTAACGAAAAATCAATCACCCAGTGCCCCTTACCTCCTAAAAACAATGCTTACTCCCCACACCAAAATATTTGTTTCAAATATGTGTTGGAAAAAATTAACGTGCCGTGTATGGATGCATTATGCAGGTTTCTATAAATTGATCATGGCTCGAAAAATACAAAAACATAGTTAAATCCACTTTGATACCCCTCATGGTATGCGATATGCACCATGAAGGATCCCATGCATTACCTCTCACCCAGGCATAGATGCTCATCATTAAAAAACGATTCCTCCCAAATTTCAAATCAATATGTTAGGAAATTAAGGCAGAGGAAAAAAATATCCATGTGGTTGTTCCATATACAACGATATTTCTAGCTCCCAGTGTCCGCATATTAATGCATGTCATCTTTTTAAACATTGGAGGTTAGACGACTTCTGCTCCATCCTTAGTTCAGTTTAGCTAGGAGACGGAAGTTTGCATTTTCATTTGTCTCATTATAAGGCGAGAGTGTACTGTCTGCCTTGCAGATTGTTTTATTCCCCAACCCACCGTAACCATGCTTAGATGCAACGAGTTTTTTTACTCGCCACTAGACAATTCTAGTAGTAGGAATCTCGTTTGTATTTTGTTTCACATCCTTTCCAGCCAGCCGGTGATGTCATAGAGGCAAGCCATGCATTCGCTACCCTCCGCTCAGCGACCACCCCTCGTCTTAGTGACAGCCGCCAATTAGCATCGGGCAGTGGCCCGAACTAATATAAAAGGAGAGACAGCCAGTGAAACCAGTCATCAGTACTCCAGCACTCGTTGCACGGATGTGACCAGCCTGCCCACCTTAAGCTTTGCTTATAGCTGTCTTCATTCCCAGCACTCGCCACTCAGGATTTGACCCGTCTGCTTAAGTCTCCAGCACACGTTGCTCGGACACTTTCTCTGCACCTAATTTCATCGCTTAGCTACGCTTGTGATAGGACTATGCTTCATTAGTTAGGCTCTCTCACAGCCACATACCTTGCTAAACCCATTCACCCTGCAGCATACGGGCGTATATATAGTGCACCAATGCTTGCAGTCCTTCTCAGGACTCATCCTTTCATGTCCTTGCTTAGTTTGCCGAGATACATGTCAGTGTTACTATGTTATATCATTGCACACAATTTTTACATACAACAATGCAAGAGTTGATTGCTTAGTCATTCAGCATAATATCCAGCATTCCATTGTTTGCATACCGGTCGCCTTTACTGGTCATCCTAACAGTGTATTCTAGCTTTCCGGCTGATATTTGTGTTGTTGAGATGGAGCTAGACGGTATTCACCACGTGTTTACTTCCTTACTGGAATAACATGTGGGTCAGCTTTTAACCTGAGTTCTTTCCTGTACACCTAGCACCTTTCTGTAGTTACCCTCGTGTAACAATTCCGCAGGTGATCACAGGGAATTTTAACTCAAACGAGCGAAACACTTACGTTTACCCATACACACTAGCTTTGGTCGCCTTTCCCATCAACCCCTTGGGATTGAAGGAAAGGAGGAGCCTCACAGGTACATTGTCCTGGAAACAGCTTATCAGCTTGGTGTTCTTTGGACTCTCTACTGCAGTCTCTGCCAAGAGAGTCTGATGTACCCTGAGTTGGGAAAACTGGGACAGGGCCACACATCCATGTGCGACCTTGGGCAAGTTGAGGCCTTACTTACCTCGTGGACTACAGTATCTGCCAGACTTGGGAATAGGGTGTCTACCAGCCCCCGACCCGCACGAGTAGCCAAATGTAAGCTGCACAAGGAGCCTGCCATTTTGTTACAGTAGCAGTAAGGTAAGTTCATCTCCCGATGCCCTTTTCCAAGCAGAGGGGTCTCAAGAAAAAGGTGAGACAGATTATCTTGGCTTCTGGCAGATCACGCGAATATCAACCCTCTCTGGTGTCTCAGATAGCTAGCTTAGGACATCAAGCTCAGGCGGAAGCACTCCTTCAGGAACTAGAGGAAGTCGCCATTCCAAGATATATATTTAGCATGGAAGGTCGCATGGGGGGTAGTGGTCAACCAGCACTCTAAAATGTCCGACTGATCTAAGAATAGAAAAGCACTGGAAACGGCAATGCTGGAAAGGTACTGAAGGGAGGGGATTGGTAGATTGTGAGAGTGGGGAATTCCATGTGAACAAGCTGACATAGGTGACATGTGTCAACCGCGCCACAAGTCCAGTATTAATTATTAAATACAGCAAAGAAATTCATTTTAACTGCCTTATTTATTATAGTTTAGGGAGGTTATGGCGACCTGTAAGCCAAAATGCTTTTCGGCCGCTAATATTTTTGTGTTTCCTCGGGGTCATAATCCCCGAGGCTGGATATTTTCGCATTTGCACTGTTTGCACAATCAGTGTAAAATTTTTGTGCTAATTTCACGAAATGCTCATCTAGTTTTATAATTTTTAATTTGCGATGCAGATCTGCAATAGGGCAGTATCTGGACGCATCTATTGCTATTCGCAGTCATTTATTTTGAATTATTGTGAGGCGCCTTGTGTGCATTTTAGCTGCATGTGTCTAGGTGGGGGCAGCATAAGTTATAATTGCGACATGTCAACCGATATTATGTAGTTTGGCGTTTCTACATTACTTTATTTTAAATGTTGCTTCTATACAACCAGTGATGTTATGTGAAGACATATAAATTTATTTATGCATGTGGTTTACTGAGAACTTCCACTTGTAAAAACACTTTAAATTATGTAATAAATGTTACAGTTATCAAATAGGAGGACTTTTTCGAACACATGTTCCCCACAGTTGTCTTAAAATTTCTTGCATGAAGTCAGATCTCATGTTATTCCATTTAGAAGTACACATTTCCCTTACGATTGCACTGACTTTTGAAAATTCAAACTTGAAACTTTCCTATTGTGCAGAAAAAATCTCCGGTAGCTAAATAATGATAAAGAAAAAACAAGTGGGTTTATGCTAACGACATAAAATGTTTTCCCATTTTTTGTTTTAATTTGGCGATGCCGTGAATATCCATTGGAAAACCTCTGGGATTTTTTACTTAAAGTACATAAATGATTTATATATTTATATTTTTAATTTTTAATTTTTTACTGAAACTATTTTTCTAAACCTTTTTCTGAAATCTGATGTTTTACAATTGCTTTCCAAAGTTACAGAAATCCACTTTGTTTTCTTACAAATGATATGCTTCTATAATAGTTTGTTTTGAGAAACAATTTCGTTTCTAAACTAATAATACATTTAGCACTCTGTACTGTATTTCTCTTACCTTATTGTAATTACAAGTTGTGGGATGGGTCTACGCCAGTTAATACATTGTTTTGTTATATTATTTCCTACTTTACTAAGAATCTCACCAAACCATTTAGTTGTCATTCTAAAGTGTATGTAAAATAATTTTTCATATCTCATTGGCTGTGGAATAAACATATAGAATTCACTTGTTATTCCCTTGAGGTATTTATTTTATTATTCCACAACCTCCTATAGTTAAACAAAAATACCAAAATCCCAACAAATTTGACACCAAAAACTGGGCATGTTCAAAGATAGTACAGTGAGCGTGCTTACCATTGTCCAATTTGCCTGCTATGGTTTTTGTCATCTTCAGCTGCAGCGAGCAGAAGCAGAAGCTCTTCTTCCTCTGAATCTAAATCCAAGACTTCAGGGTTTATGCAAGCCCAATATCGTGCAGCTAGCAATGCAATTTACCTCTCCCATGGTATAGGACGCAGTATGACCGCGATATACTAGCTGCGGTAATAATGTGTGGGGCAATAACTGTCCCTGCGTGAACAAACCCATTGAAAGCAAGGGAAACATTTATCGCGCGATACTGTATTGCGTCGCGTCACGTTCAGTATCGTATCTGTGTGTGGAAGCCTTAATGGTCCACCACAGTGGAGATCTGTTGTCCATACAGTTGAAACAAATCAATTCCCGTCTCTGACCCTGGTTTTGTAGGTGCTTTAAGCTCCATAATTGGAAGTGCCTGTTGGCTTGTTTTGGTGTGTTAAATTAGAACTGCAAGTCTCAGTGTGTTGTTTGATGTCCTGTTTTAGAATTAGTTTCTCCTGCCTTTCTTACTGTTGCGTCCAGCCCCACTTGGATATCATGTAACTTACTTAATGTATCATTGTGTCTCTCAACTGATAAGAACATTCATGCATTGCTCCGTATACAACATCCTTTTGGTAGCTTAGTTCGTCTCTGCAGATAGTAAACTGTAATTTGCTTGGGAGATGTCACCTTCCCCTGATCCCCATCCCTTTTGTATAATTGGTTTTTGCTCTCATAGTGTGGCCTCTACATGCTTTTGATATTGATCACGGACGGTATATATTCATACGTTTTTCTGGCATTATTTATTTCTGCATAAATATTTTGCTAACTGCAATTGATAATACTACAACTACCATGTATGTGTTAATTTCAGACTCCCTCTGTAATGAACCTGTTCTTGTCTTAAATATCTTCTCATATTAACTCCTAACACAAGTAATCACATAACTTACAATATTTTACATAAAATACACTTATTTGTGATGAACTTTTAAAAGACAGACTGAAAAAATTCAAGAAAATTAAAAATATGTGGTTTTCACTAACAGCTACTTTAAATATTTTGTAGACCATGTTACATTGTAACACATCACATTTCTTTCATAGATATGGCGTGGTTATTACATGCATGAGAGGAACAGCAAGCCTACCTGATTTGTTCAGGATATGCCACATGTGTACAGCTGCTCCAGAATTACCTTCGCTGATAGTTATCTCTCTCCTCCTCCCCTTCCCCCTCCCAAGCTCATTCACCCTCAAGTTCTCTCCCCCCTACTTTACCACCCACCCCCTCAACACCTGACACACCTCTCTTTCAATCACTTTTCCTATCCATCCCTTTTACTTTTTCTCTCTCCCCCTCTCACATTTCCTCTCTCTGCCACCTCTCACTTCCTGTCCACATCTCTCCCCCTGTCTCCTCTCTCTCTTCCCTCTCTCCCCACTCTTTACATGTAACCCTTCGTTCTACCTTTTTCTCCCCCTATCTTCCCTACCACTCTCCCACTCTTCATGTCACCTCCTCTCTCTCCCTGTCTCTCTCCCTCTCTTCTTCACCTATCATATGGGACACCTCACCACAACTCTGCTCTGCTGAACCCACTCCCCAAGCACTGAAAGGAAGGGGCCATGTGAATGCCTGTTGCCAGCCAGCCATTGGAGCACTTTAACTCAACCTGTGCAGCTCAATGTTCAGCAAGCCAACATGCTTTCTGACCATTGATACAGTGTATATACCTTGTTTGAGCTGCTGATGTAAGGGTAGCTTTGTCCACCACATCAGTTGTGACCACCATTTCAACAGTATTATTACGAACATATAAATACAATAATAACATTTACTAGTAAACATGTTATTAATGATGTGTCAACCATTTCTTACACAATGCTATCGAACGTCCAAGTAGCTCCACCTGTAATTAATTTTAAAAAATTATTTATGTAAAAATGAATACACATTATGAGAAAATCCATTATATACATTTATATTTATCACCATTAAAAGTACTGTAAGCACCGGAAGAGTGTTAGAAAAAAAAAATTTATATTTCATAGAGAACCATCCAATGTTTTTCAAAACCAAAAGATTAATAATTTCCAATTTTTAGAACAATACACATAAAGTATTTGTCTTATACATTTTGGTATCATTTATCTGTGGAAGAGAGACAAGAGTACAAAATATTCTGTTTAAATATTTAGAGCAGTATAACATATATTTACGTGTTACAGTTAGTTGCAGAGGGGTGGAAACACTGTTACATGGCTGAAGACTCTGAGAGTGACATGACCTTGTGTTGTGTTGCAGAGTGGGAAGACTCCTCTATACATAGCGGCCAGGGGGAGTTTCACGGCCATTGTTGATATGATCATCAAGACAGCACGCTTAGACTACCCACAACCAGTAGGTACCCACAACACCACACACTACACCTACATCAATTACTCACTGTTTCAGCTACATGTATTACAAAATATCATCCATTAATAGCTTAATAATATTAAGTATGTCCTATCCACCAAATTAAATATAAAAGTTTTGATTATTCATTTAGCGATTAATTTTTCCACATAAGCCTTAAGCGTATAGAATTATGGAGAAAAAATTGTGATTTAGCTGGGGTTTTTTTTCTTTTCATTTGACTAACTGCTCTATTCTCACTAAAAAAATTTTCTCCACTATGCGAAGTTTTAACATCCATTTCGTTTAGTTCAGTTTAATCAATTGAATTAATATATACTCATGTTTGCACATATAATTATTTTATGTTTTTTATGTTATACACATAATCTATAAAGCTGTACATTTTTGTGTATTTAATTTTTGTTGTAGATCTATTTTCATACTTCAATGTATCGCATCGTATGTGGATGTCTTTATGGCAGTGCCTTACTAAATGTCATGTCTGGAGCAATAAAAATACTGTCCTAACTATAAAAACTCTTGATATAAATAAATAAATTAGTGTGTAATAATTAATACAGTTAGCAGAAAATGTGCTATTCATTTGGTTCTGGGGTTGTAAGGTGTTCAACAGTAATAAAATAAAATTGCTTTACTCATAAGAAAATACGAAGTTAGGGTATTCATTAAAATTTTCTGAATATGTTTCTTTCTATGGTCAGGTGATTTGAATAGCCCATGCATAACATATTCTACTGTAAAATAAGTACTTTATTAAATGAATTGTTGCACATATGAAAGATTAACAAATTGTACGAAATAGTGAATAAGGGCAGGTCTACATTAATTTAACGTAATAAGTGTAAATTTTTGTATCACACAACATTAGCAATTTCCGATGAACTGTTTTAATTATTGATAACATTTTTAGTATTTATGTAAAATTGCAATTAACTTGTGAGATTGTTTTCTCCTTTCATTAAGTAGTTTGGGTAAGATATTCTCACTTAATTCATATTATTAAATTTAAAACTCTGACTCTACAGTATAGTTTAGCACCCAAGAATGGTAAACTCAACTACCACTGCATCAGAGGGCGTCACCATTTGTATCATCATTCACAGTGAATAGCATGTACTGGAAACTTTTACCACCACTTCAAGGAATCTGTATTATATAAATACAGGATATTATATCATACAATCAGCATGCTTAGCTAGCCTGTTCAGTTAGTCGATTTAAACAAAAATTGTTATGTGCATCATGGGTTGATTTGGCTTCATATCGTACATGAGTAAAACATGTATCATTCAGCAGTGGGAGTAACTGCCTGTCTACTGTACCACTCACCCATGTGGAACACATACCCCAAATTTGATTATCATTCCAGGAAAAAATAAATCATCTATGTGTGCAGTCCTAGAAATTTATTTCAGTGCACAGGTGTGTTACACAAGATATTCATACAAAGCTAAATATAATGTGTGCTGTTCTATATTATGACGAAGTAAAAATATGGAAAAAATGTAAAATATTTTTTTGCTCTGATGCATTTATTTTCCTTGGGAAATGTCTTTTTTTGTTAGGACGAGTTACTATTTTTTTGTTGGGGGTGGATAACTTTCCAATTGTGTTTAATATTTCAAAAGAAGTCGTGATTATAGAATTTCTCGGCTGGCTAGTTTCGATATATATATATATATATATATATATATATATATATATATATATATATATATATATATATATATATATATATATATATATATATATATATATTTACTAATGCTGGTGATGAAGTATTTAAGAGGTTTGAGTTCGGATTTGGCGCTTTTTTCCCCTGGCCCTTCTCGAACTGCCGAGCTGAGCTGGTCTTTAGGTTTTCACTTTTACAGCCAAATACTATCATGGAAAAAAAATGCAGTTTTCTTGTAGTCAGGCATTTCCAGAACATTTATCCAGAATTTTCGTGCAGAAATGTTTACTTCGTAAGTTCCTGTGCCGTCGCAGGTGGTGGTCTGTTTGTTCCACGCCAGCTGAGAGTTTAGCTGTACTACTACTGGTAAAGGGTAAAGGTGCTGAAAACAGCAGTGAGAGTATAGGATTGTTGAAGGAAAAAGGGGAGTGTTGAGGCAAGGACGTTTGCCGACTTTGGACTCTGATTGGCGGACTTGGGTTGGTGTGATGAGTGACATAAATAGGGTCAAGCGAGGCAGGTCGTAGTTGGGAAGATGGCGGCGAGCTAGGAAGACGTGCGTGCGAAGAGCTAGCCTGGAGGAGGCTGCTGGAAACTTTGGAGATGAGGTATTTGTTTGTTTTGATTGATCAGGACATTCTTTCCTGACTTCACGAAGAATGGCCCCGATCAATCCTATAAAGAGTCTTAATTTTAGGGGTAGTTAGAGTATAGTTTTTGAGGATCAGTCAAGGTCAGTCAGTCTATCAGTTGATTAGCCTTGGGAGTAAAGTGTGGTGAGAGGAGAGGAATACACTAGCAGTTTAAGACGTTTATTTCTAGTGAATATTTTGTTTTAGCCATAAATAATTCAATAAATGCTTAGAAGTAAGTGAAATCTTAGTTTTATTCATTTTGTTTTTGTTGCTTTAAGAAATCATTTTATTTAGGGTTCAAGTCGTGAAGTTTGGTACTGAGTTGTGAAGTTGACTTGTTTTGATAGCCTAACGGTAGGAATTGTTGGGTGTCTTGTTTATAGTTTTGAAGTTTCGCAACTTATAGCCTTTTTTTTTACGCTTTGCTTATTGTTTTAGTTATTCTGATAAGTTTTGGTTAATCCATAATTTGTGAAAATTTATTAATTTGTATTCATATGTAATGTAAGTAGGGAATAGTTGTTGAAAACCATTAATACTTAGGCAGATATTGAGAGGATTTTAGTAACTGTGTTGATGTGTACATTAATGCTTATACGAATTTATCCTATAATGCAGTCATCCCTTCTGAATAGTTGAAAAACAAAAGGCTTCGAGATAGTTTTCCCTATTGTGATTATCTCTGTTGTGAACCTGTATAACCCAACTATTTGTTCTTTTAATGAGATTGTAACTATATTTATTATTGTGTTACTAGTAGTGAAGTTTACTGGAACTATCCCATTGTCAATGATGCTTTTCAATCCAAATTTAATTTACTACATTTTATATTATTAAAAAGAGACTGGAGACTTCAGCCTGTTATATAGTTTGTATTTTTATTATTTTCGTTTTAAAACATAAATTTCTTACAAATTAATCAGATTTTGATTAACTTGTTTCTGCAGTCAGCCTATACCTGAATTTTATATATTTAGATTCTATGAAAATCAGACATTACATTTAGTATTATTGCCTTTAAATGCTATTTTTGCTTACGCTTATTCACATTGTTCCTTCGGTCTTATGCTATGTTATAAAACTCTATTGATCGAAACTTATTAATCGTTGTTCGTTTAATATATTTCTGTTATTTTGTATACTTGTTGTTAAAGATTAGAAAGTTTATATTTGATTATTATTAAATTTTAATATTTAAATGAAAATTTTAGTTGTCTTTGGTTTTGAAATTATGGTTTTTTTTGTTTCGTTAACTCAATTTTTATTATAATTGTCTCCTGCATATTGCAGTCGTTAAAATTTTAAGGATAAGGATACCTTTCTCTCCCCTCCCCTTACACTAAAGAGAGCTGCTTATATTTGGAAGTAACTGGTACACTAGTGAGAAGCGGTGGTAGAAAGCAAACTGTGTTACATTCCTTGCAGAACCAAGAACCACGAAAAGATCCCATCCTCATTAACCTGTCACAAGTCGAACGAGTTCACCCTCCCAACCCTTCCCCACCCTCACCCCCCTTCTATTTTACCTGGTTTTCCCTCTCATTAAGAATTTTTAAGATTTTAAATTCATGTAGTTGTTATATGTTCATTGATATTGAGCTCAGTCTTTTTAAAAGACATACAAGTGTTTTGGATGAAGTTTGTGGAAGTTAACTAAAGTATAGAATTTGCAATGCTAAAGCTTTAGGACAGCCTTACAGAACATTCCTCTGGTGGAGGCTTTCATTTCTTGTTATTTGATTTTGAATGAGTTCGTTTTGGACAACACGACAACTATTATATATATATACATACACATACACACACACTTCTCTTTTCAGCTATGTTTAATTACTATTTTTAATCATTATTTTTCCGATACTCTTGGTTTTGAGTATTGGGCAACCTAAATTATTTTCTTCTCACCCCTTAATCTTCCACCGCTGCCAAAATACTTACTCGAGATAAACACACTAAATTTTTGAACAAATTGATATCTTGGAAATAGGGTGGGAATTATAATTATTATTTAGGCCGTTTTGCCTCCCAGCAAAGAATGCAGCTACCTGCCGTGCATCTGAGCACAAGCTGACAGTCAACAGGTATAGTCTGAGCACTAAAAAAATGTGTAAAACCAGACGAGGTATTCAGACACAAAAGACATCTTATCTCATGGAACATCACACCTTTAGAACAAACGTGCATTGATACTATAATCATGAAATTATTTTCTCTAAGTTATTTACCATTTAAAATGTTACTTGTGTGTGGAAAACGCGATCAACTTAAACACTTCAAATGTAAACTATTAAACCATTGGGTCAGCTACAAGCTTGTGAACCAGCTTGAAGGCCGCACTACCATCCCCACCATAACTATGTGCTCTTTAGCAGGAAGGAAAGGCAGTCTTGTGTTATGATGAACCCAACTATTTTCAGTAGTGTATTTTTCTTGAAACATAGGTATGTGCACAGGATGTGCCAAATGTGACCAGGCCTAATTTATTTGTTTAAACTTGTGATCCTTCAGTAAATTTATTATTCACAAATTCCAGCATGTGGAAGTAAATGCTGGTCTGTATATGTTCAGGTGTGTGCCTAGTTGCATCCCTCAAAGCATTTCTGTTAGTTTCATAACTGGTTATAGCACCTATTGGATGCTCATGCTAATGATTTCATTCACGGAGCAAGCTGATAAATACAAGTTTTTAGGCAATTATTGCAAAATATGGGTTTCTTATAATTTCATATTATGGCACATCTTTTGCATAACCGTATTTATTTTAATCTGTTCAGTCTCTTTGTGCATGATCAAGAACATGTAGCACATGAAAGGTTGGCGATGTACACACAACTTGAAACAGTGGAATTTTTATAATGTGTAATTTCATGTGGCAAAATTGTAAACAGTTTTAACTTGGTCAAAAGATGGCACTTTTCCGCGAGCTGCCTAACTACGTGTGGGTGATGCATAGTGTAGTCGAACAGAAAAGTATGTTACCAGTGTGCCACATTTTTTGGCTGAATGCTTATTTTTATGGTAACAGGAAATTAATAGTGTGGTTTATTATATTTATTGCAGTGGTAGACAGTTTCACATTTATTTTGTTTACATTTTTATTCTTGTTATATTAAGTATGGCTTGTTAATGATTTAATATGGCAACTTAGTTTTGAGTGTAAAATATGTTTCCAATACTGTTACTTCAAGCAGAGGTGGCATTCATAATTTAAGCATATTGATCTGATTGCATTGGCTTGTATTTACAAGCCCATCTCTGCATCTAATGTACTTGAAACAGCTTGTTTACGAAAATTGCTTGTTGGTTTCACAATGGCCTTATGCAATGTGGCGTGAAGAGTGAGGCTGGCCACAGCCGACAACAATAAATACTTCTCAGACATTTGCTTTTGTCAATGGCAGACGACAACGAAGAAGATAAAGAATTAAATACCTACCTTTCTAAAAGAAGAATAAAGTTGGAAATACATTACCTTACTCTTCTGGTAATCGTCACCCCCTCCCCCCTTGCTCCTTCAGAACAACCTCCAATTAGTCAGGAAATAGTTGTGAAATACTATTTTCTCTAACCGCAAGTAACGCCTTCCCCATTAGATTAAATTAACCATGCTGCTTTCACCAGAATTGCTTAGGGAACTTCTGTAACAAAGTGTTCTAGCATAAAAAGTAGCTCAGTGCCACGGTATTTTATTATTCGAATAGTAAAATAATTCAAACTTACTTCTTTGTGTGATGAATTTATTTGTGTAACACGTCATAGATTCCCTAAGTAGTTCAGATCTCTAAAATTGAAGCCGGCGGCAACACAAGACAACAAAGATACACTTTAAGAGGCCACCCCAGCTCTGCCAACAGGTAGAATTTGGTGGAGCCCAAAGCACTAGAAACACCTCCACCAGGCGAAGCAGTAACTCAAGATGTTGCAAGCTTTATCATCGCTCTTTAGCAGGGCCAGACAAAAGGAACACAGGGTACTATCTCTCATTACAAGACAGGGTATTGAGAAGTACATGTTTGTTGATCACAAGCACCCGCTCTACATTCAATGGTCTCAGTTGTACCGTCACTTCCCATGCCTTACATCCAGAAAGGTGGTAGACAAAGAAGGTTAAAGCGGAGCAGCAAGCTAAATTACAACCCCAACCTCTCCTTGTACATATAGCTAAACTCAGTCACACCCTGACAGTCGATGGGAAAACCACTCTTACTGTAAGTATACATCACCTCACCAATGAAGCCGAGTTCACAGTATCCCTGGACAATGCAGATGAGGTTATTCTGGGCCAGCCTTGGCTCAGTTCCCAGCAGTGTGTGATGGACCACTGTAAGAAACGAGTGTATCTAGGGGGAAAGAACTGCATTACAAGCCACTGGGAACTCAGCATAGAGGCTTGAGATGTACAACACGATCTTGACCTTGGGAAATTGTCCGAGTTATGGAAAATTGATAATGAACACCCAAGTGTTTTCTCACACCCAGGATCACTACGCCACACACATATTATGCAAAACCAAATGTGGCCGACTATGGATTTACCATTCTATTATCGCCTCTTTAAGAAGTCTGCCTGCCAGCGGCACTAAATCCTCAGACAGGTTGAAGAAATTAAAGCCCAGGAAGTGTGGAGCTGTCAAACTCCCCGTTTAACTCACATGTTGTACTAGTACCAAAGAAGGAAGGAGGTTTATGCTTCTGCATAAACTATAAAGATGTGAATGACGTGACAAACCCAATTTTCCCACCATCCATTGACCTCAACAACACCCTCCGTGATATCGGGGAGATCTCCATCTTCAGTACGTTAGATCTACAGTCTGGCTACTGGCAGATTGCAGTCCACCCCGATACCTAGAAATACACCACTTTCACAACTCCTAAAGGGGAGATGCTTCAGTTCATCATGCCCTTCAGACTGAAAAACGTCCGCTCCACATTCCAAAGATTGATGTCTGCATAAGTACTTACAGGCTATATCGGACAGTTTTGCTTTGCATACTTGGATGACATTATTGTGTGATCCAATATGTGGAAGAAGCGCTGTTTACATCTCCAGCGAATCCTTGAATGACTCAAAATGCATTACCTTCATGCAAACTATCCCAGAGCCATTTTGGAAACACATCATTGAGTACCTAGGCCACCTAGTAACCTCTGAAGGTAACTTCTCTCAGAACAAGTCGTTTCGCACCATACAGGAATCCGAACGACCAATCACTAAAAAGAAGCTTCACCACTTCCTAGGCCTATGCAATTGGCTACGAAGCTTCATACCCATCATAGCACTCCAAATGGCTCCCCTTCATAGCCTCCTCGAAAACGAAGTGTGTTGGAAGTGGATGCAAGCCCACCAAGGTGCCTTTTAAACCTCAAACGAAGCTGTGCTAATATCTGCCAGTTACACAGTCCACAAGAGATCAAATCTCTTATCTTGCAGATGGAAGCCTGCCAGGACAAGTTAGTCATTATTCTGTACCAAGAGGACGACGTGGGGCTGCCACTACTTATAGCCTATGCCAGCGCCCGACTAAATAAGACAGAGAGATGGTACCATGCAAAGAAACAGGAATGTCTCACTGTTATTTGGGCCGTATGTATGTACCGGCACCATATCGACACCCGACATTTCCTGCTTTGTTTCGACAGCAATAGAGCAAGTCTCTTTATAATAACAATAGGATCCAAATACCCAGTGTCTCATAAGACAAGTCTGTAGCAGATATCGGTTACAAGAACACCTCATGTGGTCCTGTACCAATCACCTGAAGGCACCCTGGAGAATACAGATACTTCCGACCCTAAGAGCAAACATCTACTACCAACCACCATAGACACCCACAAGCTGGACTCCCAGGTTCTCGAGAGATGCTGCAGTCCATCCAAGAGCTTTACATATGGGATGGCTTAGCAGAGATGTTAGACAATATGTAGCCAGTTGTGAAACATGCTGCAGGGGCAAAATATGAACTGTACCCCTCCCCCATCAACACCCAGATGGCCGACCATAGCGTGGATGCACCTGGTCGCCGTCGTCATGGGTCCCTACCCCAGCAGCACTCGAGTGAATCGATAGCAGCTGGTAGTTACACACATTTTTTCTCGCTGAGTGGAAGCGTTCCTGCTCCCAAGTCAGGAAACTAGAAATATTGTCCACAAGCTGAACATGGAAATATTCCCTCAGTGTGTTTATCACCAGATAATCCTGACCGACAACGGCCCTCATTTATAAGTCAGCAGTAGATGGCTTCTTGTGAAAGCTGGGGTGTGGAGTCCTCTACAACACCCCCACACCATTCCCCAGCAAACCCCACTGAGAGATGCAATCAGATGCTTAAAAAGAGCCTACACCTCACAGTGGGTGATGACCATAGGCCTTGGGAAAAATAAATCCCTTCGATCCTCTTCATCCTCCACTGGAGAGAATCACATATCTGTCAGGTCATCCGAGGGAGTCGAACCCTGACTGCCGCCTCCAAGGCCAGCACCTACGTAATGAGAGGAAATCGCGTCATAACTCCAACATTTGAAAAACCTCTAGGAAGCAGTAGCAAGCAAGCAAAAGTTTGCCCCTAAGCGAGTGGTGGTACCACCTGCACAACTGCCCAAACCAAACTGCCAAGACCACCCTGCCAACAGAGGGCAGTAGTGTCGCTGCCCTACCCAAAACTGAGTCATGTGGCGGCCGAAGACCTAACATAATCTCATCTTTTTTAATGTATTCATATACTATAGCTATTTCAATAAACACAATTGTACCTTCGGGTACATTGTGGGCTTTTGGTATTTTAAAATATATCATATCATCAGGGTATACTTCAAAAGTTTTATGCATGTCAATTTTTTTCCATTCATGATAACAGTTGATAACACTTTTATATTTTTCTGGTTTTATTATTATTATTTCAACTATAGTTCCATCTCTCATAAAAAAAAATTATATTCGGTTATCAAAGTAAAATGCTTTTTCTTTTGGATTGTATTTCCCAACTAAACGAATAATGTTAATTCTGTTTTTCTGATAGTACTCTAAATTGATTGCGTCCATCTACTTCCAAGTAAGTAAGATAGGCTTTATCCAATGATCTTTTATTTCTTGTCAGTGTGGCTATAATGTCGTTGAACTGTGTGTTGGAAACAAAATCATTAGGACTGATCTTCTCATCATTGTTTGTGCGTTCTTTAATTTGATCTTCAATCCAAGAGCTCATTAATGCTTTTCTACATATATCCATTGTATATTAGTAGTAAAATAATTTTTGGAAATTTAAAATTATGTGAAAAGAGATTTAGCATAATTATGCACAAATGACCACAAGTTACTTGATTGAAATTTAGAATTCTATCACTGTTATAGAAATATTAGTTCCGAGATATACTATTAATTGTCGTGGTGGATTTCCACTAAATGAATCAAAATAATATTTGTTGTTTGCTTTTTTCCAATAGCATACGCAGTGTGTACCAGAGTTTGTCGAAACATCTAGATTAACAATTCTGTATTCATTATCGAGTGGTGTGTCAAGTAGCTCATCGATCATAAATATACCCCGAAAATTTTTTATGATTAATTTTTTAACCATTTGATCAATATCAAAGTTACTTAGTGGAGTTACTTTTTTATAACATTCTTATCCCACTTTACTTTCTTTAATCCCTTGCCGTATTCCTGCATAGCTAAATTATGTCTGTGTTTTTCTTCCAATTCTTGGTTTTTCTTCTCGGCATTAATTACTGATGTAGCAATAGATGAAGCAACCGCCAGCTAACGCTCCTAGAGCCCCCAATGCTGCGAAAATTAAGGGTAAAAATCCAACCTTGTGAACTGTCAAACCATTTCCAGTTTTCATTTCTTTGGACATTTTCTTAAGCTGTGGAACTGAAATTGTGATAGCCATCCCTTTCCTCCTTTAGTTTCTTGTTTTTACGATCCAGTTGGACTTTCGTTAGGAAAGAATCAATATTCAAACCCTTCAACTCCTCGTTAGGAACTTGAAATACAATGTTTTTTACTTTAATTTATTATAACAAATATTTTATCATTTTATTTTAATTCTCCAGCCAAGCTTAAGTCTAATATGCATCGCAGATCCAGTAACACCAGCCCACAATCTCTCATTGAGATCAGCATCTGAACTTAACAATCTTTTGAACGCCTTCTCTTCTAGTTCTTTGTCAGATACATGTCTTTCAGCTAGATCTTTGTGATTATGATAAGCTATATCATGTTCCATTGCAGCTGCATCTAGTGGATTAATTGGTTTGTCACCATGCTTAATTCTTTCTTTTAATCTGGTATCCGGACCTAAGTACTGATAACCAGGTGCATGCAGCTCAAAAGGTAGCAAATTTATTATGTCATTGAGTAACCCTTTTCTGTGTTGCTCCGACTCCCAAAAAGTATGTGGTATTGTGTTTAACATTCGTATCAGATATGGAATATATTTTTGATTACTCACAACAAAGTCACTAAACTTGCTGTTGAGCATATTCATTATTCCAACTTTTTCATTGTAATAGTTATCATTTCCAGCATTCGCTTCACCATAAATAACGAGAAGTCGATCAATAAGCATCCTAACATCATCCATCCATATGTTTTCATTGGGGTAGCCAGTATATTTCTTTATACCTTTCCCCTTTTTAGGCGAGGGACATTTCTTTTTAATCGAATCGTAAATAGGTTTAACAATAATTTATCCATTTATTCTCTTTACTCGATTTTGGCGTTCCCAAGTTTGGATCATTGTTTTGAAAAACTGCGTTCGTATCTGCTAGGATATGACTATAGTGTTCATAGTCAGTTGCAGTGTAGTCACTTTATGTTACTTTCTTACTAGTTAGCAATTTCATCAAACCATCGGTTGCAGTGTATGTTCGGCCTTTTACAATAAATTTGTCATTGATGAATGTTACTTCGCTATCACCAATATACAATCTACCTTTATCAGCCTTTAGCCCAAAAACATCGTCTTTGCAGTCAATTAAGAAATCGGCCACTTTCTTATCAATAAATGTTGTTTTGTAGTTTGTTAACTGTAGGATATCAGTTTTCAAACACCCCAATGCTTCGTCATAGCATTCATCGTCATCGTCAATGCGTTTAACGCCATTGTTACATCGTTCCTCACCATAGCATTCATCGTTATAGCGTTCATCGCCATAGCATTCATCGGTGTCTGTTTTACCAAACAGTTTTCCTTCAAAATATGTTTCTGTTGGTGTCTGTGAGTAGTCCAAATTCTTAACAGTAAGTGGAACAAGTTCTTTTATTAAGTTCGTATTCTCATTTGTTACATGTCCAATTTTTTGCCCCAAATCTTCTATCGCATCTATCAATGGTTTAACTTTTTATTTTATTTTTATCATATTCATCTTGGCGAAATTTTCTAAAAGTTTTAAACTTTTCTTTTAACTGTCTTCTTCTCTCTATATTCTTCTCTATATTATTTACAATTTTTTGTTGCCACATTTATTATATAAAATTAACAATGATAACTTAAATGTATACTGTCTCAAATGTATGAATAATACACTAAGTTCATATAAACTTACCAATAATAACAAAGTAAGAATTAAATGTGTTTGTATATGCCACGTTACCAATAACTCGGTATTCACTGGTGGGAGTGTAAAAAACGATGTTGTAAATGAAATTCATAAACCAATGCGAGAAAATTTCCCGAGAAGAACTATTCTATCATTTGGTTTCGATGATCTTTGGCAAGCTGATTTAGTTGAGATGAATTCTGGATCCTTAAAGGGTATACATAGAATTAAAAAGGGTTTAAATATATGTTAACTGTGATATATGTTTTTTCCAAATATGCATGGGCAATACCAATCAAAGATAAAACTGGTGAAAATTGTACGTTAGTATTTAAAACTATTTTGAATGATCGCAAACCCATGCATTTACAAATTTTACAATAAATCATTTAAGACATTAATGGTCAACAACAATATAACACACTATTCAACATACAGTGAAAAGAAAGCTAGTGTTGCAGAAAGATTTAATAGAACATTGAAGGACAAAATGTGGAAGATATTTACTATGCAGGGAAACTATAAATGGGTGGCTATATTACCTAAATTAGTAAGTGAATACAATAACACTGTTCACAGTACAATCGGAATGAAACCCACCAATGTAAATGCAAAGAATGAATGCTATATTCTAATCAACACGAATGGAGAAGAAAGAAAAATGGTTGAACCAAAGTTTTCAATAGGAGATAAAGTTCGTATAAGTAAAAGTAAAAATTTGTTTGATAAAGGATATACACCAAATTGGTCCACTGAAGTTTTTGAGGTGTGTGAAGTATTGCAGAGAAACCCCACGACATACAGAATAAAAGATTTAAAAAATGAACTTATTAAAGGGATATTTTATGAGCCAGAACAGCTTAAGACCAAATATGATAAAGACTACTTAGTGGAAAAAGTTTTGCGAAGAAAAGGAAATATGCTGCTAAGTAAATGGCTAGGTTTTGATAGTAGTCATAATTCTTGGGTTGATAAGAAAAGTGTAGTTGTTTAATAATTGTTTTTTCTATATAATAAATGGATCAACAAACAATTGAAAGTTATGAGCGTCAGTCGTTTTCACCAAATGACCAAACAAAAAATAATTTGAATGAATACAACAAGGGCATTGAGTTTTATATTCCTATTGGTGATGCGCTTTCACATCCGAATGAAGCTTATGTATACCAACAGTATAAGTTAACTAAAAGAGCTACAAATACAGATTATGGAAAAACTTAAACTATTGATCTTTGTGAGAATTTCTTCCCATTCCAGTTCTCAAGAATAGAGATCTCTAAACATGGTTGTATAATCGAAAGTATTGACAACCCTGGCATCACTTCAACAATGATGCATACATTGCTAGGTTCGGAATCATAATCAGCATACTTCCAAATGTCGGGGATAGAACTAGGTAAATATGTTAGGAATGATAAGCTTAACGAAATTACCTATCCATTAAGATATTTGTTTGGGTTTATGAGAGATTGTAATGAAATATTCTGGAAAGATGGTTACAAGATCACATTCATTCGAAATTCTAGTGACGATGTTTCGCTGTACAGAATATCTCCAAAGAAAGCAGATGGATCTGATGATGCAGATAATATATCAGATGCTGGTAAAATTATTATTGATAAATTGGAAATTCTGTGGCCAATTGTTGAATACGATCCTATTTATGGAGATGAAATTATAGAAAAATTATACAAACACACCAAAATTCCAATTAGTTTTAATTATTGGCAATGTCTTGAAAAACCAGTACCTACTAATGCAAACTCGTATCAGTTTGATATAAAATATCAGTTGAATTCAATCCAATTCGATATGCCAGACTTTGTCATTGTTGGTTTGCAGCACAACAGAAATGAAGATCCTATGCAATCCATACACAGTTCTATGTTTGACTCTTGTTTCGTCAAAAATATTTCTATTAAGAATGGATGGAATGAAGTGTTTCCCAAAGAGAATTGGAGTTTAGACATCTGTGATAAAATTTTCGATAAGATATATATTGCTTACAATGATTTTAGAAATTCAAAGACTACACTAGTTACCCCTTATCGTAATAATGAATTGTGCTTCAACTCTGCATCATTTATTGGGAGTAGACCATTGTATGTTATTGATTGTTCTTGCAGAAAAACAACTATTGTAAAAGATCGAACTAATCTGAAACGTACAGTTGATTTTAATAAACCAATATCGGCTTCAGCTATTTGTAATGTGGTACTCGTAAGCCAAAGAAACCTAATTTATAATCTTAAAAGAGAAAGAATCACCGAAGCCCATTAGTATGTAAACATGTATGGTTATTAGTTTTTAATGGATGGTTATCCATTAAAAACATTTACTGCTATATAATAGCGTTATAAGAGTGTTTTAAATGGGCTCTGAAATAAAAACTGTCTGAGGATATGCATTCTTATTTGGGTGACTCAAGTCACCCCTTGTAACAACGGCTTCTTATACTTTTCCGTTACATTCACTCACAATGCTTTTTCAGATCAGTATTCTCGCAACATCTTTCGCTTTGAACCACGGGTTGCCCTCTGTGTTGATGACATCTTTCGTCGGCAGTAGCGCGTGCTTG
This sequence comes from Dryococelus australis, assembly GCA_029891345.1. NCBI lineage: Eukaryota > Metazoa > Arthropoda > Insecta > Phasmatodea > Phasmatidae > Dryococelus > Dryococelus australis. The sequence continues at coordinate 234,767,855 of CM056996.1, read as the reverse complement.
TCGATGATTGCGTTTGTTGTGTCCAGCAGCGGTTTATACTTCTGGTCGACACCGTGCTTGCATATGGACGACAACCCTTCTTCAAACATCCAGTCCTGGAATTGTTCTGCGGCTGCCATCTTTGATTTCATGATCAATGCATGCAAGCCTGGTTCATTGATAAATACGATGTGTGGCTGCATATTCAAAGGGAGGAGTGAATCGCTCCGGCCTATATCCGCGTATGACTTCCTATGCTTTTCTCTGACATGTTCTCTGATTGCTTCTCGTTGATGAAAACCATGTCTGGTTGGGAATTAAAGGGAGTCTGTCGCACAGATTTCTTTGTATACGCAAGTTTTGAAAGATGTCTCTATCATCATTTTCGACGTTTGGTATGAATGCCTGTTTTGTCTGTGCGAAGTTGTGCATTCTTAGTTGTGGCAACGGCTTCTTATTTCGCTTGTGACATTTCGAAACGAGATGTCGTCTCGAAACACTACTCGATCGGTCTTTGCAAAATGTCTGTCGCGAACGATTTTATGCGTACGATATCGGCGATGAGGTCATCGCAACTCATTGTCGTACTGAAGAAGTTACCTATCGATGTGATGGGGAGTTGCGCTTTCATTAGGTTGTACAGTATTATGGGATTGACGTTATCGAGAGACAATAGCACTTACATCTCAGGGTACTCTTACCTAATCGCATCGAGTCGTACACTCACCAGTCGCTTTTGACATCTGATGGCATAGTAATCGTTTCCGCCGAGTGAGATTAACACAAACTGGTGATGCTTATAGACAGCTTCCTTTCGTGGTAGTGCATGTTTGTCGATGATTGCGTTCGTTGTGTCCAGCAGCGGTTTAAATTTTGCTCGATCTTGTACTCGCTGTAATTGTGTATGGATGGTAACATTTCTTCATACACCCAATCCTGGAATTTTTCAGCCGCTGACATCTTTGATTTCATGATCAATGCATACAAGCCTGGGTCATTTATGAATACGGCGAGTGACTGCATATTTAAAGGGGGTTGCGATTCGTGACCCCCTAAATTTTCATACATATTACGATGTTTGTCTCTAGGGTGGTCCATGATTGCCTGTTTTGTATTAGCATACTAGAGTATGTCCGCAACGTCTTTAACCTTGAACCACAGATTGTCTTCTTCGTCAATACACCTCTTTATGATCGTAGACGAGCTTGTTGTTCACGATTGCATTTTGTTATGCTTTTCTTTAAGCTCACGCACTACTCGCGAACGATATCAGCGATAAGGCGACTCGCGCTTGGCATCTGCTCTTTCATAGTGTCACTCTTTTGCAATTTTGTAGTGCCTCCATGGTAGTGTATTAATGCCATCTTTAAGAATAAATCTTTTATCATCTTCGGGGCTTAATGCTTTTTCTCTCATCTCAATCGTATAGAGTTTATGTTTCTTAATTTTAATAAGATTAGTATTTTTATACAACACTTTTTTTTACCAAACAAACACTTTTTGTAGTCACCAAAACTAATCTCATTTCTGACTACAGCCTTTTTCACACTATTTGCTCTTTTCTTTACACAACCCTCCACATTTATTGCATACATTTTCGATTTCAAACCAATAAATTCATCCATTATTTTTCCATTGCATTCATATTTCAATTTGCTAATAATCTTTTTGTTAACTAACGGTATACCATATGTGTTATCTTTTCTGTAGTCAGTATTATCAAAATGGTCGATCATTTCTTTCATGTCACTGTAGAATTCTGGTGTTTTTATATAATAGATGTACGAATCAGTATCTTGGTAGCACAGTTCAATATTTTCCCCATACTTTGGCTACATTATATTATAGCGAAAATCATACATTAAGACTTTCGATAGATCACGTATGCTCATTCCAACATAAATGGGTTTGTTGAAGCACAGTTTTGTTTTATTCAAATGAACTGCAACCAAAGAGCTAGTAAATATAGTCCTATATTTAAAGTTTGTTTAGCTACTAGTTTATCCATATGCTTAGAACTTGTGCACAACCGTATATCCTCTCTGTTTCTAATATTCTCCATTGTTTTTCCAAAACGGAATTGTTCATTAGCTTGTAATAATCTTTTTCAAAGTCATTTGTAGACTTCGTTCGCATATTTGTGTTTAGATCAATATAGGACTTGAGCCAATCTGATTGATCAAACTCCAGAACTCTACGGATATTTTTCAACTTCATTCCGAGAGATAGATATTGCTTAAGATTTACATAGTGTAATTTACATATTTCTCTTTACCATCCAGACTAGTCAAGAGTTTGGGGTTTTTTGAACCTTCTGGTATTTTATTCTCTGGTGCCAATGGCAGATCTTTGTAGACATCATGTAGTTCATGTGGGTATTCAAAATCAACTTCCAATATATACCCTTTGCTAGCATCATCTTCTATTTTTGTTACATCTATATTTGTATTTTCCCACTTAAACCCACCATAGGGCAAATACTGACTCATAGCCCATCCATATAATTTATTGACGCCTAGATATGTAAGATAAAATATTTCCTTTGTGCTATCATAAGCATTCATGTATTTATTATTTGCTTTAGGATATCGCTTACAACGTTGTGAAATTCCACCACAAACACCTTTTTCTATAATCAAAATCATGTCGTAATCTGTTAATAATTCTAGTTCTATTTTAGTGTGTTTGAGCATAGCATCCCATGCTAACCCTGGGGCTGTGAAATACCATGCTGTATCTAGCTTATATGTTTTGAGACACACATCTCAAAATTTTTCCATTATATCAGACAATATAGACACATCAGATTTGTTATAGAGTTCTGTGTATTCTCTTAGAGATTTTATGTTGAATTTTTCCCACACCTCTCTTGCAAATTCGAAATCTTGGTCTGTAATGCCGCATTTATTGAGTTTGTTGTAAAATGCATCTTTAGATGGAAGCGATATGTCACAAAATTTTTCAGCACTATCCATGTAGTCATATGGGTAGACACCTTTTCTTGTAACAAAGTCAAGAAGTTCATTGGAAAAATGCTTACACGTTTCTCGGAATTGGCATCTGGGAAGGTTGCTAGAGAGTTTATCGATACTACTAGCCATAAATTTAAATGAAGCAATAAATCTAAGATTTACACTTCCACATATGTGCTTCGTAAAAGAAATATATTTTTCTTCGTTGTTGGGAATTAGATCAATTTTATTTTTATCGATGCCAAGATCTCTTATGAATAAATGTGTGTCATAACCAGATAGATTGTGTATAAACACTGGGACAAAACATGGATTTCTATATGATAAGTTATAATCTCTGTGTGCAGCTCCCCTAAATTTCTCCGTAAGATGACCATGATCTCTCACAGAATTACCATTCAAAGGCTTTTCACATATATGGCAATGGGTAGCTGTATCATAAACAATTTGTTCTTTCTGAGCTAGTAGAAGCATTGGTTATTCATTTGTGTATATCACCAATAGACTTTGCTTCTTCCATTAGCATTTTAACGAACACTGTAGATGCATCAGCCCCTTCATAAGTTACTGGCGGTTTATAGTATCCATGGTCGTATTTTACATAGTAACAGAAGCTAATAGGCTCGTGTTATTGGTATGGTTTCGTGTAACATTCGTCGGGGTTTGGTTGGCAAGTTTCGATTTTAGTCAACATACATTCAAAATCAGCATATATCACAAATGGATCTCTCAAATAATGATTTTGGTTTTGAAATATTAATATGTAATTTTCTCCTTTACATGATAGTTCAACTCTAACACCATCATGATCTCGACAGTCTTGTTCGTGATCTTTTAGCTTATTTACAGAGTAGAAATGTTGCACACATATATCGCATATAAATATTTTGTAACCATTTTTCGTTACGTGTGACGCGACAAGTCTCGAAAGATTTTTTACCCAGCAGTAGTGGTCGTTCTTTTCGTCTTTGACATAGAGTAGGTTAATGTGCTTATCCATCTTATTTTTTGTTATTTTTAATGGACAGATTATATATTTCATACCGCCATATTCTTCTTCGTATTCGTATACATTAATAGAAATCCCACTTCTCTTCTCAAAGGTTGGTATGCTATCCAATTTCATTAGAAATTCCCAACCCTTAAGTGCATCATCAAACTCATGTTCGTAAGCTTCGTATTAATTCACTCTTTGAGGGTCTCTTTTTACTTGATGCAATGCAGATAGAACAGACCACAAAAAACATTTTGGATCATTGTTCTTAACATTAATTACCGCCTGCTTAGCTTTGATTTTTTCTGGGAGATCAACATAAGAACTGCCCTTGAATGGTACATATTTATTTATTCGCACTTCTATTTTAAATATTCCTTTCAGTACCCACTGAGATCCCTTTGCTTCGAATGCCCCCATCTCAGCTATGATTTTCGATATGCTGTTGGTATAATATTCTTCCAGATTAGTCGATTTCAGTATAATTTCGTTCTTTGTTTTAAAGGAGCTTTCTACATATTCAATATTCTCACCAATTCCCCTTTTGTACTCAGTGAAGAATTTCATGTTCATTTTGAACGATTTTGAATGTATACTAATTATTCCAGTGACAATTTCTTTTACATCATTTAGGAAATGCTTTGGGTCTTAGTATGCATTCACATTCTTTACAGCATAAGTCGTGATCCTAATTTGAAATGCTGTTTCGATTTCATCTTTACTGAATATGGGTGTGTACTTATGAATTTTACTTCTCAAGGGACTTTTTATGAGAGATGGTTTGTAATAGTGGCTACACGTTCCACATTTCACTTGTTTCTCTCGTGGGAACTTCTGTTTTGATATTAAGTGTTGTGGCACTTTAAAAATTTCCCATGCATTTGTTGGTTCATGTGATTTATAATGTATTGGTGTAAGACCTTTGTGCAATCTACTTTTAAGGTGGCTTCTTATGAAAGACGGTTGTAGCAGTGTTTACTAGTTTCACACTTGGCATACCTCTCTTGAGATTTCTTTTTCTTTCTTTTTGCAAAAACGTTTTTTTAAAACTTATATTCTTTCCAAACATTACCAGTTCCGTTAGCCTTTTTCATTGTCATGGTCGTCGTCATATTAGACGACGGTTGATTTTTATTTGCTCTCATGTATTATGTACAATAGTTTATTTTTACATATTCAAATTTCTTGAGCCGCTCTTTGCAACTGTTCCCAAATGTAACTTTTTATAGTCACTCTTTTCAAAGAGTACGTGGATAACGAGGTATTTATGGGTATATCGAACGTGCAACTGTGCCAGTACATACGCTACATTGTCATCAAAAGAATGGTAGATATGGGTTACAAAGAGCTGTACCCTGTCCACGAAAACCCGTTGCCAGATTTCGAGGTCATGATCAACGCGCCCATACACACCAACTTTTTCGAGAATCAAAGTACCGACTATGCAAAAGTTGATAACAGCGATTGGATATCGGTGTGGAACTAATTCCAAAATGGTTAATGCATATATGATATTGATACTTTTGGCGATGGTCTATTCCATACACATCGCCAATGATGGCAACCTCGCCAATTGTCTCCACAATGTAGCTCTAGTGTGTAACGTATTGTGCGGCCCAACGTTTTTGTAATCGTTCAGTTCGGACGAATTAAACGTCTGGCCTCAGATGTACGAATCTTTTTCGTCATCGCACGGCGCGATTACACGATGTTCGTACAGTAAGTTTTATTGCTACGAGCATGAGGTTTGGGGAGGTAAAGAGAAGACACAGTCAAACATTACATTCCATGTGTCTGACTTTGTCAGTTCGCGTTGGTACAATCACACCGTTTGGGAAGACGTAAATTGTGCGTGTTATGTTTAAGGTGTTTAACGACTCGCGAGCCATTAAACATGTAAAAATGTTAGTACTTGTAAATTGTTTACTCTTTAATAAAACGAAATCGAATGCCTTTGTTTAGCACCACAACCCACCATTCCATCATATGCAAAATTTATACCTCCACTATTAACACCATCTAAAACTTTTTCGCTGAAAATCTGAAGATAGCGGTCTGGTAAGGTTACTTTAAAATTTCCAGAAGTAATTTCCACTTTGTATCCATACCATGTATCATTTATTTCAGCATGGTCTATGGAAGAGGTCTGTCCAATTGTAAGTTCGGAAATATATTTTATTTATTACATATTCAAATTTCTAGAGCTGCTCTTTGTAACTGCTCCCAAACATAACTTTTTATAGTTACTTATTGCAACTGCTCCCCAACACAACATTTTGCAGTCACTTTTTGCAGCTGTAATCTAATGCAACTTTTGCAGTCACTTTTTTTTGCGGCTGTGCTCGAATCGGCAACTGATGTTTTGGATCAGGGAAACAACTGTAATTTTTTCTGATGGTTTTTCTGATGGCTTGGGCATTCAATTTGCCGTTGGTTTACTGATGGTTGGGAAATGCGCTCGAACCAGAATTTCTATACTACTTTCATGGTTAGGGCCTTTTCGCTACAGTTTTATTTTAGCCATCTTTACTGGGCTGTCTCAGTTGGAATGAAAGCTCGGACAGAACCAACAATGAGATAGCTTATGCGTTGGTACTGGGGCAGGTTCAAATCATGTCACTGGCATCTTCGGTTTCTCTTTGGGCTTCAAAAACTTTGGGCAGTCTAAGGCAGTTTGAGCCTTATAACTTTGTTCTATTTCCCAGGCCACCTGCCTAAGTCATCCATGGTTTGTGGGCATGGTATTTGAAGAATGTTCTTATTTTTGGGGAGTACCACTTGAATGATTGCTATGACTAAACCGTCCTCATTTCCTTCGGGCATAATGCAATGATACATCTGTACATTGTGCCTTATAATGATATAGGCTTCATTATCGGCTGTTTGGTACTTGCTAGTGGAATTTGGACATCAAGCAGGTGTGCATCACCTCCCCGGAAAACTGGATCGAGTCTGCTGCATAGCTGTTTCCACTCCATACTGAATTTCCCATAGCGATTCCACCATTCGAGAGCTTTTCCCAAAACCTGTTTGCGAGTGCATGTTACCAATTGCTTGGTTGGAATCCCATTAGCTATGAATTCCTTCTCACATTCCTCGGTGAATACGACGGGTCCTCTTGCGGGCAGCTGGCAAATTCAGGAAGCTGAAGTTGGTCGACCTTTCTAATGGTACTGGTAGTGTGGTGTACTGGGTTGCTATGCCTATATCTTTGTGCCCGATGACATAATTCACAGTGGAAAACTAGCCCTGGTCGTGTAATTCTCTCGTAGGGCCAGCCTAGAATGACGTGGTGGAAGATATTTGCCCATTTTATGCAATGTACTGTGTTAATGCCTCGCCCTTCACAGTTAAGCCGGTCATACTGGCAGCTTGCTGCAAAAGGCAGGCTTTTCAATGGTATTCAAGGCAATCTATTTATCTCGGCATGCTATTTAATACCCCAGGCAGCGATTGCGATAATGTGCCACACAATGAGAGCAAAGTGTTATATATTGGCCTATACCAGTGAATGTTATGTGATGTTAGCACTTTTCGCCTGTGTTCTCCTTGGGCTTTTCTGCCATGTTTGCAGCCTCTACTGTGTTCATTAAGTTATCCCCTCCTTCGGAAATCGAAGGGGGGAGGGGGTTGTGTTAAGTGCCACAGGGTGTTTCGAGACTCCCTAAAGTCTAATGTGATTTCTGAGTTGCTTAGCCTGGTTTGTCCTTTTTATCTCAGGTTCGCACTGACTTGGTCATACTAATCGAACACAGTTAAACCAGCAGCGGCCCATGTTGGGCGCAACTTAAAACCCCTCCTCGCTCTTTGAAACACAACAGCCCAGGGAATGGGACATCATGTCAAAAGTGGCATGTTTTTGTGTTTCTGCACAAGTCAGTATTGCAGGTAGTCGGCAGACTCTACTGTGGAGGCATCTTCATTATGACTCGTCGGCATCACACTGATCCTTCATAAACAGTCTGGTGTGTCGGGTGCCTACTAAGCACAAAGTCTGTGAGGGCGAGGTGGTGTCTCAGGGTGTTGGGCACAGAGGGTTGGGCTGGCTTACTACTGGTGTCACTTACCTTCGGCAGTCGATGGCTCGGTCCTGGTATCTTTCGGGTCAGGCTGGAGCGGGCGGCTGGGCAGGCTGGCTTGGTCATCACCTGTATGTTCATGGGGTGCCGGCAGGCTGGCCAGAACATTTTTGATTGGTCCTGGAGTGCCACTGGTGGCCTGCTGGTTGAATGGCACTGCTCCCAGGGGGAAAGTGTCACCCTAGCGAAGTAGCTTCACAGCTGAATGGGCATCTCCAGGAACCCTAATCGGGAGGCCAAAGAGGTAGACTGGGATGCACTAAGTGTAAGGCGGATTGTGCTCTCTCCCGTGGGTGTATACAACTGAGGGTTGGTGTAGTTGTTTACTAAGGAGGTGGCTAGATACAAGGATAACAGCTGTCCTATGAACATCCCTCCTGCTCCCTCGTCGGTGGGCAAACGTCATGTAAAAGAAAGGTGCTGTGGTTTACGCTGTAGAAGATGGCAGACAACAAATCCCTATCTAGAGTATACTCCAGAAGTACCTGGGTCAAACCTCTTCAGGCCTGGCACTCCCTCCGGCGAGTTTATATGGTCTGGAGGAGATGGGTTAGCTGACATAGTTGGCCGAGATGCTGCATCTTGTATCATTCTAGTGGTTGGGGCTCTATCATACATGTGCACCTGGTACCTTCACACACCTGGTCTACAGTATTGATGGCCGTCGAAATTGTGTATGATACATACATGCAGTCAAGGTTAGGGGCTGTCCAACACTGGCTTACTCTATATTGGAAACAGTTGGCAAATAGTGGTACCCTGTTGCTCCCTTATAGGATGACACTTACCATCCCTGAGCATATATAAAATTATCTATCATAAGTGTAGTTTTCCCACAGTTACTAGGACCCACAATCAAACACCTAATATTATTAGGTAATAATTCTCAGTGACGTTTTGTCGATACAGTCTTGTCTGGTATTCCTATTTTAATATCCCAGTAAAGTATTCAAACTAACAGATAACAAATCAGTGTTGAAGAAGAGACTACAATACCCTTTAGGGATAGAGGGACACTCATTGGCTTTAGTTCAGTTCTATACTACTTATCTAACGCATAACATTATCTCTGGGAGAAAAAAATCTATATTTTGTGGGTCATAATGATACGGAATCAGCAATTGATATTCCAGTTGGTCAATATAGCTTAAAAGATCTTGAAAAGACTATAAATGCAATTTTTTTCAGTTAGGGTAGATTCAATGGGTGGGAAAGAAAATGATATATCTTTCGAGCTGGATAAAATAACAAACAGAGTGAAAGTGAAATGTAGGCTTAAATTACAGTTTTGGAAAACGGGGTTATATACGAAAACTTTTGGGTTTCGTAGAAAATAAAACTCTGAAAGTAAATGTGGATCATAATGGCGATACAATCCCAAAATTTGCTCCATTTGAAACAATAAATATACACTGTAATATAGTAAATGGTATGATATTAAAACATGATGAAAATAACCATAGAGAAACTAGCATAATTGTCACTTTTAAACCAAGAACAACATTCGGATTTGGCGACACGATCTATCATGAACCAGCTTATCCAGTAATTTTTGCAGTGCAGACAAATCAATTTAATGAAATAATAGTTGAAATCAAGGATGAAAAATGTAAGTTAATTAACTTTGACTTGTCTTAAAGATCTGTGGTATTAAAGATGAAGCCGTAGATATTTTTCGCGTTGGAATTAGTCATATTCTATATATTAAAGTTTCGTGTGATAAAGATGAATAATATTTCTATAGAAAGTGCAATGAAAGGACTCAATGTTTCAGCTACTTTAATTTGTCGAATTTGGAGATCTGTGTTTAAATTTTTAATTAGACTATTTTGTAGCACATTGCCAAAGTCATAGAGATAATTGTGTTTTAATGATTGGATAACCATTAAAACTTTATAGAGATATGAGCACAAATAAAAATCAACTGATGTCTAATACGACAATTATTTACTCTTTAATAAAACGAAATAGAATACCTTTGTTTAGCACTACAATCCACCATTCCACCATATGCAAAATTTATACCTCCACTATTAACACCATCTAAAACTTTTTCGCTGAAAATCTGAAGATATCTGTCTGGTAAGTTTACTTTAAAATTTCCAGAAGTAATTTCCACTTTGTATCCATACCGTGTATCATTTATTTCATAATGGTCTATGGGATAGGTCTGTCCAATTGTAAGTTCGGAAAGTTTCTTAAATTGTTGGGTTCCGTTTAATACATTTAGCAACTGGTCCATCTTTATTATGTACAATATTTTATTTATTAAATATTCAAATTTCTTGAGCCGCTCTTTGCAACTGCTCCCAAACGCAACTTTTTATAGTCACTTTTTGCAACTGCACTCTAATGCAACTTTTTCCAGTCACTTTTTGTGGTTGCACTCGAATCGGCAGTTGACATTTTCTGATGAAATGTGCATTTAATTTGTCGTTGGTTTTCTGATAACTGGGGGCTGCTCCCAAATGCAACTTTTTGAAGTCACTTTTTGCGGCTGCACTCTAACGTAACTTTTGGAGTCACTTTTTTTGCAGCTGTGCTCGAATCGGTAGCTGATGTTTTGGATCAGGAAAACAACGGTAATTTTTTCTGATGGTTTTCTGATGGCTTGGGCATTCAATTTGCCGTTGGTTTACTGATGGTTGGGAGCTGCGCTCGAACCAGCAGTTCTATACTACTCATGAAGCCAACAGTCCTGTGGCTAGAAACAACCGAACAGTCCTGCAGCTAGAAACAACTGTAACAAGGAACAAAGCAAGGACCAGGGAAACGACCGGATTGGGATGCCCAGTGTTCTATTACTGCCGGTAGCGACATGTCTACAGCAATTCAGGCGTTAACAGAGTGGGCAGACCCTCCCAAGGCTCCATGTGTAGAAGTAGCCATTAATGGTAAAACCGCAGCAGCACTGCTAGGCACCACAGCGACCAGTAACTTCATGTGAGGAGACCTACATACAGCTGAGTAGCATTCCAAGCTCCGAACCGAATATATAAGAGTGCACATTGCCCAACTGAACCAAATCCTTAAAATTGAAGGTACTGTCAACATTTGTTTTAAGATTGGAGATCGTGACCACCAAACTGATTTCCTCATAGCCCCTCACATAGGCAAGGAATTAATATTTGAACAACCTTGGCTAGATAGCCAACAATGCATTATAGATTGCAGGCAGAATCATATCTATATAGGCAAACAATAACTAACTACCGTAAACTGGGACCATAGGACCTTTGATATAACTCAAAGAGATTACAATTAGGACACCCTAAATTCCAGCAAGTTACTCCAGAAGTTCGAATGAGCTTTCAGACGCGAGGACACATCAGACCAAAAGTATCCAGCTTGAGATTTGACTGACTTATGACAACCCGAAATATATTTTCCATCTGCATGGGGTATCAGCTAGGCGCTAAGAGGTTGTCATGGAGAAGGTGCGGACTATGAAGGAACAAGGCATTGTGGAGACCTCAAACTACCTGTGTAACTTCCTAGTAGTCTTAGACCCTAAATAGGACAGGCAGCTCAGGTTCTGCGTCAACTATCAAGAGTTAAATAACATAACTAATCCTATTGCTCCACCTGCCATACACCTAGCACACACCCTTAGAGACATAGGGATATCCTAGATGTTCTCTATACTCGACGTGCAATCTGGCTACTGGAAAATTTCCGTGCACTCTGGCCACTGGAAGTACATGATGTTTACGACCCCCGAAGGGAAACATTACAATTCAAAGTGAAGCCGCTCTGCTTAAAAATATCCCAACAACCTTCCAGATACTGATGTCAGCAGAGGCTCTAGCCAGATACATTTGTGAATTTTATTTCGTGTATCTGTATAACATAATCATCTAATCCACCTCGTGAGAAAACCATTGCCTGCACCAGCGACGAGTACTGGGAATATTATAAATACATGGACTGATGTACAAGTTATCGAAAAGTCACTTTGGGAAAAGCAATATCTACACGTCGTCTCCCCAGAAGGAAATTATCCGCAACGAGAATCAATGAAAGCCATCCTCGAAATAGAACATTCCCAAACTAAGAAACAACTGTGAAGATTCCTCGGGTTGTGCAACTGGTTACGTGACATTGTGCATCACATTGCCTAACTGATGGGCCCCCTAAATCAGCTACTCGAAAAAAGCCTACTGGAAATGGGGAACTGACCAACAAACTGTATTCTAGGAAATCAAAGACAGTTTTCAGTTTATACCAGGGCTCTGCTGCCCATAAGAAGGGAGTCCTTTGGTTCTACAAACCGGACGGATGTCAAACCTGACTAGGTGCAGTGCCATAGCAAGAAAACGGCAACAAGAGACCACAGGTGATCGCCTATGCTAGCACAAGGCTTAATGCCTCTGAACGATGCTACCGTATTAATGAGCAGGTGTGTCTCGCCATAATATGGGCCATATGCAAATACAGTTACCCCCTTGAGGGACATCCCTTCATCCTCCAGATGGCTAGCAAAGCCCTCTTCATGAGGCTACACAAACAGAACACCAAAGCGAAGCTCAGTCGCTGGGCGATTTTAATAACTAAATCCTAATTCGAAGTTCAATATTGTCCCAGAAGTATCAATGACCTGCCAGACACCCTCTCCCATCAGCCCGACGAACAAGAAGAAATTGAGGGGGATTGGGAGAAGATGATCCCACCTCCTGCCTCACCACACAGCCCTGAGGAGTTGATCGAACTGCAGAAGCTGCAGATAAACAAGTACACCCTGAACTACCATAAACAGCAAGAACTGGAAGTGAAACGACGGTTCGCCTACTTACCTCACCAGTACAAACTATGAGACATGCTAATTTGGTTCCACAACAGGAATTCGCAGTCCTAGTGGAAGTTTGGTTATCCACACACTTACGACCAAGGGCAAGGGAGCACCACCCTGATCGCCATTAAGCGAGACACCCATAAATAAGAGAGACACTCAGCATTATATCTGGGATGGGATGAGCAGAGGCATTAGGCTGTATTTCAACAACTGAAAAGCATGCTGTTGTCACATGGCATACCCTGTACCCAAACCCTCTGGCTCACTATGTCGCTCACAAACACCGTACACTCACTTAGCCACAGACTTGATGGGCCCCTACCCCCACAGCAACCGAAGGAATCACTATTTACTGGTCATCACAGATCAGTTCCCTACTCAGACAAAAGACATGGGAAATCCTTTGGAAGTTTGAAACATATATCTTTCCCCACTGGGGATACTTGCAAATGATACTGGCAGACAATAGGACCCAATTTACGAACATGGCTGGGAATAAAGCCTCTAATAAAAGAGGGAAAGAGTCATGGATGAGCCCACCATATCACCCACGGGCTAACCCTTCTGTGTAGAGGAACCAGGAGTTGAAGATGAGCCTCCGACTAAGGGTATAAAACTACCATAAACATTGGGATATCCTACTGCCTGATATCCTGTTCACCTTGAGGAGGCAAAATAACAAGGCAATCGATACCTCACCCAGCGATTTGATGTTCGGCCAACCTCTATCCAGACCTGGGACTGGCAATGGGAGACAAAATCTACCACCATCCCTCAACCCAAGACAGTGTGAATGGAATCGCTAAATCACACCCTAGAAGCCAGAGAATACTAAGAAAGGTATATTGATCGCAGATAACCCAAATCTAAGAGAGACAATTCAATATAGGAGAAAAGGTGCTACTCAAGAACCCCCACTCAACCGCACTTAGAACCAGTTCAAAGACAGCTTGGCACAAAAATGGGAGGGCCCTTATACTGTTGTCGGGAGGCAGGAGAATATCTATGGGATGGAAGACCTCCATGCTAGAGTAAGAAAATATATCCGAGGTCAGATGAGGCCCTGCCCCCAAAATCCAACCACTGTGGACGAAGATTCAGCAGGACCTTGGGAGAATGAGCCAGGCGAAAAGGAACTCCTACTAGGATCCAGCCACCAACAGGAGGAAGAACCAGCTCTAAGAAGTACGCCCACAGCTGTTGATCACCACCCCCGAGACATAGATGAAGGTTCAATGTCGCTCATCACCACTGTGAGACAGACACCTACTGGAACCGCCACCATGGAAATATACAGGCCGTGGAGGGGAGATATGTCCATCCGAACACTGTCCCCCACCCTTCAAGATACCAGCCACACAGATCACTACGAGGGAGTTCCTGAGCCAGCTGGTCTCAGCTCTCATTACAATCACTTCTGTACCATGAGACCCAGCTAACGCCGATATGCTCATGCAAAACTGATGAAGAAGATGAGCCCAGCAGTGATGCAGTGCTTGATGGTAGTGCCGAACTGTATCATAAAGACGGGGCAGCAGTGTCCGATCCCGCAGGTGAGGCCCAGGGCGATCTCCAGCAGTTGCCTCTGTCTGCCGCAGCAGCCTAAGCTGATAAGCCCAGCCGGGACGCAGAACCAACAGAACCCAATCCTGCAGGTGAGATACAGATGGGTAGCGAACCCTAACCTCCATTCGACCAGGACAAAGCCGACACACCAAACAAAAATGTCGAACCATTGAGACGAAAGATACCCCCACACACTTGCAGCATCAACTTTCAAAACCAAGGTGGCAGGTACAGAGAGACCAGGTGGATGCCCACCTGAAAATTCACATGACCTTAACTCCCAACACAATGCTCTGAGCCTGTGGAAAGACAGAAGCGAGTGACAGATTGAATAGTAAGAGTGGAAAAGTGTATATCAAGTAAGAAAAGACAGGGCTCGAAAATGAATAAGTGATATAATTATATGAGTTTATCGAGACTAAAGGAAATCATTGTTAAGAGAAACAGTGCTAAAAGAAACTCAGTGTGTTTGTAAAGTGATGTGCCGACAACAAGACAACCATTTGTGAAAGTGATAAACATCGAACCTGGTCCCGCACGAAGCACTCCACCAACAATGAGTTATGTCATATTTAAAGGTCACTGGTTATTTAAGTGTAAAGTTTATTTTCTACCTAATGCAGGTGATCCGTACGTAATTGTATGTAGGTAGAATTTTTGTTTATTATATAAATGTAACTCACCTCATAAACAGGTTCGTAAATAGTAAGAAAGACGAAAGTACATCGCTCAGGTTAGAACCCAGTGCCACACTTAAGTTGTCCGTGTCATGTGACACATAGGAGAGGCTAGAGAGCAGTCCACTTAAATATTCGCCACCAACGCCACGACAGGAGAGCTTTAAAACACACCCGTATGAGTTTCGGCTAACTCCCTTTATTTCCTTGAGTGTTAAACAATACATGTTGCATGTAAAATGGGAGATTTTATTACAGAAACTAGATTGTAAAATATCATTTAAATACCCACAGCTCTGAGCTATTCAGTGTGAGCGAAACACTTTCGTTTCTCCACCTTGAAGGGACGGTTCATTCTCCTGACCTTCCACTGCGTGACACACACACCAGGAGGGGTAGCAATGTGCTTCCCAACTGTGCCTACAAGAGAGAGACACTTGATACAAGATATCACCATACCCGACACGTACACAACACAGGGTGTTCCAGGTATCTTGAGGACTCCAAGCCTCAATTAGTGTTCAGAGTTCTTTTCACGACTACTAGAGTGTTAGCTCTTGTCCACTCTTCAAGCTAAGATTTCTCAAGCCGATAAGGCCCCTTCACCTTCCTTGATTTAATACAATGTCCATTGAATAGCTAGTGTGTTTATAGGTTGTAGGTAATAGGGTCAGCATGTTCTATTCTCAAGAGAATAAAACACATATTCTAGCTGACATATGTCCCTTACTCTGAAGTGAACATGTGCCTTTTCCCAAACCTGGTAAGCATCACCCTACAACGGAGCAGCAGGGTTCTGCGATTTGACAACAGATTCCGACATAAAGTAGGACTCCGAGTAGTCCCTAACAAGGACTGCACATACATCTCACACACAACAAAGATGATGGCCACCAATACTGTGGACCAGGTACGTGGACATGCCTGGTTCACATGTATGGTAGAGCCCCAACCACTAGAAAGACACATGATGAAGCATCTGAGCCAACTAAGTCAACCAACCCATTCCCTCCAGAGCATATGATCTCGCCAGAGAGGGTGCCAAGCCTCAAGAGGCTTGACCCACGTACTTCTGGAGTACACTCCAGCTAGGAATTTGTTTCCATTCACAGGTTGAACTGTAGCATATTTCCTGTACACGATGTTCGCCCACCGACGAGGGAGCAGGAGGGATGTCCAGAGGACAGCTGCTATCCTTGTATCTCGCCATCCCTAAGTAAACAACCTTCATACGCCCTCAGCTTTATACACCCATGGGAGAGAGCACAAGCAGGTCGACACTTAGTGGAGCCTCACTCTACTAGTCTCCCTGCCAACCTCTTTGATCTCCCGATTAGGGTGCCCAGAGTTGCCCGATCAGCTGTCAAGCTACTTCGCGCAGGAACACAATTTTTTCCCTGGGAGTGGTGCCATTCGACCAGCAGGCCACCAGTGGGACTCCAGCACCAGCCAGCTATGTTCCGGCCAGCCCGCCGGCGCCTTACCCACCTACAGGTTATGACCGATCCAGCCTGCCCAGCCGCCCGCTCAAACCGGAGCAGGAGACACCAGGTCCGAGCCAGCGACTGCCGAAGGGAAGTGATGCCAGTGATAAGTCAGCCCAACCCCGTGTGCCAAACGCCTAGAGGTACCACTTTGCCCTCACATACATTGTGCCTAGTAGGTGCCCGACTGTATAAAGGACCAGTGCGAGGCCGACGAGTAATAGTAAAGAAGCCTCCACAGTAGAGTACAACCCCTACCTGTGCTACTAACTAGTGTAGAAACAAAATCATGCCACTCTTGACATGATGTCCCATTCCCTAGGCTGTCATGCATCATTCTTCAAACATTTTCACCTATATTTTTCATAGGTCCTCAAAAAAAGTTGCTATAGAAATATGAGAAAAATAAATGGGGTCGATATATAGAATTTATACTGTAGTTGTTTGCCAGATGTATGTACCGAAACTATGAGTAATACTTTATGGTGCCGATCTAGTCAACAAAGAGAATATCACGTGAATATATTTATAGCAATATCTGCCCCTTTTCATTATTAATAGTTCAGTAGCTATCTAAAAAATAAAGGTTAATTATTGCGAAAAAAATCGAGACTAGTATTGGGAGGATTCAGTGGCATTACCCTGACAATGTTTTTGGGTAATTTTATCAACTCAACTTATGTTTGTAAAAGGCCAATGTGTTTGAATTGCAGTGGGGTGATGAAACCTCTAATTTGTTCTTAGAGCAGATGCAGTAGTTTGCTATAGCCTTTATATACTGTGAAAGTAGCAGTAAATCATGATATAGTCTGGAAGTCAGACTGAGAATGATCCATTACTATAAAGTCTTGAAACCTGAATACCAGATCAAATTATTCAGGTGGCAGTCCTGGAGAATACAATTTTATATAAAATCTTGTATTCATCCTTAGTGTTTATGGTTTTGGGCATTTGTCTTTAGCTTGAAATTTCTGTCCGAGGGCTTGTTCTCCACATATGCCCATTATCATCATATAGCATGTAAGATGTTGTCTCGTCCTTTTTTTCTAACATTTTTTTGGTATAATAGGTTCTAACCATGTTGTAGCCAGTTATAGTGACAGGGTTTTATTCTGGAATCGCTGTCAAATAACCCCCCCCCCCCCCCAGCAGAGGAGTGAGGGGTGCTTTTACTGGTGTGGATGTTATTGTCTGGTCCATTGGATGCCAGTGATGCTCGTGTTTTCGGGTTTGGTCTGTTTCTGAGTCCTGGAACCATATGCTGGTGGCTGAATGAAGATCGTCAGATAGTTCCTGGTTTTCTTGGAGGAAGACCTGGCCTGGGGCCTGTGTCGAGTTTGGCCTACTTGGCGAATAACCTAACTGCTGACTTCCTACCCTCGATAAATGCTTTGGGAGAGGAGGATGACACATCTTGTGTCTCATAAATCGAAATTACCGTCACGTCATTACGTAGCTCTGTTTGACTGCATCCCTCCCGACCTGCTATGTTTACTTGGGGCTACAACAGCTGACAAAATCACTGTGTTTATGAACTTTTATTTCTGCAAGTTATCTCTAATTGAAGTGACTAAGTTACGTGAGCATATTCTGAACAATAATTCCCCACCTTTGATGATCTCTGGAAGGTCTGCATTGGCTTTGCTCACTGGGAAAGTTTTGTTGATCAGCACGGCCACTGGCTAGCGTCATGGCATCACCGACATGTAACAGACTCCGCTTCAACTGGCCGGCCTCTATTGTTATTCTTGGAGTTACTGGTGACCGCACGCTGCATCACATTCACATGGTGAGGCAGTAATTTGAATGTGTTTGTAGCATGTGCCACAGACGTTAGGCCTAAAGTGCTATGTTTTCCATCAGATTATGAACATTTAAGAATATGGTGGAACATTCGGTGATGCCTGATTGGCAGAAGATGAAATTACCCCTAATTTGGAGGGGATTTGGTAACAACGATTTTGTGTATAAATCCCAGGTTCATTTCTGTCTCGATAGAAAACAGCTCTTCCGGCTCGAGGTGTTAAAACGAAGTTATGTATGTTTCCATATGAGACTGGCCCTTCAGGTCGCATTTTCGTATAAACACGGGAATTTTAAGATCCCTCAGTTAACCAGGTCATAATGTTTTCAAAGCAATTTACATGGTTGGAATCTATAGTCAACTGATTAAATTTAAAGATAATGTATATTTTTCTTTACCAGCTGAACTTAATGTAAAAATAATGTAACTGAAAAAGGAGAAATATGAAAGTTAACTATTAGATATTTTTGTGAACGAAGGACACATCAACTTATAATATTCATGTTATGCTTAAAAAGAATTTTCAGTAACGCCACTTGCAGGACATGTAAATATTCACGTATTTTCATGGCTTTTATTATGTTAATTTTAAAGAAAACACCATGTTAAAATATGTTCCTTTTAAAGAGAAAATTAAGCAAACTATGATGGAGACATTAATAATTTCCCCGACAAGGCCTTTAAATGATAGTCTAATATTATACCCAACACGAGCATGTTCAAAAAAGTGCTGTTTTGGGAAAGGAAACAAATATTTATCGTAATCTTGAATTTAGTTTTTTTTTATGATATTACAAATCCAGTTAAGCAATGTGTGTTTTCAAGGTTTCTAAATTGCCACAACAAACACGATAAATATGGGTCGGAATCGGGCTGGTAAAAGATAGCCGACAAACTCCGACCAGATGATGCCCCCCCATTGTCTTATGCCGGAAGTGGCCCGGTGGAAATATAGACTGGTGTCTGACTGTTTGCCGACAGTGTCAAAAATACACTCTACCGCTAACACCAAGATACAAAATGTATTCCGGAGCAACAAAGACGAACATTATGGGCCAGAATTGGGCCGGTAAAAGCTAGTTGACAAGTTTCGGAATCTGCAGCTGCTGGATGCCAGCAAGATGCCGGGCCTGCAGGGGCTGGATGGCGGCAAATTGCTAGGTCTGCGGTGGCAAGATGCCGGGCCTGCGGCAGCTGGATGGCGGCAAGACGCCGGGCCTGCGATGGCATGATGTCCTGAAAGAAGCAGTATAACCATGAAAAACCCTTAACTTTTCGATTAAAGAATTTAGTAATTGTTATTTCTTCTTAACATATATTAATTTTACTTACCTCTCAATACATTATATGATGTTAGAGTGTTTCGCTTGCCGAGTGAAGGATTCGAACTTAAGATCCTTTAGTTGACAGTCCAGCATGCTAACCTATACACCACGGGGTAAGTTTCTGATACTCGTCAGTAATTTCATGTTTATCATGACACAAATTATTATAAATGAATGTATACATTCATGAAAATATAACAAATAATTTTAATAACACTGATTATTTAAAAACAGTTTCTTCGTTTCTTCAAAGACTTGCTGACAAAATAGTTTTAATTAATTTTTAATATATCTGGCAGATGGTTGTACAAATGAAAAAAAAATTCAAAGTAAAAAGTGCCATGGGCTACCACGTAACAGATATAAAATCATGAAAAAAACATGCTAATGGTTAACACATGGTCTCAAAAAGACATCATGCCATTAACGGCTAGCTAACATCTTGCCTATTCAAAAAACACTTTCCAGAAGCATGTCGGCAAAAAGACATCATATTTGTATCTTTATTGTGATAAAGAGCCATGTCTCGAAAACGTTAGCGGGCCGAAATAAATAAGATGACGGCCAGCATACCGAAAAAAAATAAAGATGCTCTATCGGAATCGGGCCAGAATATAATTTTTGCTATTGGGTACATGTTGACTGTGAAATATCACACCGACATTATTTAGGTGATATCCATCTTGTTATCCTAAAATATACAGTAGGCCACTGTCTTTTTTCTAACGGCGAACATACTGGCTCAAAAAAGATTTCACGCCGTTGTCAGGTGGCTCTCTTCTGGCATTGAAACAACAGTTGCTAACAGTACAGGTTTTGGGCTCACAATTTGCCGACACTTTGTCGACAGGTTGTGTTTGTTGGGGCTGATCAAGTTTATAGAATATTTTATTGATTACAGCAATGTGTATCTAACATAATTATTTATATTTTCACAGTTTGTGAGTGATTTAACCTTGTTGAAAATTATGACTCAATATTATATTGCTGAATATTACAGTTCTCATATTCAAGTCTATTTTGTAAATAAAAATATGCAATTTCACATGATTCTCCTTTCAGAGTATATTTATTCCAAATCTTAATCTCTCTTTAATGGGTCTTTTATCTCTGCTGTTTTGTGGTAATATTTAGCGGGCTGTGGTATGCACCTTTACAGCGTCCTTGGACAAGGATGTTGCAATCTGCAATTTTGTAGGTTTTCAAATAAGTGTGCAAAAAGTAACAATTTGAAATATTTAATATTAATTTGGTTTATAATGCAGTTACTGTTACTATTCAGAGTTACTGGTGTCGTAACATTGGTACAGTTTACCGATAAAAACTTGGTTATAAAAGAAGGACGTGAAACAGTTGATACATACTTTAGTTACAAGAACAATATTAGACTATAGTGGGAATAACTGTAGGGTGTTTTAATGTAGAATTTTTTTTAGATATCTAGTTGTACATCAGGAAATAAAATTAACCCACAGCATTATTTTTGCATGTATAGTTTCCAATGTTATTGCTAAAATAGCACTTTAAATTCAACTGAATGCATTACTTTGATGCAATTTTTATACATGCTTTTCATTTTTAGTTGTTCTTTAATATGCAGTTTTGTGTTCTCTGCAGTGTAAAAAACTCTGAAATTAATTTTTACAGTGAATTTTACAGCACTTATGAATGTCAATCAATATCAAGCATAAAAAATTAATTTATTAGCTTTTTAACTATTTTCTGAGTTCCCCTCTAGGACCTGAAGTTGTTTAAACCAATATTATAAACTTAATTATAAATGGAATTTCATTTCTCTACAAATTAATAAGCATATGAGTGATCATATCGTTTTTCTTTGGGCTGTGACTTGTAACAGTTAAGCAGTATATCATCCCAGAAACAAAATATCCCTGTGCTTGTCTAGGAAGAAGAAACTTGTGAGGTCTCTGCATCAGGTGTGAGAAGGTGTCGGTACGTTGAGGAAGCTGCAACTCCTGACACCAACATCAGACTTCGGCAGCTGTTGTGGAGGCTCGCGTACAAGCATCTGGCGGAGGGCGAGTGGAAAAGACTGGCGCACCACTGGGTGTTCACTGATGAGCAAATACATGCCATAGAACACCAGTACACAGGTGCACACAGTCTATCTGCAAACCCATACATAAAATTTTAGGTCCAAATATAATTTTAAGAAAAAAAATCGAAGTCATTAGAATTCTATGGGAAGTGTTTTGCCCTGAAGGTGGAGTTATAACAGACATTTGTTGTGTTGCATGTTGATTGCCTCTTGGCTGGAGGAATATTATAACTAAGCAACCCACAAGTTCTACACACATAAATATAAGGATTTGACGTAGGTCGGAGCTGAGTCACAAGCCCTTGGAATCATTATATGTGTGTTAGGTTGGATTGCTGGGCTAGGCGGAGACACTACCATGTTGGACAGTTACTGCGGTGTAGGAGCTTGCTAACATCTACTCGGTATTCGAACCCTGGACTCTTAATGTAAAAATAAATTAGCAGCATGAGGTAGACTTATGCATGGATTGTCTTTTAGCCAAGAAGGAGTATTCAGACCATCGTGATGTCAGGGTCACAAAGGAAATTTGTAAAATGTCAAACTTATTATTGGGGATTGTCACGTTGGGGTGATTTACCTATGAACGATCGTGGTCTAGTTGGTTTCCATGTTGGAACAAAATCCGGAGTGGAAAGAATTATGCATGGTGGACACCTTACCTTTGTCTCGCCTGGGAATTTAGCTCTCTGCAGTGAAGTCTGGCTGCTCGTAAATGGAGGTGGCCGAACAGTGGCCAATACTGGTTGCAGGAGAGTGGTACCTAGGTGGTATTTAAGGCTGTAGGAAGAAATATTGTCTTGTGGGTAATTCGGAAGTATAGGACCGAATCCTAATAAAGTTCTTGATAACGATTTATAAATTAATGTATCTCGTGCGGTCTTTCCAACAATCTGGTGGGTGGTTCAAATAAAGGTGGTGCTGTGTCAACTTGATTTGCTACTATTTTTAATAACTCATTTACTAAGTTCTGATCATCTAATTTCCTGTGGTATTTGACACCATTAGGATGTATGGCATCAGTATGTCGGATATAAACAGTACTGGAAAGTAGCTGGTTTATCTGTATATCTGCAGTGTGGTACTGTGCAGGCTACTTTCCACAGGGTTCACACACTATTATATTCCTGCCCGGCCTTTCACAGTGGTGGGTGGAATACAGAGGATGTAAACGGCACTGTAGGGTAGTAGTGAACCGATGAGGTTTCGCCATGGGTTCAGTGATGAGTACAATCATCTCTCCTTTGCTTCGGCCTTTTACACTGGTGAGGCAGAGGAAGGAGGTACTTTGATCACTAAAAACCACTCGTGAAGGTGTACGTCTGCCTTGAGGGGTTTTACGTGAGGCACGTCCTATTCTTGAAAAAATAATTAAATATGGCCTTAAGGGCTTGTATTAAATAATATGTAAGATTATGCAACTGCCTTAAAGGCATGTTGGAAGTAGGTTAAACTTTATTCAATATAAATAAAAGAGTTATATAAATTTGCATATTTTTTTAAGCTTTAAAAGACAAATGGGGCCACACTCTCCTAGTAATAATAATAAAATAATTTTTAAAAATTTTAAAAGTACAAGGGGATTGATTCTAAACTCAGGTGAAGGTGTCCTGAGGTAATTAGTAAATGTGTGTGTAGTTGTATGTTGAAAATGAATTACAGAAGCCACAATTAAAGTACTATAATTATTCCTTGAAGAGGTAGTGTTCTTAAGGAACCTAATTAATTTTGTTAAGCAGCACCATAAGGGTGCTGAAGACTGGTATGGCTGGCACCAAGAGCGAATGCCGCCATAAGAGGGTCCAAGGTAGGTAGGTTACCAAGGAAGGTAAGGGAGGTGTTGATGGCGTTGGCAAAACCCTCTGGTAGCTTTGGTGTCTGGAAGGCCGCTGGAACTGGAGGTCACCTAAGAGGTAGACGACCCTCTGTATTGCAGGCGGGATCTCCGGAGCTGGTATGGATCGTCGAATTTCGAGGACCTTCTGGAGACTTGCTGGTAACCGATGCGGCGCGAAGAGTTCTAGCTGCTATCTAACCCTGTTCGACTATCTCGTGGCCATTACAGCAGGAGACAGGTGGCAAGAGATTACCCTTAATGGCTAACACCTTCCAGTGGCCATTACAGCAGTGGAGGTGCAGCAGATAGTCTAGAGGTCGTGTTATGGAGAGCCTTTTAATGTGTCCAGCTTGGTGGCACTAAGAATGGTGAGGGAGAAACTGACTCCGCCCTTTGGGGGTTGGATTTCTGACATCATGACTTGAAACCCTTATCTGCGCAGTGTTCGCCGCATGGCTGGAAGGTATTTTTATACCTTACTAGCCCATGCATCATTGAGGCTGTGAATGCTACAGCGGATGGTGCTTTGCACTCCAGCAGTGGGATTGTGAGGTACCGCTGCCATCCTGGAGTAGCAGGCTATTCAAACTGCAGCATAAGGGTGATGCTTCTGACTGCTTCTTGGCTGTGTAGTAATGTTAATTCGAACCACGTGTTAGAGTCTCAATAAGGAGGCTGTCCTAATGCGCTCTTGTCGACACGTGTCTCATCTTCTTTCCTTCGTTCATTAGAGATTTCTGATTGGCCCACAGGGGGTAGTGCTTTTGAAGGTGGGATGGAATTTGAATTAGTGTGCACTTCTCAAAAATGCAGAAAGCGTCATGCATAAGATAAAAATTAACAAAAAATATTCAAGTAACAAAATGTTGTATATCTGTAATTTTATTAAATATCTTGTATCACAGTAAATGATTTCACAGCCCCAAGATGTTTAAATTGACAGAAATGAGAATGAAAAAATTGTGTTACATTAATACAATTGACAGGAAATCATTTTAATTATATAGATGCAAATAAATGCTACAAAGACCATTACTAGGAACTTATAGTCTTATCAACCCATGAGTATATGCTACAACATTACTTTAATTGTTTACTGTTAGTTTTTCCTTACCACATATCGATATAATAATAGCTCTGTATGAATATAGTCATGTACAGCAGTGTAATCATAATGGTTTAATCATCACACAGTTACCATGCTTTGTGGCATCCTATACAGAGACGTGGTTGTAGTTGCTATTGTTAGTGCTCAATATTTTATGATAACCAATAAGTTGTTCTGGGATATATGTTGTTATATTGGCAATGTTGATTAATTTTTAAACTTTAATTATAAACTTTAATTATACTTACAGAATTTATGTTTCAAATAATGCTTATAATGTTGACGCATAAAGCATTTCCTCACTATACCACACACACTCGACTTCACCTCATCTAAAGGTGCTTTCACTAAAAACAAGTTTGGATTACAATGGTACTAGAGGCTGGTCACGTGCCTACAGGATATGCCCTTGCAATGAGGTCCTTATTTCTGATATGTCCATCCAACTTGTACAGTTTACTTTAAGTCAGACGTCACGTCGACCTCCCCGAAGTGAGACTGCCCACCGTGGACAACGAGAATATAAGTCTGTGCGCAGCATGAAGACAGCAGTACGTCTAACTCTGTCCACCATGCTGAACTGTGCCAGAAGAAGCTACTCCAGCAGCTCGCTCCACCACCTTGTGTACTGGAGCTCTCTGCTGATCACCAGGTCCTCGCGACCTTCCAGAAGCTCATCAGCAACTTCAACAACACATTCCAGATTTTGCAAAGGTTCTTCTTCACCAGCTCCCGAAGATGGTGTCAACCTGCTTGCCTTACCTGCTGATAACGTCAATTGTGCCAACACTACCACCTCTGGTAGTGGTTCTCGATGGTTCCTTCTGGACACCTCACTCTCGTCTTACCTGCTGGCAAGGCAATCACGCCACTACCCCTGCTGGTAGTGGTCCTCAACAGTCTGTTCTGGACAATGATTAGAGTTAGTTAGGGCCAGTTATTTTCATAGCTACCTAACTAGGTCACCTTTTTCAGTAGGATCAAGTCTCCTTCACCTGGATACTCGTAATCTAACTTCTGTTTAAATCTGGGGTAGTCAGAAGGTAGTACGCACCACCATGTGTATTCTTCATATACTATATATGTATTCTCTCATACTACTGAGTACTCATTTCTTAGTAAAACTGCGTGTATCCTACCTAGACCCCACACCCATCATAGTGAAGCAAGAGACTGGGAATTATCTCAAACCAATACGAACCATAGTGTAGAAATGCAGGCTCCCTTCACTGGGATACACGTAAATCGATAACACACCATTAGAAGGCCACCCATACTGTCATCCATGTGTACAGTAAGGTAGAGCCACCACCACTCACAAAATGCCACTAAGGCGGCTAGTCAGGCAAGCCAACATATACTCCATCCACCGAGCTGAACTGTGCCAGATGAAGGAGCACCGGGTATGACTCTTGTCTGTTTGGCTTCAACCCTGGAAGTTCACATAGCAAGGGGCTATAGTTTCCTGCTTCCCTTTTACGAGACCGGTATTTGTACCATTCTGTATACCATATACTTGGAGGATTTGTGCTCAAGGGAAGGTAAGAAAGGCCACTACCACACCCAAAGCTAAGCACAGTTTTAACCTCGCTATAACTCCACTTCACAGCATAACCCTATGGGAATGAGCTCACTCTGCCTGACAGTTGAAGAGGCCTGACCTCCCAGATCACTCCCCACACTTTATTCTCGCTCTCATCAAGACAGCCGGGATCCACACCCGATAGTAGCATCCATACACAGGGTAAAAAGGCTCAACAACCACTGACCAGCCGAGGCCTTGACCAGCATCACCAGTGCACCAGGTCTACAGTCACCACTGCTGGATCTGCAGCCACTCCGGGTCCCCATCCAGCGAGGTAAACCCGTGGCAATCTGCCAATCCATCCGCCGGGCCGTGACTGTTGCACCTGACTTTGTGCCTGCCGGGCAGATAGGTCATGCTCCATGCCCTCTACACCGGCCATGTCCGATATATTACTATAAGTAACTGCCATCATTAGTTTTCGTGTTGCTAACCGACATGGAACTAAGTTGTAATTGACTGTGGCGACCCACCACAGCCAAATGCCATCAAGAGTCAAGGGTTCTCGTGGCACCTAACATGGGGCCACAGCTTCAATAGTTCAGACTGGAAAGCAGAACTAGGTCAGCCGACTCCGAGAACTTACTGACCAAGCCGGGAGTCTAAATCTCAACTCAAGCAGATTTTGGGGAGTCCAAGATCACCCCGTGGTGCTCAATCAAACGAGCAGCAATGTCGGACTCCGAACAGAGTCTTGCCGACAATCTCGAAGTTGCCATGGCTGAAACCACTCTCGACCACTTCTATATAGCCACATGCCCTGGCACATAGAGACATGTGATTGTATATGTGCATTACCAAAACTGCTTCCATTGCCAATGCTTGGAGTGTGCGGATGAGCCTCGTTACACAGATTGGTTGGAATACCAGTTCGACAAGTGCCATACTTGCCAAACTGCCTATTGCAGCTGGATAACATACACTGGGCAGGGGATGAACACAGGACCTTGTGTGATCTGCACACAAAACTTTCCTCATGCATGCATTGGGTGGCCCGATGAAGGCATCACAATGCCGGGCCTAGTGTATCAATGCGAGATTTTATATATGTGCCAAAAACTACCGACATTAGGTTCTGAACCTCGCCAGAGCCCTGTCATAGATCAGGGCAGCACTGAACTCCAACTGCCAGAGTTTTGAGGAATACCACATGAAGACCCAACAGCGTTCATGAAAGAATGTGAAATGGAATCCAGCGAAGATGAAATACCCTTCAAACAATGGGTCAGCAAGGACAATAGACAACTCAAAGGGAAGGCGCTCGAATGGTGGCTAGGTATGGGTAATTCTTCATAGAGAGCGGGCAGCTGTGTTCTCACTTCACCTCACAATTCACATGTGAGGAAGTCCTAGCCCCCTAAACACAGAATTTCACAGCCGAACCGAAACAAGTGAAGAGGTAGCCGAAATCTTTATACGTTGCAAAGTGCAAATGTATAAACTAATTTTTCCAGACGAAAGCGAGGAGAGCTATGTGCGCCACATGACACACAGTCTTCTAATAGCTATGTAACCTGTTGCAGTTTCCGAAACCGCAAACCATCGATGAGCTCGTGGAAAGGGAAAAAGAAATAGAACAATATTATAAGATGCAGGCCTTGCTAGGCGAGCTGTGTATTGGTAAGAATGTCGATTATGATAGGCCACCAGAGCACAAGGTCAAATCTTTCCCACCCCATCCTCTCAACACCGTGCTCTTTCAGTGTCTGTTCTGCCCATGCCAGCACCTT
Organism: Dryococelus australis; assembly: GCA_029891345.1. NCBI lineage: Eukaryota > Metazoa > Arthropoda > Insecta > Phasmatodea > Phasmatidae > Dryococelus > Dryococelus australis. The sequence goes on along the minus strand of CM056996.1, from coordinate 234,739,864 downwards.
CACAAAGACTGGTCATGCAGATAGTTAGATCCGGGACGAGTGGGGGAAGGGAAAAACATACGGACGCCAGATGTACCACTGTGCATTGCGGAGGTTAAGGTACCCAACCAGGCGGGAAACACTGCAGCCAGGGTGCGAGCAGTGCATCTACCACTAATTACCAAGAGCCTATCCATCTCCACAACACTTAATGATTACAATGAGGAGAGTGAACCACCAGAAGCTCCATACATCAATGTGGAGATAAATGGGAAAAAATATTTTACTTTACTAGCTTTCGCAGCCAAAGGCAACTACGTCTTAATTGATGTGATAACCTAGTAACAAAGGTCATTACTCTGCCCAAAACTCACTCATTAGAATGACAGAGCATGGTCAGACCTTGAAGGTCGACGGTCGAACAACAGTAACCATGGGTATATATAATCACACACACCTGGCAGAATTCGTAGTGACCCCAGATATCGCAGAAGCATTGATTCTGTGACAATCATGGTTAAGCAAGCAACTATGTGGGATGTACCACAGGATCACCCCGACAGCCGGAAGTATCTGCATTCACAACTCTGGAAGACGAAACACTTTAGTTCAAAGTGATGCCATTTGGGCTAAAGAACGTCCCAGCCACCTTCCAGAGGCTGATGTTGGCCAAGGTGCTGACTAGATTTGAAGGGCAGTTCTGTTTCGCATGTTTGTATGATATTATCGTATACTCCAAAACATGGGCGGAACACTGTGGCCACCTACAGCGAGTCTGGGAGAGACTCGGGTTACATGGCCTTACCAGCAATTTGTCCAAACTATACTTCGTCAAGCATCTATAGATTACCTCGGCCATGATGTCCTGCCAGAATATAATTATCCACAAACCAGTTAATTAGGGCCATTCAAGAGGCCGAGAAACCCACCAATAAGATGCAGTAGCATCGCTTCCTCAGCATATGCAACTGGTTATGCGACTTTGTGACGAACATCGCTCTCCCTTCGCATCCTCTTAGAGAAGAGTACACATTGGCGATGGACAGACAAACATTACAGCATCTTCCTAGTGCTAAAGGACAGCTTCAACACCTTTTCACAACTCCACCGACGACAGGGAGAGAACCCACTCATCTTACAGACTGACGCATGCCATTGCAGGCTGCGCACCATTCTGAATGAAGAAAACACTTCTGGTCAGCCGCAGATAATTGCATATACCAGTATGCGACTGAACAAAATACAGCACCATATAACAGGAATATCTTGCCAGGATCTGGACAGTACGAAATACCACTATCGCCTTGATGGCAAGCACTTCATATACTGAATGGATAAATTGCTGCGCAATTCCCGCAACACCAATGCAAAGCTTGGACAGTGTGAAATGTTCCTCACAAAATTTGATTTTTAAATACATCACTGCCCAGGTAAAGCAATGATCTACCCGACACGGCATCATAATAGCTGGGTATAGAAGGGGAACTGAAGAAAGAGGATAAGTGGGAGAAATGATTCCTCCTTCAGCCCCTGCCTGAAGCCCCGAAGACCACATCCTACTATTACAGCTGCAGCTCGGTAACGTACTAATCATATTCCACCAACAGGACTTGGATATCCTGTGCTTCATCCATGAATGTCCCACCTCTTCATACAGGGTCAACGTCGTCTGATCCTGCACTAGCCGGCCAGGGGCATCGTGGAAGAATTGTATATCAACAAACCTGAGAGCAGATCTCTGCCTCCACCATCGCGACCACCCACATGCTGGACACCCCAGAACCAAAGAAACACTATGGGACATCAGGGAAATGTACATCTGGGAAGGGATGAGTCGCAATGTCCGCCAGTTCACCACCTGTGTGGCATATTGACATGGAAAGGCATATCACGTGCCCCCACCAACAGCAAAGCCCCGGTATCCCACCACATTTTGGACACACCTAGCAGCGGATGTGATTAGACCTTACCCTCGTAGCACTGAGGGGAACCAGTATTTGTTGGTGGTTACAGACAAGTTTTCTGGCCAGATAGAAGCAATCCCCCTACCCAGCCAGGAAAGTTTAAATATACTCCGTTAGTTCAAAATGGAAAAATTCCCTCGCTGGAGTACCGACAGTTCATTCTCAAAGATAATGGTACCCATTTCACAAGCCAACAATAAAGAAAGGCCTACCAGATCTGCAGAGTGGAGACTTGGAAACGCCCCCCCCCCCCCCCCCTTCCCCACACAAGCCAACCCCATTGAGCTGATGAATCAGAAGTTGAAGAAGAGTCTCTGTCTCAGTGTGGGGAACAACCGCAGGCATTGGGATAAACACTTCCGCTCAATCCTTTTTGCCCTCAGGCGAAGACTGAACAAGACCGTCAACACCAGCCCTAGCCAGCTGGTGTGAACCTGCATCGAGACAAGGACTGGCAATGGGCGAAAATACCCACTGAGTTGCCGACATCCGAAGACATCTCTCTGGCTGCCTTAGCCAGGACCACGAGGATACAAAATGCTCAAGTTCAATACATCAACCGTAAATATCCACAACCCTGCACAGGCATACATACCTTCAACATGGGTGTGACTGTGCTCCTCCGCGATCACTAAATAAGTAAGGTGAGAGGTCAGTTCAGCCCATACCACGCTGTAAAGTGGGAAGGCCCATACCAATTCGGCGGTAGACAAGATAATGTGTATTGTATGGAAGACGTCCGCAGGCGCACCCAAAAAGTAACCAGATGGCAGATGCGCCCATGTCCCGGGTGATTTCAGGACAATGGAACTGAAACCGCAGACACCAAACCTGATGAGGAAGAGAGGGAGGACAATCCTTTTCCACATCCTGCCCCAGAGGTCGAGCTCCTCCTGCCAAGGCAGCCCGAACCTCAGCCAGATACCGGAAGGAGAATCTTCCAACCGCCACTCATCAGGTCGAACCTCATCAGGTGTATAGAGGAGGCACGTCCTTTTGGACACTGCCTTCAAAACCCACATATTACATATAGAGGGCATCAGCACACCACAGCCGGATTACCTCCATGGGATCAGGGTTTTCTTTGCGAAGTCCTTTGGATAGGAGACCCAGCCAGAGACTTACACATCCTAGCCTTATATCAGATAGAGATGAACACCACCTCACCGTTAAGGTAGGGTGTATCCAAGAACCTATGCCTCCGGCTACCACCCAGAATGCACCAGCCCAGGAGGGCGTTGTCACCCACCAAGCCAAGGAGGGAGGAGCACCACCAGAACTGTTCCATATGATGGCCACCTAGGTCTTAATGCCAGGAGCATAGAGGCTGACACCCAGGTCAAGCCTCCTGTTCGGGAGGATGAGCTCACCAGACACGCCTTCGTGGCAGAGGACCATCAGAATATATACATTTTTCGCACTTACTTCGGAATACTTATTTCATCGAGTAACTTTGTTAGCACTGTGTAGACACGAGTCCGACAGAGTGAAGCAGGAGGGGACCAGAACTTTCGCAAGTACACGCCCATTAGATGGCCACCCAGGGGTAAGGTAGGGTAGATCTTCCACCAATAGAATGACCTCCCTAAGGCGGTTAGCCATCCAGACCAGCATATACTCTGCCCACCATGCTGAACTGTGATGGAGGGAGTAAGAGTTTGGTTCTGGAAGACTGACATATTTTGGATACCACACCTAAGTATCATTGACGAGCAGCTTGAGGACACCTAAACCTCTGTATCCACCGAGCTGAACAAGGCCGGACGAAGAAGCACCAGGTACGACTCTTGCCCGTTTGGCTTCGGTCTTGGTCCAACACACCACTCGGGACTTGGTCACCTGCTTCACTGTGTCGAGACCATGTGCGAAAAGCGATGACAGGGTGTATTTTAATAACTCCATTAAACCTGAAAGAAGCAATATCAATATTTTAAACATAAAACCTAAGTGATACTATGGTGGGCTTCATTTTAATAACTTCATAAAACCTAAGCAGAGCGTAATTTATATTTCAAAAATAACAAAAAAAGTCCTAAATTTCATTAGAATGAACTAGCTGACCCAGCTAGTTTTATTTAAAAAATATTTCTCTTTGTGCTTGCAGTTTGGCATTAATAAAGTTAAGATGATGGAGAAGTAAGTTGCATTGTCATGGGAAAATACAACACATTAGGAATTCGTGCACTATTTTTTTAATTTTGGTTAACACACGGCAATGGAATTATGTATTTTCTGCTTATAATGAAATGTCAAACGAGGGAATATGTCGCAAGTCAGTGGCATTATTCAATCAAGCATTTTCCTTATTACATATGGAAAGGAGGGAGAGGACGTTTATAAAATCATTGCGAGTGCATTTCATATTTTTACTTGAGTTCGATGGCCTGCTTCTTACTTTCACTCATTTTATAGCAGCAATCCAAAATGTGTCAAAAATAGTAGCTTAGAACATGTAGGAACATAAGTAAAAAGTATCAAAAATATAAATAAAAGCAAATAGCGCCATGAAGTCGCCAATAAATGTATGTGTCCACGAAGCTATTAATTAATTTTAAAATGCAGTCGCCAGTGATGAATATTTTAGTGATGTGAAACAGCAAAAGCCCTTCTATGTTAATTTTCTAAACATTTATATATATTTTTTTTATCTGATTATTATAATTGTTCAATACCATTCACAAAGCAACGCTTAATACTGTATTTATAACATTTCGCCAAAGATATTTCAATCGCTATATATTTACAAATAATATACTCATTGTATCATAAGATATATAATTACATTACACACACATATACATATACATGTTTGTAGTTTGAAGAAGCTATCTTGCGAAGAGTGGGAGGCATATTAATTCCGATAATAAGCTAAATTGCACCAGCAATGATCCATTGGTGTACCACTTTACAGCCATAAAATGGCCTATAGATGGCTACCCATAGTTTTACCAGCAATAGGTATAGGTTATGTGCAGCCACTGCTGAAACACAGTTGGTATGCCCTTTATGGGCATTAATAGGTCACATACTCTTAACCATCAGTTTCGTTTCCATAAACTTTCCATTAGTGGGTCATAAATGGCATGCCAAGTGTCTTGGTGCCAGCAGTTAACCATATCAGGGCCATTTGTGTAGACCCATACTATTTCTGGGTCGATGTGTAGGACCAAGACCGAAGCCGAACAGGCAAGAGTCGTACCTGGTGCTCCTTCGTCCAGCATAGTTCAGTGCGTTGGATAGAGGTGTTGGGTTTCCTCAATCTGTTCGTCAAAGATACTTGGGTCTTCCGATTGTGGCTTGCTACATGAGCCAGTTTGTGATCAGGACACCTCAAGCACAGTGGTAACCTGACTGCCGAAAAGGTCTGTGACTGGTGTGGGAATGGCTATGAGGGTAACCCCTGAGAGCAGACTTATACTAGGTCCCTGGTATGGTTGTACCAGCTTAGCGGTACAACATATTCTTAGACTAGGAGGATGTGTCTCGAGAGAGATGGGATAGTGAGAGGAGCACAGTGGTTAGTCTTGCTGGCGAGTCTTGAAGGAAGACTATTAGTGTCGGGACAGCATGGTGGGCAGGTGGATCTGTTAGGCATGCATAAACAAACTACCTCAGGGAGCCTGTGGCGTCCTGTCTGCCCATCCAGCCAGAGGTGAGTGAAGAAGGGAAAATAACGGAGAGTAGAGAGCCTGTTTCTCCACTGCGTGAGAAGGATATGCATTTGGTACACAGGACTAGAAGGCCACTCCAAGGGATAGAAGGAAACTAGGTTGCCAAGGCAGGTGCGTACGCAGCGCAGGTTGCCTGTGATCAGGCCACAGAAAATCTTGTGGGCCTGCATAACACTGATGGTGGCTGTAGTCTGGCTAAAATGTGGCTCAGCATGGGTGGATGCGCACCTTTGGCAAAGGCTTAAGAATGACCTATGATGACTCCCATGGTGCATCACATTAAAATTAATCAAGAAATAATCTTTCAACTGCAATTATAATTTTTTTTGCAAATGTTTTACTATATTTTATTTGCTCATTCCAAAAACTTAAAAATTTTAATTTGACATGCCACCATGCAAAAACTATGCACTATAAAATTATTATTCGAGGAAGGAGTACTTACAAGTACAGTCAACAATTTCAAATATATTTTGTAAAATACCAAATAATGAATTCTTGGTGACCAGCATCCTCAAGTCTTCTGTAAAATCACACATTGACGCAAAATAACCAAGCTGTGCTGCCCAGTCACTTACCAATACAAAATGGTATGCATAAACACTCATTGTTGGGTCAAAGTATTCTGTAATGTTTTATACTAATTCATCATAAATTCTGTCACCAGGTTTATCTACCTCGTTCACAGAGATTCAATATTACGAGGGCCGATTCGGAAGTCATGTTAACAATTGTTTATCCCGAAAATGAGTGTACCTTAAGTACATTTGAAAGAGGACACCACATGGGGTATGGATGCAGTAATGCCCGTCAAGGAACAGAGACAAACTTGGCTGCTTGAAATCACTGTTAAATTGATTTATTCTCGTACATATTGTATACGCTCATTTGGACGAGTATGTATCGTATGTGTACAAGCTGTTTAGGATCCTTCAAAGTAGTCTCCGAAGTTGCCCACGGTTCGTTACCAGTGATAAGGCAGACTGGAAATACCATTGGATGCATGAGATCCGTCAATGTGCGCCACCTCTCGACGATATGCTGTGAACATGTCTGCGTCATCGCTGGTAACGAACCATGGACATCTTCTGAGACTATTTTGAAGAATGCTAAACAACTTATACACATACAGTACATTCCCGTTCTAATTATTGTATAGCCTACTATTTGTAGGAGAATATATCAATTTAATTGTGATTTCAAGCGGCCATGTTTGTTTTTGTTCCTTGTCAGTCATTCCTGTATCCATATCCCATGTAGTGTCACCTTTAAAACATATTTGTCATACACTTTCAACTATACTTAGTACATTTCCTGTGTTGGGTCATTTTCGGGAGATAAACAATAGTTGCCATGACATCAGCCCTCATTCATTAAATAAGTTATTTAAACAACCGATAATAAGTGCTTTAAATTGACTTTTTATTTTATGTGTGCAATAAAATTCTGCATTAACTGCGCACAAAAAATATTACAGTCTGATTCCACGTCATACTGGAGCAAATGGCTTTCCATTAACATTGCCATAGAGGTGGCTTTAGACACACCATGAAGGAAAATGTTTCAATGCTTTCATGATTTTTTATGGCATATTGGTATAATGTTCTCTTCTTTCTGTCCAATTATATAAAAAATTTTGGTGATTTTAAAAATGTCACACAACATTTCAAATTATGATGCACATTTACAGTTAACTTTCCATCAGTGAAATACTATATTGAAGTGCTTTACTTTTTGTAAATATGTTATTTTGAAGACTGAAATTTGCCAATTCAATAAACAAGTACTTCTGTGTGAATACAAAAGAGATGGTGGAAATTTAATGTATAAAGTAAAATTATTCGCATATATCACTATCATGATTCTCAAACAGAATATAAAACTATTAAAAAATGCAACCAAAAAAATATTTAGTAAAATATAGATGTGAAAAATGTAGTTTGGCAGCAACATTCAATAATATCACCACAAATAGTATCTCTCAGGAAACAGTTAACCTATTCCAACCAAATATAGCACTCGAGTAATACAACTGTGTAGGTCCTTTAAACTGTCAGTTTTTAGTGGGGCAGACTATTATTTTCAAATGTGAATTTAGAATAATATTCGATATCTACGATACCATGTAACAAATTTCATGTGGTGCTATCTTACTAAATTGCATACAAAAGAGACAATACATTGACTCAGATATTTGATGCTTGTAAAATATAATTTCGGTATAGCAAGGTGGCTCAAAATTCGACAAGCAGTATGGTAGATATTGCAAATAAAACTGTAATATTTATATAGCCAACATTTTGGAAATAAGTGCCTGAGCCACTTAAATTTCATATATTACCGTGGCCAATAAAAGTATTTCTTTATCACAAATTTGCCAGGAATTGATTGTGTAGTTACAAATATATGGCATAAAAACTTCATTTCCATGTTGCTTTATACTATCAAATGGCCGGTTATTTACATTATCACAATGCTTACATCATGCACTGCCAATGTTCGAAAATTGGTTTAAATCGGATATTTGGTTCCCAAGATATAACATAGTGGCCTTAGGTTCAACATTACTACCATTTTGAAAATAAGTACCTGGCATGATAGAAAACTATGAAATTCGGATGTCATTACAAAATACTGTATTGTGGACCTAATTTTGTTAAATTTGGTTGTTGTGTTTAAAAGTAATTAAGGGGAAACTTGCATTCCAGACTGACAATCAGGTGATTGCGGAAGCCTTTTTACTTTGAAAAGTAGGCTATAATGTAATCCAGCAAATAAAATGATTGTTTTTCTGGTTTATATGCTGTGCTGTTAACACTCGTATGTTTATGACATATATTCTCTTTATATTGTAATACTTGCATATTACAGTATTAATGTAATGAAGCATGTAAAATTCCCCCTTTCTAATTTATGCATACTGTCATAACGAAAATAACCTCCAGTTTATACACACATTCATTCTGATGCCATGGACAGACACCATTTTAATTGAAATTTTTTCTTTGATACTCTCAAATTTTGCTCTCATGACTAATTTATTATGCAATCAAACATTCTTGTAATTGGTGTAGCACAAACTGGTAGCATTGATCACTCAAACCAATAGTGTTTCTAAACTCCTTCTTGTGTCAATCTTTGTGGTTTTGAAATGTTTGTTTGCTTAATTCGTGATTTCAAATAATTAAAAAATTTGTATGAACATTTCCAATACTGTACTTTGCAAAAACAGGCGTCCTTGCATAATAGGCCTCAAAAGTTTACGAAGTCAGCTTATTGAATAAATGCAGTAGTGGATGTTCAAAAACTGATACCATGGCAATTTTTTTTAACAAGATCAGTTTAACGTATATTTTGACCAATTAAAAGCAAAATATTATCTGCAGTGATGATGTAATACATGTGCATTGTTGCTTAAAGAGGAAAGAACTGTTCTGCAAAACAAATTGTATTGTGCCTAACAGATTTCGATTACTGATTTATGTTTCTTTTTTTTTTTTTTCATGCCACCAAACTGTGTATAGTATGTAGTTAGTGTGAAATAGTTAATACTTTACAGTAATTTTAATTGCCATATAGGGTTGAAAGTGGGAGTTAGAGTTTCACATTACACAGTGTCTACATTTACAGGACCAGCTAGCTACAGAGAGCATGGGTTTCGCATGTTGCTGATATGGGCCAATGGTTTGAAACCTGAAGTTAATCCAATAAAGGAACTATGCGAGAGCTTAGCTGCTGTCGGAAAGAAGAATGTTGCTGGTGAGGTTAACTTAGTTTTGACGCTTTTTCTCTTCTGTTTGTGTATGGCGTGCCCCTGATCTTTACAAGACAAGATTATCATTATGGTTTAATTTTCATTATAAGAATTCTTGTTTTTGTCAGTATGAAATGATCTTGAGTAGTATTACAAATGAAAATAATGATGTACAGAATCATGTGTCGAACATGAAACATTAATGTATTAACTATTTTTTTCGTATGTTTTAGATGCATTTAGAAAGAAGCTTGATAGTGAAAATGAACAGTACATCCAAAGTGGCAAGAATAAATGTTGGAGGTGTGCACTTTTCTAAGATAACGTAATTTAATTTTTTATTGTATTAGGAAATATAACTGTATACAATTTCAATTCAGTAATGAATTTCTCTTCCATTTACTCTAATTTACGATTTGTATACAATTAAACCTTGATTTCGAGGCACTTGGATCCCACAGATTGTGGTCAAAAATTGGGAAAATAAAATATTGTGGGTAATATATTTAACGTTTAAACACAATTGCATGCCTGTAACATTTGAAAACAGTAGGGGTAGTACAGAAGCTACTCTTACAAGCTGCATTACAAAGCAAAAATTAAAAGAAATAAATATGAAAATATATTATAATTTACTGTTGCTAAAAGACCGTGCATGAGCAAGGTCGTTGATCCACTGGCACCCAGCTGTTTATGCATCCTCTGCTGGTAGAGTTCCCTTACCCGCGCTGTACTTGTCTGCTGAGATATGCTTACACAGCAAGGCACATTCCACGCTCCACCCACAGTAACGGTGCTAGTCATCTGTCGACACTGATGTGCGTAATAAATGTTGGGTGGGTTGGGGGGAATACATGTTCAGTGGGTTGGGGGAGAAGTCCACCTCTAAGCATTTTTTTTTCTTCCACATGCGGAATTTCACTTGTTATGGATGTTTTACTAGAGGCGATAAGGCATTGCAGTTTTACTAATGGTTTTGCATTATCTATTAACTCGTCTACACGTGTGAAGTACAGTTTTGAAGTGGAGATGTCTACCTAATAAAAATATTACTATTTAAACTTATTTCATAGCGGCAAATGTCTATGCGTGATGTCACTGTCAGATTTTTTGTTAATTTTGATACACTCAACAGTTGTTACTACAAAACTGGTATATCACGCAGCTCAGAATACATTTCCCTATAAATTGAGTTTATATTTCATGAATAAAAATATATAAAATATTTCCCTCTGCATGTAAAGCCACATCTACACTTAGTGGCTTGGCCATGCGACACAGTCATGTGACCATGTCAAAGACGATTGTAGACACAAAATCGCATGACTCAGCTGGTGACGTCTCACATGTTTCCATTTACCGTTGAATGTAGGTCCTAATCAAAGGAAGTTGGCTGACTTGGTCGAGCGACACATAGGCATGGTCACATTTGTCGACCAATCTCTAGCTCATAGACAAGTGAGTTTAATACATCTTCCGAGTGCAGTAGTGTTGCTGCTTAATTTATTCTATGGTGCACAAAATTGTATAATGTTTTCATTCATTTTGCTATATTTTCAGGATTAAGTGTAACGTGTAGTCGACTGCAGTAAATACTACAATGTTGTTTAAACTCTATTGTTCACATGAGGTACTGTGAGACCTAAAACATGCATACTGTCGTGTGTATAGTATTAAAAATTCTAAAGCGTGAAGTGGAAAGAAAACTCAAAAATCTTGTCGGCCAGTTCACCAGTTTTGGAACGATTATTTTTGGCAAGTACTGTACAAAGCAAGACCCAATGTCCATTAATCTCACCTGTGGATATTGATTTGTAAACCATGCTACTTCCCTATGTTTTGAATGGTTGATTCTATTATTGCAGAACACAGAGCCTATTGCTCACTCGTTGTGATTATAAAGTATGTGCTGTGTCCCCTTCAGCACAGCACACAAGAGAACTTTTCTTATTTGCAATATCTGAAACCATAAATTAAAGTGGGGCTGAAAGTGTTAAAGGACACACCTGAAACAGCTTTGGGAATCTTCTCTTTCCCTCGCCCCTCAGAAAAAATGTTCTGTAGAAATATAACAAGTTGGCGATGAGTATGGGATTAGACAGTTCGTGAATTATAAGTTGGAATTTTGTGAATTGGGGTATACATCCGCAGGTGGAAATTCAGTCATATTGTAAACATGTTGTTTGGGGAAATTGAAGAATATCGGGAGGAAGATGGTGAGTTTGAAATTTCCATAGGAAGGCTGGAGAACTACTTTAAAGCAAATAATGCGAAGGAAGAGGAGCAGCGCGGTTTGTTTTTAACACTTATCGGGCCAAAAACGAACGTGTTGATGAATTTGTGTGTTCCGGGTAAGCTGGGGACGAAGTCGTACAACAAACAGAAATTTGGTTGACACACTACGCACCTAAGGAAATAGTCATAGCGGAAAGGGTAAAGCTGTTACGCCCTAAATAAAGAGATGGTGAAAGTATGTCGGAATATGTAGTGACTTTGCAGAAACTTTCGAAGTCTTGTGACTATATAAACAATTCCTGAATTAGGCATTACGCAATACGTTTGTGAGCAGACTACAAAATGATTATATAGTGCAGCGGTTGCTAATAGAAGCAAATTTGTACTTTCAGACAGCTCTGAAGAAGGCAGTGATCATGGAGTGGCACTTCGACAAGCAAAGGTATTTCGTCCGACGGCAACTGGAATCAAAGTGATAAATCAGGTAGCGGGCACAGCTGCAGAAGATACCTATGCAATCAGGGGGTGCACTTTCCCATGTAGCATTACAAATAAGAAGTCTAGCATAAAGAGTTTTATGGGAAAGGAAAGAAATGAAATAAATTAATGAATACATGGCAGGCCTGTCTAACATAGCATTCAATGAGGACAAAGAATAAATTAGATACACAAACAGCTTACAGGCTGGAATTAATATAAATGGCCATCAGGAGATGATGATGTTTGATACAGGGGCTTTGTGTCAGTTGGTTCTGAGGTGACGTATAAGGAAAAGTTGGGGTCAGTAAGTTAAGCAAATTTTGGCTGACCTTGAGAACATACTCGGGAGATACTAGGAGAATGCATGGTACCAGTAAAGTGTCAGGAGTTTGAAGGTATTCTACAGCTGGTAGTGATTGATAGTAAAGGAAAACGGTTGCCTACACTGATGGGTAGAAATTGGTTTGAGGCAGCTAAAACTAGATTGGCAAGACATTTTCAGGGTGAGCAATAAGGTGGAAATGGCAAACCAGCTAAAAAACGGCACAATGTTAGTATGGGAAGAGTTGATCTAGGGGCTCAGACAGAAATACCAGGTTGTCTTCCTGCCGGATGTTGCTACCATTAAAGGGACCAAGGTTCTAATCAGTTTAAGGGAGGAAGGACACACAGTGTTCTGCAAAGCACAGCCTGTGCCATTTGCTATAAGAGAGGCTGCAGAAAGGGAACTGAACAGAATTGTACAAAATGGGATCATATACCCAATGAGGAAATCAGAGCGGGCAATACCGGTAGTATGTTTGAAGAAATGAGATGGAAATGTGCCAATATGCACAAATTTTAAAGTGACTTTGAACTCCTCTGTGGAACTGGAACCTTATCAATTGCCTACCTTTACTGAGGCTTTTCGTGTTTTTTTTCCGGAGAAAAAGTGTTTTCTATGGTGGATTAGTATTCGGCATATTCCCAGCTGACAGTGAGGGCGGACAGCCTGCCCTTGCTGACTATAAACACTCGTAAATTGCCGTACTGGATTACTAGGTTATAGTCTATTCACGGTAAAGTGAGCACTTTTGAAAGCTCTCTCATTTGGAATAATAGTCCATATGTGTTATTTTAGCCTTAAATGATAACTTCCAAGTGCAGTGGTACACACACACTGTGTTTGTTACTTGCATTGACATATTACTTGACAAAGGTGGTTAAAGGATAAAAAGGGGTGAAAGGGAAATGTAACTAGGGCCTCAAAAGTGCTCACATTACCATGAGCAGCCTATACCATTTTGGTCTTTCCAGTACTCCGAGTATTATTCAGGCTACCATAGACCAAATTCTGGCTGGGCTATCAGAGGTGATAGCATACCCAGATGATATTTTGATTGTAGGAAAAACATCGGGATGATGGGGTTGCGAAGTTGAAAGCGGTACTGAAACGATTGGAAGAGTTTAGCATTAGAATTAGAGTGGATAAGTGCAAGTTCCTCTGTGACAGGCTTGGTAATTGGCCATAAAATTTATGCCCAGGTTATCTGGCCAACACAGGAGAAGACCAGAGTTACTGTGAAAGTGTATGCCCCAAGGACAGTGATGTAACTGCAGTCGTATTTAGGGTTGCGGCAATTTTATGGCAGGTTTATGTCGAACCTTTCGACTGTGTTGTCCCCGTTACATAAACTATTGAATCATGACACACAATGGAGTTGGACAGAGAAATGCCAAAGAGCATTTGAGTAAAGTAAAGTGCTACTACTAAAGAGCACAGTCCTAGTTCCATATGACCCCCAGCGGCAAATTGTGGTAACTACTGAGGCAAGTGCTTGCGGAATGGGGGCAATTATCTTACACATTATGCCAGAGGGGAAAGAACGGCAAATTGCATTCGCATCAAGAACATTAACTAGTGCTGAGGTTGCCTATAGTCAGGTGGAATGAGAAGCATTGGGAATATTTTTCGTAGTGAAGAAATTTCATTGTTATCTATACGGCAAGCCCTTTGCCTTGGTAAAGAATCGTCAATAATCAACCACATTGTTTGGTAGTAAGAAGGATATACCACTAATGGCAGCCGCGAGAATACAACATTGGGCTGTTCTACTTGGAGCATATCAGTATGCGATAAAATACAAGAAGGGCGTACAGATCGCTCATGTGGATGGGTTATCCAGGTTACCACAGCCCAGTAGAAAAGAGATAAATGATTCATAGATGGTAGAGGGTGAGTCAGTATTTTTCTTTGCCCCTGTTGATAGTCCAATACCGGCAATTGTTATAAAAAGATAAACACTCAAAGATCCCCTTCTGCATGAGGTACAGGACTACATATGGATTGGCCGATGGGCTGAGTTACCACCAGAACTCATATACTACAAGGCTAGGCTGCTGGAGCTGTCTATAGAATGAGTATTTATTGTGTGCGAACACCGTGTGGTGACCCCACCTATTCTGCAGAAGGAGGTATTGCAGTTACTTCATGAGGAACGCCCTGGTATGTAATGCATGAAAATTTGCGAGCATTTAAGACTTGTACAGCAAGAATTTTGTTGGGAAGGAAGTTGAGGTCGCAACATAACACGCACTTCTGCGGCTTATCCCAGGAGTATTTTCTTTCAGGTAAAATACTGAAATAATCTTTCTCCTGTTTAAAATAAATAGTTAGCATATTGCAGCTGTTAAATTGCAGATAAAAAATAATAACCAGTAAACCTTTATCTCCTGTTTAGAATTAATGTACGTTTAAGTTGGTACACCCCTAGTTCTGATGCAGTTTTAATGTAAATGGGGGAGGGGGGTCAACTGGGTCAAAATTTGGCTTATTTGCCTAGTTCATAGAACAATGAGCCATAATTGCAAGTTTTAGGGAACCGTTAGTGTCTGTGAAATCAAGGTTTGAGTGTACTTGAAAAAGTTGGATGATACAAGAGTTTTCTTTAACATAACAAGTAAAAACCGAACAAAAAATAATAATTTTGGAAATCTTTGAATTATACTTCGTGCACAACACTTTTGCAATGAAAAGTTATTCATCAATTCAATCATGATAACAATAATTAGTAATATATTTTATAACAGCTAGTTATGGATTACAAACTAAAAGTACTGTTTTTTTTCAGCTGTATTATTCAATCACAAACAAAGTTTTCGATTTAAAGACAAGGTTAAAATACTCTGAAATTGAAGTCTTAATACACTACAGGAAATTTGTAACTCATTGTGCATGTGTTTATATTTTATAGCATGTGAGTAATTTTTACTTTTCGTAATGATAGTAACAATATTGTTTATACATTGTGCATGTACATTAACCATTATTATCACAAATACTATATTTTCATATTTATTAAGCCTTAAATTACAACATTCTTTGGTGATATATCTTTGACTCATCAGTCAGTTTCAGTATTATTTAATGTACAAATTCATAGTGTCGGTGTACCCAAGCACAATACACGTGTAATTTTCTAATTAAAATAACCAAAATTAAAATCATCACAGAAGTGAAAAAATACATGCCAACCACAGCACTAAATAAACAACTTAATTTATCTATACTAATTGAACAGTAATTTTACTATTAAAGCAGAGTTTAATTAATGCATCTTTTGAAAATGGTGACTTAGTTTTCATTTAATTTAACTTTATAATTATTTCTGGATGTGTGAAAATGCTACATGCTTTCACTCAGATTAAAATATAATTTTAAGTAAAAATAGTTCATAGTAAAACAAGTTCTGCTTAATTTTATTTCTTGCTTTTTATTTTATTTTAAAAATCTATAATTAACATGATCCAATTAAAATCTTAACCTAAAACCTTCTCAGTGTATATTCTTAAACATAAAATTTTCTTGTGCACATTTTTTTTGGCTGCATGTTAAAATTAAAAAGTTCTGAGTCTTGTTACATAAAAATATGTAGAAAGTATATGCGGTACCTTATAATCATCATTACTAAATCTTACATTAATGATTACAGGTGTTAACCATAATACAATATGTTATCATTTTAATAAATCCAGTCACATGACACACAAAATTACATTGTTGATAAGTGCCTAGCGAAATGAATGTATATATGTAAAATTAAATTTAAAAAATACAGTATTTATAATAACCTAAATATTTAACACGTAAATAATATAAACATATATAGTCTCATTTCATCCGTATAGTTCGTATTCAAAATTTTACAGGCTACTAATAGTAAGTTGCTCTGTCTCCATAAAAATGTAATTCTGTACGTTAAATTTATTGACAGTACATATAAGATAATTTTTTTTAACACGATCGATAGCTTCTGATAAGATATATTCTGAGGAGCACAACGTCTGGTGGCTAGCCTCCCTAGATGCTTGTGCTTTGGCCGGCGGACGGCCAATATTAGTAACGGCACGGCTGTATACAACCTGTTACAAAAAATATATGGGGCACATAGTCAAATGTGCAGCTGATTGATAGTGAGACTAATGTTTTTAACACAGCATCAGGTTGCGGCAGGCTGCATATACATCAAACCTCTCCCCTTGCCGGCAGCTTGCTTAGCCTCCATACAATTTACCACAATGCATGAGAATCGATTTCTTACCATTCAAAATTGAGGTTATTGCCTGTATTTCTTAAATGTATATTTAAATATTTCGAGAATATAAGCGGATTTTTTTTCAAGGGGGGTTATTTTTTTAAATACATAACAATACAATTTCCAAAACTTATCTTCCGTGTCGTTATCGACATTTGCCATATTAACTTGCATTTTGCAGAAATATTATACATAACACTCAAAATAGCAAAAAAAAATTCAATAAATATTTTTATATAACATCGAAAACCAACATGCATATAAGCAAAACACCACCACCTGATGTTTGAGACACCATTTTGAAGCTTATATAAAGGTATAAATTCTTGTCTACCACTTGAAGTGATATATAGTTTAACTCCTTGATAACAGTTCTAGTTAGCAGTAACTAGTGGTCGTAATACACTATTTTTCACCAACTGGTAGTTAACTTTTAACCTGATGTGTAACTAGAAGTCGCAATACAAGCTCTTAGTCGGAGCTTTTGGTCTCCACAAGAAAAAATTACATGTTTTGTGGAGGGTAATATAAAAAAAGGGCAAGTGCAGATTTCCCCTTTCAGTGTTAGTTGATTATGGTTCCTGTAGTGTCTGTAGATTTACGAATTTGTTTGCCTAACGGTGTCGCGGATCTTTTCACATTGGAAGAACTGGGGTGACACTGTTTAGGTGGACGAACCTTAATAGGAGGATAAGCTTGAATACAAATATCTTTCTCCCTGGGAGTTTGACCCAGCCTGCCGTAAAGGCTGCCAAAATTCGTAATGCCAGCCGGCACTACTGCCCAAACTTGTCATTGCCCAGCAATGACAGGTTTGTTAGAATTACAGGTTTGGGAGGTACGCGGATATTTAGTATCTTACCAGCGGCCGTGCGAACTATGCATGTGACAGCCTGTTCTTGTTTGATAGTACAAAGGGCGAGGCGGTGGGATAAGTTCGGAATAAATTAATAAATTGGTAGTGGCCTTAGTGTGTCAAAAAAATAATCAAGATTGTGCCAGGACCAGTCTATACTAAGTAGGGAATCTCAGTAGGAACTACAATCCTCATCTATAGGTGTTTGTTCGTTATGTGGCTTTCCCTCAGGTCTGAGTAGAAGTTCAACATCAGGAGGGGTCAGATTTATTTCACTAGGAGTACTTGAATTTACACTTTTAGGCAGCACCTCTAATTATCTTTGAAGTGCCCATCGGGCTAATCTGCAGGTTTGACTATTGTAACCTCTGCTCTTGTGTGGCATTTCTTAAAATGCGCAACACATGGGAGCGTACTCATCCAGGAAACCAAGGGTTCGCTCAAGCCCTCCTGCATCTGGTATTTATTTCTGGCGGGGACTGAAATAATGAGCGATAGATTGACCTGGAGTCCTGGGTTTGATTGCTAGACTTGTGGCTCATAGAGAAATAATTACAATCGCACACACTCACTTTATCCAGGGTTACTCAAGCCACCCTAAGTCCAGTATTCTGCAGACAAGCTGAATTAATAAGTGTTAGAGATTCTGGAAAACTGAGAGCGAATCCCACTGGAGGTGCGAGCGCCCCCGCCGAGGTGAAGTAGCTAGTGGTGGCCCGGGATGATAAGAATAGAATTTCCGCCATCTTCACTGTCGGTGATGTTTTATGCAAAATCTATGCAGTTCCAGATTTAGGAAGAGGGTTGAGCAACAAATTACTACCAAAATTTCAGGGTCCCCAGGAGTACCTGCAAACATGTTACGTGAGTTTAACTATGGAAGCGTACTAAATCTGCAGGAAAAGAACTCAAATTAAAAGCTGACCCACATTTTATTCCGACAACGGAAATAAACACGTAGTGAATGCACTCTAACTCCTGGTCAACGGTGCGAATATGAGCCGGAAAGCTATAAGCACAAGTTAGGCTGGCTGGTAGGGGAGATCAGCGTACAACCAAGGCAATGCGTTGTGTGATGCTAAAAGTCTCAGCAACATACTCTTACATTGTTGTACTAAGCAAGGACATGAAAGGATTCAACCTTGAAAAAGACATCGAGGATGGGTCCACCGCAGATACATATGTAACTGCAGGATGAAACATTGTTTGCGGGGTATGTAGCAGGGAGATCCTAACTAGTGTAGCCTAACCCTATTGCAAGCATAGCTTAAGCGATATGAATGGGGTTTTGTGTCCGAGCAACAGGTGCTAAAATACATGTAGAAAGGTCGATTCCTGAGTGGCGAGCACTAGGAAGTGATGAGGTCAATCTCATCAGAATCTGAGCATCAAGAACTAGAAACGAAGACTACTACAATAAGCAAGCCTTGAGGGGCACAGTCTGGTTAGTGTGGGCAACAAGTGCTAGAAAGTTCCGACAGTCTGGTCACTTCCCATGTGGCGGATGCTGGGACTGAAGACTGGCCTGCAGATGCGGGACATCTCTGCTTTCATACTAATTTCGGGCCACTGCCCGCTACTGATTGGCTCGTGCCTCTAACTAGGACGAGGGGTAGTAGAGGGAAGGATGTGAATGCATAGCTTACCTCTGTGATGTCATCGACCGGTTGGAAGGGGATGCAAAAGCAAAGACAAGCGGTAATTTCTACTAGAGCTATCTAGCGGGCAGTAAAAGAACTCATTACCTTTATGCATTGTTATGGGGGGCAAGTGAATAAAACCATCTGCGAAGCAGACAGTATGATCTTACTTAATAATAATAATGGGACAAATTTAACTCCCAACTCTACAACAATCTGACCTAGGGATGGTGCGGAAGTCGTTCAAATCTCTATTATTGAAAATGACGTCATGTGTCAAATCGCCCCCTTTCCACTGCGACTGAAGCTCATCCTTAAGGTCGTGGAAAGGCATATTCTCTCATGGACGATATTGCACTTCCTCTATGGCCTCCACCTGAACAAGATGATATCAGAGCTCATCTCTCAGGAGAAATGGAATATGATCTGGCTAGGAGGACTCCGATTTCGTTCAGTAGTCCAAGCTACAGCGAGATGAAGATTATTGAGTCTTATCAGGTGGAAGTGGCTGGCACTTCTTTAGTTCTCTTACCTCTTGCACTCCACTCGACTAGCGTTTCTGCAAGGTAGGAAAAAGGCAGAGTTTCTCCCTCCTCCCCTCTTGGAGAGGAAGAGAGTAATCACCTCTACCACCTGCTGTCACAGACGATCAAACATTCATTCATACACAGAGACAGAACATATTAATGGTGGAATAGTGTTCTGCTCAAGTTTTGCTCTCTAGCAGCCTGAAACAGAAGCGTGTTTTCTCAGATCACGATCATCCTTTCTCTCGGCCCCCACTCTCAGAGGGAAGGGAGAATGGGAAGAAAATTTATTTGCTGGGCTGTCCTCTCAATAGTAATTTTCTCTCTTTCGGCTTCTTTAAAAGGCGTTACTCTGTGCGCTGCGACACAGTGTGCCGCTCCCTTCATTCCTAACAGATGGGACGGCGTGAAGGTCGTTCACAACAGGTGGCATCTAAACACACTTTTACTTGCGAAGAATAAAAAAGGGAACACTCACTGTCTTGTTTGGACACTCATAGCTATTCCTTTCTCGCTGTCTTGCTGCAAGGAATAAAAGAGGGAATGATAGCTGAGCATCCAACTAGTATCACAGTGCATGTTTTCTTGTCTGCATTTCAATAGTTTTATACTGGGGATCCCGGCGGTGTGAATCTCGGGTCTATTTCATTACAGCGTGCATTCACAAACTAAATTTTACTTGGTGACTCACTATATACACGTGAACTGCACGTGGAAAAATTCGACTGGGAGGGAATGTCATTTATGGACTATCATACAATACTTAATTGAGTCACCATTTTTAAGTACTTCACTCTGCAGCACTGCTGCGGCTGGCTGCACAGAGGATTTTAATTTTACCCTGTGTCGCCCATCATGCTATCTTTACGTGTGTACTATTTACAATCTAAGGATTCTTCAGAGATCTGGGTGCTTTCAGACCCGTCTCCTGGCTAAGAGTTTCTTGTAGCGTGAAGTAGCATGGTTTTATACAAACGAAAATACGCGAATGCATTTACCATTACAAGAGAATAGAAGACAGACAGACTTATAAAGGAAAACACATATACCCTTGTGAAAATATTACAACACTACATTTTTTGTTTCTTTCTGTTCTTCTCGGAGCTTTACTTGCATAAAGTTCATAGCTGTTTGCGGAAAAATATTTGCATGTCATTTAGGACATTTAGGACCCTTACATAAATGGCGAGACATAGCACTGGAAACAAAGAACAGTTATTTGTTTTGTAGTGGCTTTCTTCTCGAAACTTGCTCTCACAGCTTCAATCTTTGGTTGCTTTCTTTTAGGCTGCCCTTCTCATTTACGTTACTTTACACAGATGCTTAAGAGAAACAAAAATCTGAGGCGAATTTATATGCAGGTTAACCCTAGGGTGTGCGGGAAATAACTGCAAAAGAAAAGCACTTGACACACCTACCTGTTAAAATATACGTCGTTTTGAGAGCTTTAGTGATAATTGTCGTACTGATTCGTTGTATGACTACTCCATCTAACAGCAACTGCTGTATTGCTGGGATCATTTGTAGACGTGCACTGCAAAATTCGTAGCACTGGGGTTAGCTATCTAGCTACATTAACATTGCGGGTTGTAGATGTAGACTGCTAGGGGCATTTGCTTCTGTTTTCTGCTAGATGCGTTGCCAGCAGGCTCTGTCTCTTTTAAAAGCAGCAATTGAAAACTGCAAATTGCCTCCTGGCACTAGGTGTCACTGGCATGGCACTGGCCTGTGTTTGTTGGGGTGCCCCCGTTTCTTTGAAAGTGCGTTCGGGGGTTGCGGATACTGAAACCTCACAGACGGCCACCAAGGTGTTTCTCTGTCGTGCCCTGCCATTATATTGACTCTGCAGGCACGGGGCGGCTGAACACGTAGCGGAAGCGGGCTGGATTCTCTGTAGTCGTTTCGCTGTGGGTGACTGCTGGTGTCAGTAACCAACTGACTGGTAGTGCTGCTTGTCCAAGGTAATAGCGTGTGAGATGCTCGGTCTGTATAGTTGGCTGGCTCCTCCACAGTGGTAGGCCGAGACAGCTAGGTTAAGGCGAAGTAGGTGGAGCCCCACCAGCTGACGTCAAGATATGTCAATGTTGTGGGTGGCAGCTTCCCCTTCGCTTGATCAGTATCCTCTGCCAACTGGACTGCAACGGTTCATCCGGGTGCTCGTTTGGGCTGCAGGTGTGGGGTCTCAGGGTTGCAAACTACATTGGCATAATTCTAGAAACAGGTCCAGAACTTGGAGGTGACGTGTTCTCCGACTGGGACTGGATACCCCTCACGTCCGGGTTGGTTATCGTTCATAGATCTGTTGGAACAAGTCGGAGCACAGTTAACTGTTTTACTACAAAGGTTAACTACACAAGAATTTGTAATAAAATCCCGAGGTGTTCCCTCGGGTTTACTCTGGTTACCATCCTGAGAGTTGCTCTCTAACACTTGATGCAACAGATATTCAAATGTGGCAGCCCCTGCATTGAGTGTCAACTGCGCTGCTTGTTCAGCCACATGAACAGGGGTAACCATGGCTGTAACGATGAGTGGGCCCGACATAGGTGACTGGACATCACAGAAACTTGCTGCTCGGGATGCTGCCCTCGTAGAGGATGACGGTTGCTCTGCAGGTACTGCTGGGATGACGTCCGTCGTTGCTGTCTCCTGGCTGGTGATGCTCGCTCGAGCTGGTGATGCAGTCCCTCATGATGCAGGCTTCATAAGCGCTGGCGATCTGGTGGTGCTGACTGAAGGGGTTCTACTGGTGCCGATGGTCGGTTGCAGGCACTGATTACTGGTCTTCCGATCTGCTGGACTTCTCCAGGAAATGTCTGTATCGTTCGGATTCCATTTCCCAAGGTGGGAAGGTCTATATCGTTCGGAGGGTGTAGGTAGAATGTTCCTCTCGAAGGTGTTTACTGTATTGACATTAGGTGCCCTTATTCTAACTGGCTCTGAGCAGTAGCTATTCGTTACCCACTGTTCTCCTTTGTTTGTCCTGATGGAGAAAGATGTTCATCCTTCCTGGCAGGTGGACATAGCGACTGGTTCCTTAACATCGTCCGATGTGTCGGGCAGTAACGAAGGTGGTGAATACTGAAAATGTACTGGGGCAGACTCGGGGTATGGGCGTATCTTACCTCTCGTAGCATTCCTTATCCTTCCACTATGATCTTCCACCCAGTAAACATTTACCTGCCATCCAATTATCTTGTGGGTTCCTTCCCACTTGCCAGCTAATCCAGCGCTGAACTGATTACACCTCTTGCTCATTGGGTGGCTGCAAGGTAGTATAGTTTTTCCCGTGGCGAAAAGATCGACTCCAGTGTGGGGTTGCGGATAATTGCCGGGCTTGTTTGAAGTATAACTCAGCGGCTTGACAGATAGTTTCGGGATGCAGCATTGTTTTGGGGGTGAGCGGGGAGGGGGAGGAGATTTGTGCTCCCATTGCCATTCTCCTGGGCATTGTAACGTGCGTCCTAACAGAAGCTGATTCGGATTGGAAGCGATGGCTTCATGGTTCTCCTGCATAGGGCGAATAGTATCTTCGGCAAGTGGCTGTCCCAGTACGTTGATTTTTTTCCAGACTCAGGCGCAGACACTTCTTGAGTTCTTTATTGTGCAGTTCCGTAGAGTTGGCCTGGGGTTGGTATGGTGGCGTAGTTCATGTTTCTACTCCCCAGTCTTTGCAAGCATTATGCCATAACACACTAGTAAACTTGGTGTCATTGGTCATAATAATAATCTGAGGATACCCCAGCGTGGGAATACTTCCAGATCAAACTTGGCAACTATACGCAGGGTCTGCTGGACAGGTAGTGGAAATGCTTCTACCCAGCGAGATAACATATCTGTGACCACAAGCAGATAGCAGTTTCTTGGCTGCTCCTAGGATAAGGTCCCATCAAGTCCACTGCGACTTGGTTCCATGGGGCATGTTGTTTACAGGGTTTGGCGGTGTTTCGCCGAACAGTATAAGCTTTGTGCTGGCAGCAATTGGGGCACTGACTCACGTATTGGCAGATGTCACAGTTCATTCCATCCCATATATAAATGACGCTTATATCTTCGAGCGTTTCCCGCGTTCCTGGGTGTCCTGCATCACGGTGATCGTGGAGGTGGTGACATACATCTTTACGCAGAGCTCGAGGTATCCAGATCTTACATGGGGTATCTAGCTGGCGATTGTGTGGCCACACGACACTGTCGCACATTTCATACAGTTGTGGTTATTGTTGGAGTAGATCTTTAACCTATGGATCGAGTTACTGATGGTGTTCAATTTGACTGTGTGAGAGCTGTAGCTGCAGAAGTTGTATCTGTTCCACAGGCTGAAGCTTCGTGGGTTCCAGAGGGAAATCACGATCCATATCTAAGCTGTTCCAGGATTCTCAACAAATGCATACTTGTGCATACTTTTATCCAGAAATGACATTAACATGTACATACTAGCACTGCCCGAATCCTCAGTATAGTACACACAGGGTCTATACTTGGTAAGTATTTGAAATGTTATACTTACTGGGCAAACTTACATACTTTCGGCAGTCGCCATTTTGTGGTTATAAAGCTCGTGAGTTAAAAAAGTTAGTACGTATTTACGAAATGTCGTTCTGTCGTATGTGTAAATAATTGTCAGTTAAATAAATGTGCTTCCAATTATGAATAAAATTCTTAGCATTGTATAGATGTCTGCAGCATATTTCCCAGGTGTATGCTTACAGATATTATATTTGCAATCTGCACTTCCAAGTTATTGCATACCCCATTGAATCGTATTTCTCTATATTTTGTTATCAATGTGCATATTTCAAACACATGGTAAGGTATGTATAGATGGACGAGGAAAGAATGCCAGTCTATGTGTAATGTCCCTTTACATTCGATAAATAAATGCAACAAATCCCATAATAACTGCCCTAATTTGTTTACAATATTCCACTGATGTGATAAAGCAAGAGATAAACATAACCTGCAGATAGCGAGGTGCAAGAATTTTTATATCCCTGCAATTTGCTTTCCTGCTGGACAATTTGTACTCAGTATACAACAACCGAAAACAGACATTGTATTGGCATATTTGTGTGTATTAGTTTTCGTTCAAAACAACACAAGCCTGTTGTCTTGCTGCTCTGCCAAGCAATCAGTGAACAACAATATTTCTGTACCACCTTTCATTTCCCACTCAAAAATAATGCGCGCCCACTAATATTCCTAATAATTATTCCTCATCCCCGGCTATAGCCATGTTTCAGCACTTAAATGTGTAAGATGCCAAGGTACAAAACCATGAATGATGCAAAAAAAATGTTTATAAATATATGTGTCTTCTTAAAATACATAACCATAGAAGTTATATATATATAAACTATGTTTGTCACATAGTTTGTGATATTTTCGCCAGAGTGTGCGACCAGTCTATAACATAAAGATGTGTTGACCTGTTTAAATAGTAATACCAGGTACACATCACTGCAAGTATGCACATACACATACTTACACATATATGATGACAATCTGGAAATAACCTTAGACCAGTTTTGCACTAGAATAACCTACCTGGACAAAGTGTCAGGTAGGTTATTCTGAGCCCCGGGAAGTACTGTACTTCGAAATAAAATTCCGATACCAGTAGGTCCAATCATCCCAATTTTGCTTTGTTTGGCTTGCTTCCCTAAGCCACTTCAGTGCCTTATTATCTGTTAGGAGAATGATGTGATTCCTTTAGGTGATACTGAAACTTGCATATTGCCCAGATGACTGCAAGGTATTTCTGTTCACTTATGTAATACCTCTGTTCAGTCAGTCCAGCCATGTACTGGCATAACCTAAAACCGAGTATCTGCCTGCGGGGTCCTCCTGGTATAGAATGACTCCCAATCCATTTTGGTAGGTGCCTGTCTGAAAGATGAGGGTTCCCTCCCTTTGTGGGTGGTGCAACCGGTCAATGTGCTGCAAGCTTTCTTTCAAGGTGTCGAAAACTGCTTGTTGTTCATATGTCCAATTCCATCTGATGTCCTTCCCGAGTAGAGGGTGAAGGGGTGCCATTATCTCGGCGATCTTTGGGACATGGTCCCTGAGCCAGTTGCAGAGTCCCAAAAATCGTCAAAGCTGCTTCTTTGTGTAAGGTTTCTCCCTCTGGCGACGTGACGGCGATGTATGGTCAGCTATCTGGGTGTACTGAAATATACCAGTAGCTGGATTGCATGTCCAAAGTGCTGAATATCCAGGCCTCGCTGATGTCATGTAGCATATGCACCAGGTCGAGAGCCATTGGATGAGTTGGCAAGGTGGCAACATTCAGCACTTTGTAATTTCCGCAAAAGCTTAACTGCCCATCCCTTTTGGGTATCAATACAACATGAGAATTGTAGGACAAAGTTGAAGGCTCGATGGTCCCTTGTCGCTTCATCTCTTCGAGTTGCTACATTATTACTTTCTGGCATCTTGCTTAGACCTTGTATAGAGGATTGTAAATAGGCATGGCGTAGTTGAGCTATATCTCATGCTGTGCAGTAGGGGTATGGTGCAAATTCCTACTGGCTCCGAAGACAGCCACATGTTCGTCCAAGGCTTCCTTCAGTTGTTGAAACTGCTCTTCTGTCAAGTCACGTTGCATTTCTTGTGGATGCAGGGTGAGAACTTTTTGTTATTCGGTCGGGTACTCCCAGGTAAGCGTGACTCGTCTCTCATCGCCCAGGTATACCTTGAAATTTCCGTGGTCCATAATGCAGTGCTGCTCGTAAAGCCATGGATGTCTGAGGCTAGCATCTTTGTCAATATCCGGAGGCAAGGAGATTCGTTTATTGACAGTGATGCTGCAACCTGGCTTGGCCATTGTACTTTTTTTTTTTTTTTTCCTTTCAAAGAAGAAACGAGTAAGTTATTTGGAAAATAATGACATACTTAATTTACTTGGGTGGGAGAAGTTTAAATTCAATAACACATTTTAGAAATGTAGGATTACCGATTTTTAAAAATTGTTTTTCCTTTATAATATTACAAGAAATACACAGCAATTTTGATCCGTGTTTATAGCAATGAACCTTTTTCTTGTGAAGGTCTCTGGTTATTCAGTGTTTAAAATTATTTGTACTTATGATTTTAATGGTTTTCGAAACGCAGTTCTCCAAGCCCCTTATGTCTTAATAAAAAAAAATGTTAATGGTTTGAAGTTCACGAAAATAGCTACTAATTAGAGTGTTATTTGATGGATTACAATAATGTATCTTATTTTCAAAACATAATAAGACAAAAGCAGTCTATTTCTGAGACTTAATCGCTGTGAACGGAAGTTTTGCTGATAACCCAAGAGTCAAATTAAACGAAAATGACCATTGAATTTCCAAACAACCATGGTGTCGTATCGATTAAATACACAATAGGTCTATATAGTTTGTAAAATTATAGGTTCGGTCGTAAACCGGCATGTTAAAAAGAATTCACATAGAAGTATTTCGTTGGATGTATGAGTTTAGAAAACGCTCTCTGCATACGGTAAGCATTACCTAGCAAGGTTGACCATACAGGTAATTTATTAACTCAGCTGTGACTGTGTAAGTATGCGAATGACTCTGTGATGTCACCGGCCGGCTGGAAGGGGATGCGAAACCAAAGACAAGCGATAATTAATACTAGAGCTATCTAGCAGGGTGTAAAAGAACTCGTTGCCTGTAAGCATTGTTACGGGGGACCAGTGAATAAAGCTATCTGCGAGCCAGAAGTACAATCTTGCATATTAACGGGACGAATTTAACTTCCAACTCCGCAACAAACTGACCTAGGTATCGAGCGGAAGTCGTTAAAATCTACATAATTGTAAAAGACATCATGTGTGAACACTGTATGGTAATGAAAAGAATAATGAGCGTCAATACTCCGTGGCTGGAAGTGGTTTCACGACCACGTGGGTTTTCACTTGCAAGCTTATTCTACCTCACTTAAAAGGAGTTAAACATAAATAACATTTCTCCTTTATATTGAATTACTTTATGGGGCAGTGATCTGATTGGCACTGAACACGCATAATTGAAATATCACTCGTGATAACTTGGGGCCAGGCGGTTGGTGACCCGGTTCCTTGACCTGGTTTCTGCATGAACGACTGGTGACCCATGCGTGCCCGGTGCAGGAGCAGAGCAGCACTGGTCTGCCTCCTGAGCGGAGCAGTGAGGGCGACATCAATGTGTGGAGGGTGGGTCAAAATCGGTCCAAAATTTTCCAAAGCATCTATAGCAACCGATCTATCATCATGACAATATATTTGGAAACTGTGAGGGGTCATTTTAGTGAGGTTATACTGTACTTGCCATAACCTAATCATAAATATTATGTCCAAAAGTTGCAGCAATTTATTATTGCATAAATTTAATACCACTAGATCATAGAAATAACAATTACTATTATTTTCGCATTAAACTTTAAATCATAAATTTTAATATTATCACCTTTCATTTGTAATTTTCCTTGTTTGTCAGTAGCAAAAATCTGCATATTTTTTCCAGTTCGTTTATTTCAGTCACATCTCCTACGATTTTCCAGTATAAATAAAATTCATTACACACTGAAATAGTGAATATTATATAGAAGCATTACTCCGCCAGAAGCTCAGCGTAATTGCTCTGGAGTTTTGCGGCACTGCCAAGAGGGAGTAAACAATCTATTTAAAGTGTTTTAGAACAGAAATGTGTAAAGCAAAAGAATAAAGTAAACATCATTCTTGCTTTCAAAAATATGCCCCTCACTTGACATAATGCTTGAGTAGGGAGGAACTGCTAGCGTGTTGTGCCCATGACTACTTATCTACTTACCCCATTCATGTGTGTGTGTATGTATGTATCACGTTTATGTATATATGTATGTACGTACGTATGTATGTATAAATTGACTGTTGTAAAGGAGAAAATAGGACATAAGTTAAATTTGTGCGCTTGTCACAGTAACATTTAATTGAACTAATTTCAGCAACATGTTAAGAAATAGTACAGTTCTGGTGCAAAAATCCAACATCCAATAATAGCGTGAACTACAATGTTTTTATTTGTATGGTCCAGAGGTGCTATTTAAAATTGTTTAATATTATATCCAAAATTTATTTTACTTTATCTGAAATAAAACCATTTAAGAATTTCATGCAAAACACTCTTTCAAAAATCATAAACACTTTTTATTTGCTGTGTTGCTGTTTCAAGCACACGTCGAGATATACAGCTTTTACTGTGTATAAATTTGTAACACATTTTAGTGTATTCAAAATTTGTATGACAGTCCTATTGTTATTCTCTGGCAAGTAATGTAATTATACTTCCATGTCTGTATGTAATATACTTGCTACAAGTATATTTAAGCATTAACTGCTATTATGTAAACCCTACAATAAACGAAGAGGATTATGTTCATTAATACCCAAACTTTTTTTTCGCTATGTACACTCCATTTTTAAATATAATTTTCAAAAGTTCTTCTTTGTTTTATCGTATGGTTGCCAGTATTTCCTGGAATTATATAAGTTACTGTAATGTGTTTTATGTTAAAAGCCATTATTCACAGTAAATGTGTGTTGCTTTGCGCAGCAGAGGTATAGTCAGAAGTTGCCAAAAGTTAATCTTCCATTAACAATAAAAATTCAAGCGATAAAATATGATCTTCATAAATGGATATAAAGTATTGGGTTCAGATTATGTAAAAATTTCTACTGAAAATGTGGTTTTATAAAGAATTAATGTTCACTTCTCTAAAATTCACTTTAAATATATACTGAAGCGATTCTAAATTAATGTTTTGTTATTATTAATTTATAGACGACATTTTCCATAAAATTGTCATTTCGGTTTGTTTCTGTATTTTGTTTAGAAAGAAGGAAAAGATATTTAGCGCCGATAATGTCTTCCTCAATTTGATACAACTTAAAAAGTCAACACAATTTCCTCATTAGGATAGCTGTAAGAATAGAGATATTTTAAAATAATAAATAAAATTAATGAATTTTATACATTTAAACATGATAATCAGGGATTGCCTTGACTGAACCGTCCCATTAGTATGTACGTGGTTAATGAAGGATATAGTAAATCATGTTTTAGGAAATGAGCACTAAACTAAATATGTAAGAAAAAATACGCCATTCTAAGAAATTTCAATTGAAGTTGATTTACTCTAAACTAAATAAGTTTTAAGCAGTAAATTAACCTGGACATTGCCTTTATTTTTTTAGCCACCTTGCGATACATGAAAAAGTACGTCAAATCATTCA
The DNA here is from genome assembly GCA_029891345.1 of Dryococelus australis. Taxonomy (NCBI): domain Eukaryota; kingdom Metazoa; phylum Arthropoda; class Insecta; order Phasmatodea; family Phasmatidae; genus Dryococelus; species Dryococelus australis. Next base: position 234,709,947 of record CM056996.1, on the reverse strand, counting down.
TCTAGTTTAAAATGGTATCACATGATTAAAACATATAAGATTTATATTCATGTGTAATTTAAATAACACATTATTAAAATAATTAAACTACGTACTAAAAGTGCTTTGCATGTTCAAAATTTTTTTATATGTACGTGAAGCCTACTTCTGTGTATCAAATTACAAGCATAGCTTATCTTGAAAATCATTACATACAGCATGTACTAGTTGAATACACTGCCGGTGTACCCTTATGGTATGTTATGAAGGAACTTATCTTTCTAAAAAATAAAATAATTGCAGCCAATTTCTTTACGAAAATAAGTTCATGAGATTTTAATGAGTTTTGTGCAAAATAATTTGACAAATGTTAATATTTTATAGAAATACCATCAAATGTTTACTTTTGAAGTGTGTGTATAAACAAGATAAATCTTTTATGTAAAGTAAACCTAAGGTTGGATATTATAATCAAAATAATTAACTACCTTATAAAAGTAATTAAGATATAAAGCAGTTTGTCTGGCAGCTGAAATAACTAGTAAAAATGTTATGTATGTGTTTCCTTATAAATTTGTTTGTGATCATACCCATTTTTGCACATATTACTAGTATTTAAAATAGAAATTATATAAAAATTCTCAAGTGCCCACTTGTTAAACAGTGACTGGTTTTGTGCACAGTTTTATAGTAAACATGTTCATACTAAGTGTTTCAGATTTTAGATATGTATGTTGCCTAATTTTTTAAATGTATTATTGTAAAATTATAAGTGATAAAAGAAATAAATAGAATCTAATGGCAGTTAAAATGTTAAACTTATTTATGTACCCTATCAAATTATATTTCTCACACTAGGTGTGTGTGTGTGAGTTTGCGTGCACCTGCACGTGCATGTGTCCGTGCGTGCATGCATGCACGTGTGTGTGTGTGTGCGCTACAAACAAGTATGTACCCCCATTTCATTGCATAATAATAGTCCTCACAAAATAGCTGCACCATAATTTTTAAGTGCAGAAAAGAGTTAAAAAAAAATAGCCTCCCAAAATATGCGGACTTTTCAGCACGGCAGTGAGTCAACAAATTCCTGGGGAAGGTGACTCCATCAGGCCCCCATTCCCAAAAACATGGAGGCGACGAGACCAAAGAGGTTCTGGCATAGACAAATTGCTACTGAAGGCAGCTGAGGATGACCAAAGTGTTTATGCCTCTCTCACAAAGGGTACGAATTTGACCCTGCTATCTGCTTCCACCCATCGGCCGAGAGAGGGAGCACGCAAGGATGCCACACTGGTTTCTAGGCAACAGTTTTCCTTCTTGTCAGGTGTGAAAGGGGAAGAAGTTTGAGTGAAGATATTTGGACGGCTTTTAACAGCGAGGTCTTTAGAGCCGATTAGAGTGATTGAGATGAGAATGGAGCAGCGCCACTATGAAAGGGTGGGGAAATGAGAGATCCCCGAGAAAACCTGCCGACCAATAGCATCGTCCGGCACGACGCCCACATACGAAAATCCAGGGTGACCCGGCCAAGGATTGAACCCGGATCGCCTTGGTGGGAGGCGAGCAGGCTAACCGCTAAGCCATCGCGGCCCCTTACGGGAAGAAGAAGAGAAGGCAGCCCTAATTACTAGACAACCAGTTCCTTTCCTGTCATGTGTGCAGAAAGAGGAAGCAATTGCACCAAGTAACAGCTGATTGTACCCAAAGATAGTCAAAGATGTGAACAAAGTTCTTCCTCGTATCTCATGTACTGTGTGTGGAGAGGAAGCACGGCTATGATCTGCCGAGGAATGGCTGAACATAAGAAAAGCAGAGCACAGTGGACTTTGCGTTTGTTGATAGTAAACTCCCCTTTACTGGACATGTACATCTATTTAACAATATTAAAAGGTAATCTGCACTGTTTACAGGGAATGGATGCCAAATGTCATCTAGCAACATAATTAATGTTATTTATATTAATAACAGGCGCTGTTAATGTATTTCCCTCTCCCCTCCCAAATTATAACTTATGCTTCACATGATAACAACATCCCAAATTTTAAAAAACATATTTGATATAAAACGTGCCACCAATATGTCATGAAACACTGTAAAAATATAACTATTTCCAACTACTGTGGTATGCAAAATAAAGTGCAGCAGTAGGTTATATGTAATTATTTTTAAACATGGTTTTGTGTTTTGTACTAGCAGAAGCATCTGGGATAGCTTGCATATAAGAGGGTAGTGAGAGATACACGACCTGGGTTTTAGGGGTTTCAGGCTCGAGGGGGGTCCGGAAGTACACAACTCCATTTAAGGGGTCTCTAGCCCAATCGATGGCCATAACCAATTTTGGCCTACAGAGTACACAGTACACAGCTGGGTACTGTAGTGCATCCCTGCCAAATTTGGCCTAGATCCTTTGTATGGCGTAGAATTGTATAGGAATCAAATATACTTGCACATAGATGTGCCAAATTAACATTTATACTCTGTGAATGCGAATAACAGAGAAACTATTAAAGACGATCTGATGCGACTATTTGATGCTATGACAACATTGGGTGTGGTTATGTTCATAACAGTTACAAATGTTCAAAATATTTGCCATCAGCAGCAGGACATTTTCTGCAACACTGTAGAGCAAAATGACCAACAGTAAGACCTACAGTTTCCATGAAAGTGACTCACAGGCTGAGGCTGTCGCAATCATTAACAACATCAAATGTCCCATCGCTTTGTCGCGAACACAGTGTTCTTCAGAGCTACCCCACAGATGTTTACACCATTAAATCTGAAGATCTGGATAGGTACTCAATACTTCATCAGCCTATCCTCCTCCCAACAAATGTTTCATTCAGGAGCGACTGTATGTCTCGATGATAATGTGACAGTGCACTGTCTGCTGGAAACAGAAATAGTCATCTGGGTAGAGTTGGTGAACAGCTGGCACAGTGTTTTCCTGCAATAGGGTAGGTAACTTTCATCTGCCATCGTTCCGTTAAAGATTAATGGCCCCACAAGTCATCTGGAAGACATAATGACCCAATTGTTAATACAGGAATATTAACTACTTATTTTACAACAATGTGTGGATTTTTATCTGTCCAATACACAAAATCATGGTGTTTAAGATTTGCATTAAATTTTAAAGATGCCTGTTTGGACCAAACAGTCATGTCAGTGAAATAATATGTTGACATTGCACATGCACACAACCCAATCACAACATTTCACATGCCTAACTGGGTTGTCTTAATTTGTAGCATGAACTAATTTGGGAATTTAGGGCCTCGACCTTATTTGCTTTAAAATGTGATGGACACTTGATTTACTGACACTTAACATAGTGACACTCGACTTACTGTGATGCATGTAATATTCCTGTGCATTGATGATGTACACTCTACTAGTAAACAAGCACAATACTCTTATCACTGCAAGTAAAGCATAACAAACAGTACTTGAAGCGGGACACATGCCTACAGGGTACATTGGTGCAGTCAAAGCTACCACAGACAAGCGTGTCTAGGTTGTACTGTTCACTCAGATTCTCCAAGAAGCCGACACATCAACACCCCTCTCCAAATATTTTGCTGTCTACCGAGCCACCAGCACCCGTCAGCGAAGGACGCGCCAGTTTCACAGAACGCCACTGAAGGGCAGTAAGCATTTTACTGAAGCAGCACAGCCTCCAGAGCCTCCCGTCGAGGAGATAAGAAATGTCAAAGCCTCTAGCACAGGAGATAATAAAATAATGGCACCCCTTCAGTAGCAAGAATTTCCAACCCCTGAGAAGTGATGCTAGCTTTCCCCTCACCCTTCTGAGCCCCTTCACGCTCCAGAATTTATTATAAAAGGGCCAGCATAACCCGGGCTCGATCCAGTCGCTGCACTTCCACCACTGTAATGGCCGGAAGTATCAGCTAGGTGTACGTGCTCGCAAACTCTCCTCCATCGCATACAGTAGCCGGCGACTGTCTTCCGAGTGTGCCAGCCACTAGACCCCAGAAAACCCACTACTGTTATAGCCGGTCTCTCTTCGCATCAGTAAAACGTCATCAACCAAAGGTTCGGAACCTCTTCGGCAGCCTCCAGCTCCTTGGAACCAGCAGCTTCTGGAAGCTGGCTCTATCCAGAGGGTCCTGCCGATGTCACTCTCGCCAAACTCTCCTCCCTCGTTGGTTAAATACCTAGATGTAAACAGTCATGATGACGTCCACTCTGGACACCGCCACCCCCTTTTTCGGTTAACCTTCCAGTGAAGCAACTTACAATTGCCTTTCTGGTAATTGACTCGAACCCCCTACCCCCTTAATCGGCGAGGTTAATTTATACTTTAATTTAACCTTTTATTCGTTCACATAATACTTACCTATGCACCCAGGTCACCTTCACATGGTTTTTAAGACTAGGGTTACCTACTGTTATAGGTTTCTATTATTTTTTGAATAGCAGGAGAGTATGGAGGCACGTGTTAAAATATGTATATATTAAAAATGTATTATTTTTCAAACCAAACTGTGCTTAGAGTTTTCACTTCTTGTTTGAACATAATGTTTTAGACCTGTAAGAAATGTAAGAGCCTAGACTCTGAGGAAAAGCCAGTTGATCGTATAGAAAGCACTAAGGTACTTCCTCACAGATTAAGGGGCAAACCGAGTTCTGCCAGCATGGTAGAAGTTCGGGAGTGCCCGAAACACCTTAAGAACTCCTCTGCATGTGGAATCAAGCAACCTAAGTGTTTCCTACTCCACCACAGATTACAAAGGTTGGATTGGTGAACGGAGTGCTTTAGCCCGCACGACCCACTGTGGATACCACACCTGAACACTTCTGCTTAAAGCAACGTGAATTTATCCTAAGCTCTGTCCACTGCTTGAAAGGGCCGGAAGTTCCATCCACCGCTTGACGAGGCGGAACACAGACCACAGAGTGAGATATCACTTCGCAAAATCTGTGTGTTCAGCAGTACATGTTAGGACACATATCCCGACTTAGCTTCAGAGCAGTCGGTATTCTTCCTCGTGCTGAACTCCCATCAAGGAGGAGCTAAGAAATGGCTGAAAAGAACATTAAAAGATACCATAGAAGAAACTAATAAATTACCTTCTTTGGAATTTACTTGTAATACCCCGTTGTTTCCATCCATAATAGAGCTACACCATGTAAACAGCATCTAGTTATAGCAGTAATTCAATGGTACGGAGATGTCATCTTAGGCCTTGACCGGTACTGGATAAAAAACCCCTTACAGGAGACCACTCCCATAATCGAAGAGAGCCACATCATCGTCCTCAGCACTACTTCTATGCAGCCAGAGTCAGCCACTGTTCAACACCACCAAACATCTCAATGAGCCAGTCAGCAAGGAGGAGCACGCCTCGTCGCTCCAAGTAAAAAGTTCTGTCTCGGCGAAGGGTTGTGTGTATAACTCCTGATTTCGTGCCTACCAGAAAGCCCACCATGCCGACTTTGTATACTGGTCGGGCACCTAAACATTCATAAGGCCTATGCCTTAATCTGATACTGCTCGCGATTCTGGCTTCATGGTGATTGAAGTCAATTAAAGTAATCATAACTAAACCGCCGAAGACCTATAGTGTTATATTTTTCATAGATATTCATGTTCCTAGTGTTTGTCGAGGGTGGATTCAAACAAGCTCTCAGTATAAATTTTAGTCTGAAAGTGGAGAATCCTGTACTAGCATGGCATTAATTATTTTAATTCAAATTTCAAGCGACATTCCACATGAGGACACTGACTTTATCTTATCTCCGAGGCTTGTGTTCGACCCGCGACTGGAGACAGTTGGCAAATAAGTAAGCGGTCAATCTTCAATCGAATGGCACCCAACGTGGGGTCTTTGCTTTTAGTAGTTTTGGATAGACAGCAGGACTGAGCCAGCCACGTCTCTAGTTTCACTACTTTTACCATCAGCAGTTATAATATCAATGGTTATAGTGGGCCTAAGCAGTAGCTAGATCTCCACAACATCCCCACAAGTTAGTGTTTAGCCGGAGGTCTAAACTTCTAACTCTCCATATTACAAGTATTTCTCCTGATACGCAAATTATGTACGTGTTATGTAATCCCAACTAGTGGTCTCAAAGATTGTTGTGGCCTAAGTGACTAGAAAAGCCAGCAGACCCCCAGAGTTTAGCGTTTGCCAAACCAATCTCGAACCTCTACCAGGACTTCAGGGAGTCCTCTGAAATAAACACTCTGTGGTGCTCAATATCCATTAGCTCACCACGTCTAACTCTGGACAGTGTCATTATACATTATGCCCTCAAGACTACAATGCCCAGAAATATTTCTTTCTATGCTCTTGAGAAATGTGCGGTGGATCCATGGCCTAGCACAGGCGTTCACGTAATCCATTGCGCACATTACCCGTGATACTTCCATTACACCTTTATAGGGTGGGAAGACGTACCCAGGTACACAGACAGCCTACGTACTGCTGTGTAGCCTGCAGAGAATATCAAGCAGCTAGATGTAGCTTGCATGAGTGCGATTCATGGGGTACGTTTGCAGTCAGGTGCATTACATATGCATCTGAGTTTCATCTAGCATGTATAGACTGGCTGGATGAGAGGATCACTCGGCGGGATCAAGTATACCACTGCGATGTATGTCAATGTAACCTAAGCCATAACCCATTAAACCAAGGAACAAGACTCAGCCTAGCCATACCAAATCCTCCATGGAGTTTCAATTGCCAGAGTTCGGGGAGAGTTCCCACGAGGATCCCGTCGCATTCCTAGCCGAATGCGAACGAGAACTCAAGGAACATAACATCCCCAGCAAGCAGTGGGTCAACAAAACTCACCGCCAACTACTCGGTGAAGCCAAAGACTGGTGGACCCAGTACGGGAAGTTAATTACAAAATGGGAACAGTTATGTAGTTACCTTACTTCTCAAATCACTGGGGAGGAGTTTATAGCACAACTCATTTCGAATTTTCATACTCGAATCCAGGGTTCAGAGGAGGAAGTGTGTGTGTGTGTGTATATATATATATATATATATATATATATATATATATATATATATATATATATATATATATATATATATAAGCCAGAAAGTGCAGATGTACCGGGATATATATCCAACAAAGAACAAGGAGAGTTGCGTGAGCGACATCGTGCATACGCTGCTCCCCTCTTTCCGGAACCTTTTACTAAATCCGAAACCGCAGACTATGGATGACTTATGGATAGAGCGTGGGAGGTAGAAAGTAATAACAAGGCACAGGCCTTGCTAGACAGCCCAGCATGCACTGCCAAGGTCACTAACCCAACCCTTCTTCCCGAGCGGCAAGTAGTCTGTGGCATGCCCCCTCCTCTTACACTCTCATCACCCCTTGATGGTACTGCCTAGTGAGGCATTTCAACTGAGAATGCTTCACCTGGCAGGGCCGAGGAAAGGAAGAAACAAACATGCTGGCGCCATACGCCCAGCCACTGGCGGAAAATGCCATAGTTGGGTTGCACGTGGGGAGACCACCTCAGACGAAACCCGACCCCTTAATAACATGAAAATAGATCATTCAAGTGAGCATATCCTAGTAGATATTAACGATGCCCTCAGTTAGCCTTACTGGATTCAGTGGCAATGGGTATCTTCCTTCAAAGCGACCTACTGACGGGGGACAACAGGGCTAATTGCAGCCCCAACTTCACACAGTCAGAAGTCACAGCCTAACTAGACCCTTAAAGTCAAAAATAAATTAAAACTTACTCTGGGAATCCATCACTTAACCCATGTAATCACCAGATATCGAGGAGGAAGATCTATTAAGTCAGCCTTGGCTGACCCAATGTCAATGTGAGTAGACATTGACATTGTTATGACACTTTATGAACATAGCACTGCAATGTGTATTCTAAGGGCCCGTGCCCTGACACACCTTGTGGTTATACATGTAAATATTATGCAAGTTAAACTTAACACTTATGTTCCATAATTTATTGAACATTCCGTCTAGAAATACTAACATGATTACTGGGTACAGCCGACCGGTAAGGCTCTACTACAGAATGACCATGCAGTCAGACAATGTATTACGGTGTATAATTCATAGAGTGAACTTTTGGCTATTCGTACTTTAATTGTAATTTACTTGTCTGTTCTACAAAAACTCAGTATTTTCAATCCCTTCTAAGGGTTTTAAATATCGATGACAAAATTACTATATGGCAAATTTATAATCGGTAAAGAGGACATTTATTTCGTTAACTTTATCTAGGCACATATTATTATAAGTATACTAAGATACTTATAAATGTTTATATTTTGCTACAAAATTATCTCTCCGTGATAGAGAGCAGTAATAAGGTTGCAGTTTTTTACATTCATAGGCCACCTTCTGTTACTCACTGATTTCAGGGGCCAGTAATTTCAGTAATGTTAACTAATGTTGTGATACTAGTGATGAGCACTGATGATAACTGGCACTCGTTTCTGCATGCCACTGGATGGCACCCTGCACGAGGCTATATTGAATACTGAAAGCACTGAGATTACTGATGCTGCAAGTTTATGCAGTGTCAGTGAAACATGATTTTGGCCGGCGATTAAAGTTGTTGTAGGTTCTCAGAGATAATTAAAATATGCATATGGCAGGATTATTGTATACAAAATAGTCCATACTGAAACTCTGAACAAAATCAGTACAAAATAAACTGCAAAACAGAGTTATATGTTGTTAGAACATATTTCTGTATTCAAACAACTATTAATAATTGTTTTTCTATGCACAAGAATTATTTAACCCAAAAGAGAGAACTAATATAATTCTTAAATTATTAATTTAATATCCTTTATTTTATTTTATTGAATACCACTGCTGAGCGTTCCGAAATTATGAAGTTATTGATGCACAAAATACATTTACTGTTTACAGCTGGCTGTTCCCTTACTGATGACAAACACAAATGAAATATCAATGATTTCAGTGCACATCACCAATACCAGAAGGTAGTTCTAGTCTTATTTTAATATATATAATTAACTGTTTTATATATATTACGTAAAAGATTCTTAATTTTTATCATACAGATGGCACATAGTACTCCATTTAGATTTTCCTGTTTTGTTATTAATAGTATAAATTTTTTCAAATAGGCTAAAGAAATGCTGACATTAATTATTTACTGTAATTTTGCAGTTACAAGTAAATTAAGTTCATTATACTTCAATCGAATAACATGTTAAGACTGACGCGTGATGTACCGGGGAAAAATTTTCTCTTTAGGTCACATAGTGGAAGCCAGAATCTACTTTTGTTTAGAAGCTGAATCAGGCGCTTCTAGGTTGTTGTGGGATTCAGTTTTGCTTTGAAACTGGCACTTTTACGCTATACAATACTGGCCATGTGGCTACTCGGTAGGGCACAAAATCTGGTGTGGATAAGATAATTCTGCTTTTATGTACCTCTACTGTCTTGGTAATACCTGGGCGATGTTTAAGAGGAGTAGCACATGAACTACGTACGGTGTTAGCAGATACAAGGGTTGGGTGCTCAATTTCCTATAGTTTACGCTGAGGTGTTGGTTGAAGGATGGCTGGAATGAGGTAGGCGATGACTGGTGTCGGTGACGGTTCAGGTGAGCGTAAATACTCAATAATGTACTCTGTGTACTCGCTAGGGTGGGTCTTCTCAAGTGGTGTGAAGATATGGCGTAGCACAGGAGTTTCCGCTGGTTCTTGCAGATGTCTAAGAGCTTGCGCCTGCTCTCGTGGAGGTAGACTAGCTATCTTCTTAAATAAGGCGGGTGGAAACTTGTGTGTTCGACCTGATACGGTGCGTGTTTGTCGCACATTCTCCTTCAGAACTCACCTCTGGGCGAAGAACATTGTGAAGTGTAGATTTACCCAGATACTACTGTAGCACATCTTTGGTCTCCTTGAAAAGAGTTACGTGTGGCACCACTGGTGTGTGTGGCCCTGTTCCAGTTTTCCTAACCTAGGGTACACAAATCTGTCAGCGAAGTCTGCTCTGGGGAGGTTCGTGAACACCAGGCTGACAAACTGTTCAAACATGTACCTACGCGTGACGATTCCTTTCTTTCAATCCCAAGGGGTTGGGCCGATGCTAGTCCATGGGCTGCATAAAACAGTGTCATGATTGCTTGAGTAAAATCCCTGGAATTACCTGCAATTGTGTTACCCAAGGGTAATTACAGAAAGGTACTGCAGCTAAATGAAAGTACTCAAGTTGAAAGCTGATGCCTTGTTTTATTCAGTTTTAAGGAAAAAAATACGTGTTAAGAGCACTCTAGATTCAAGCCAGCGGTACAAGGGTCAAATCTGAAAGCTAGAAGTGACATTACATTGGTCGGTAGAGACGACTGACACGATAAAAGGGGGGATGCGCTACGAGTGTTGAAGCTTGGCAACAAGCTCTTGCATTGTTGCATGTACGTGTTTAGTAAAACGATGCCACGTGATCACTTTCACCTGCTAGATGACTTAGCAAGGATAGTGACAGGATTTATCTTTTAAAAAGACTTGCGAAATATGTCCTCCACAGATACGTCTGTAAGTGCATGAGGTCACAGGGTTTGCGGGTTACGTAGCGGATACCTCCTAACTAACATAGCCGACCCTATCGCAAGCATAGCTTAAGCTAAGTACGGGGATGTTGTCTGAGCGGCCAGTGCTAGAACCATGGAGAGTGATTACAATAAGCAAAGGCTTAAGGGCACAGGCTGGTCAGTGTATGAGTATCTGATGCTGGACATCTGAAGACTGATCAATCTGGCCAATTCCTGAGCGGCGAGCGCTGGGAATGAAGACTGCTGAGACAATCTGGTTACGACCCGAATGGCTAGTGCTGGGAACAAAGAGTGCTGTAAAGTTTTCTTCTAACCTACCTTAAAACCAAGAGGAGAGTCGGAGGTCCAGCGTAGGGATAGGACCTAAGTGCATCTCAGGGCTGAGCCCCTTATGCCTAGACACGCAGGGCAGTTTCTAACTACTAGGGCACATGCTCGCGGCTTTACTGGAATTGAGAAAACTTGACCACGATTGGGGCCAAGATTACCTCCCATGCTAACTTAATCCGAACGACGGAGGGTTGAAAAACCGGCATAGGCACCGCAAAAACCTCTCGACAGAAAATAATTGCAATATTGCATGCAATTTATGAAGTATAAAAAGGTTTCTACTAGAACAGAGGATGGGAAAGGATATTCTTTATTTGAAAGGTATTTGAAACACTAGAAGAGAAAGATTGAAAAAAAGGGGGGGGTATCTTTTGTTTTGCTGGTCATGCTGGATTTAGTTAGTAACCAGGAAGGTGGGAGGTACCAGCCTACCCTGGTGGAGGGGAAGATGCGCTATTGTGTATTACCCCTCCGTTACCACCAGTCGACACCTGAAACAAAAATAGAAAGAGAAAAGGAACTGGAGACTCCCTAGGTGGACAGCCTGCCTCAGGCAAGGTGCTTAGTGGTGCACTAAAGAGCACACTAGCAGCGCTAAGGTGCTGCATCGGACCATACATAGTGCACCACATCCCCCCCCCCCCCGCCGAAGCGCGACTGCAATGTGTAGCACAAGAACTTGAGACTTGGTCACCTTGAAGTGTCTTCTTCAACTTCTAGGTGGTGTATCATTTGAAGGCTTCAGGGAAAGTTGCAGAGTCTTGAGTTGTCTTGAGGTGTTGTGCAATGTCATAATACAGCCGCCCAACACAGAGCCATCTGGCTATTCCGGCATACTTTTTGGCTTGTAACTGTGGGTACATAGTGCTTCGTAGGGTGTTGTATTATAAGTAATAAAATTGGTACTGTGGTGTACTAAATCGCAGTGGTGTCCGCCACATGTAAGTTTGTAAGCACAGGTACTACAGGTGTTTGCTGTGGGGTGTGTGGCATTAAATTACTATGGTGGCCTGTGCGCCAATAGTGATTTAGGCCACTTGTACCTCTGGGTATGGTCGGGGTCATAGTCCCCTAGGGTATTAATGAGGGGGTTGTTTGAGTCAAGGGCTGTGGCATAGAATTTCCTTGCCATATCCTGAATTACTTCAAACAGCATTGGCTGTTGAAGTTCAGCATGTATTTCGCGGGTGGGAATATATCTGGGTACATGGGCAGCTATTTTGAGGCATTTATTTTGCACTCTCTGTAGTTGTTCCATGTATGTCTTAGCCCAACATGCCCAGGCTGGCGCTGCGTATAATAGTGTAGGGCAGATAAGGGATTTGTATATTACAATCCCATTATGGAGTGTGAGGCCACTTCTAGTGTTAAAGATTGGGTCGAGGGCCGCGAGGCGGACTGGGGCTTGCTGGCACTTGACAGTGGCAAGAGAACGCCATGTCAGCGCCCTGTCCATGGTCACACCGAAGTATTTTACCTCGGTTTTATAAGGAATATTTTCCTGTATCAGTGTATTGGGTGAAAGAGCCTGAGCTAGGCGCTTGCATGTAAAAATGACGGCTTCACATTTACCGGCATTTAACTTAATTTGCCATTTGTGAAAATATGGCTCGAGTGTATTTAAGTGGTCTTGGGCATAGCGCATGGCCATGTTCAAGTCCCTGGATCAAGTGTAAAGAACTCTGTCATCTCCATAGACACCAAGTTGGGCAGTCCATGCAGTAGGGCGCGGGATATCGTGTGTGTATAAATAGAACAACACTGGCCCCTCTATGCTTCCCTGGGGAACACCAGATCTGATTACTCTATGCTCGGATGTGGTTCCTTTCACAGTAACGGTAACTTTGCATCTGTCAAAATACGAGTACAGTAACTTGACATAGCAGTCAGGGAAATTGGTAGAATAAAGTTTTTGTACCAGGCCTGCATGAAAAACCCTGTCAAAAGCCTTTTCGACATGTAGGAATACTGCAGCTGATTTTCTGTTATATACTCAGTTAATCTCACAAGTTGGTGTGTTGTGGAGTACATTTGTTTAAAACCAAACTGTTCATTTGGAATTAAGTGTTCAATTGCAATGTGTTTTTCAAGTCTGTTGAATATAACTTTCTGAAATATTTTTGAGAGTACACTCAGCACGCTGATGGGGTGGTAGTTCTAAGGCAGTGTTTTATCTTTCCCGGGCTTTGTGAAGACAATAACAATTGTCAGTTCTCACGGAGTAGGGAAGTGCGCGAGTTTGAAGCTAATGCTGAACAGTTCAGCCAGAGCCTCTAGTGTACTCTCTGGTATTTGGCGAAGTGTTAGGGCTTGTATTTCATCAAAGCCAGGGGCCTTGTGGGGGTTCATGCAGCTAATAATATGTTTTATTTCATCCGTATGTGTATATTCCGGTTCCTCTGCTGTAGGTTGTTGCAGGCGGTAGGATAGTTCGCGATAAATATGTGTTGTGTGCTGGGGAAAATTTGGAACAGCATTGGGCTGGAAGACCTGTTCTAAATATGAAGTAATGGCGTCAGCTTTCTGCTGCAGGTCGTGTATGACGCCATTTTGTGTTTGTAAAGGAGGAACAATATCTCGTTTATTAATGAAAGCCTTGGTAGTTTTCCAAAGGCTATTGTCTGAAATTTTAAGTTGGGATACTTTTTGTCCCAGTGTCCTGCTCGCCAAATGTGTATTTCAGTGTCTATTTGCTCTCGTATTTCATTAACGAGGGTATTGGTGAGCAGATGTCGGTTGCGTGAGTAACGCCTGTGAAGTTTAATTTTTTTCTGAGAAATTAAATCAAAATTATTAGAACAACCAATAAAAATTACTTAGTTAATAAAGCTTTTCAATATAGGATTTCAACATATAATATTGAACATTCTTTTAAATTAGTAGAGTCCAATCAATTTTTGACTTCAGTAAAAAATATGGTATTTGAGATAATATACAATAATCTTAGAACATTTAGAGGACTAAAAACTAACATTAAAAGGTATATCAACTATTGTAAACAAGAAAATAATCAAGTAGAATGTATCACATTTCAGTCTTATATTCATACAATATTAAACGAAGGAGAAATTATAAAAATTTACAAAATTATAAAGTAAGAATTACTCACACAAATATCCGAATTTCAAAGTATAAGTTCTGGATGGACTTTAGATAGAGTAATTGGAGTACAATTAACTATAACTAAGTATAATCCGTTAAATTGATATCATATATTGAAATATCAGAAGTGATTCTGAATGAGAAAATCATGCATAAGTGTTAAAAATAATGATCCAAAATGCTTTCTTTGGACTGTAAAATCTGCACTGTTTCCTGCAGAAAAAAAAACCCACAAATAGTATCTGAATACAAAAATGTGTGTCTTAACATTGAGAAAACATTAGATAAATATGAATATCCAATAAAAATTGATGATATTCCAAAAAATAGAAACTCAAATTGACATATCCATAAATGTATACTATGTTGAAGATGAAGGTAAGAAATCCATGGTGTATCCATTAAAACTCACAAAAGGAAAAAGAATAGGCATATAAATTTACTTTATTTCAAAAATGATACAAACTCACATTTTTTTTTGGATTAAAGATTTATCGAGTTTAGTTTGAGCAAAAAAAAAAAAAAACAACATAGAACTTATATATGTGATGTGTCTTCAATTCTTTTATTCTCAAGAAAAATTAAATAAACGTATTGAAGACTGTCCTAAAAATGAATCTGTAAGAATAACTTTACCATTTAAAGACTAACAAATAAATTTTAAAAATATTAAACATACAACAAAAGTTCCTTTTGCTATATATGCAGATTTTGAATCAATTCTAAATAAAATATCAACAACTAAACCAAATCCAAAAACATTTATAAATTTAACCTTATCAAAAAAAATCAAATTTTAGCTGAAGATGATAATGATAATGGCCTTTACAAGGTGGTACTGAAAGAAAGATATAAACTTACTAATTACCAAATAAATAACATTAATTTAAAATTGAATAACTGATCACATGAAATAAAATATCAATTACATTTAGCATTTGGTTTTTGTTATTATATTGTATCTAGTAATGGTGAGTATAATCCACCAGTTGTATATCGAGGACCAAATGCACATGAAATATTTATACAATCAATAAAAAGGGAAGTAGAAGAAATTGGCGAAATATATTCACAAATTGAACCAATGCACCCACTAACAAAAGACGAAAAATATTATGCAACAAATCTAAAAAAAAATGCTCTTTATGCGAGTGCAAATATTCTAAGGACAATAAAAAAGTACATCATCATGATCATATAAGGGGAAAATTCATTAATCCAACATGCAACTATTATAATTTACAATTGAAATTTCCAAATGTTGTTCTAATATATTTTCATAATTTAGCTGGATATGATGCTCATTTATATATTAAAGAGCTAGGATATAATGATAAAAATATAGAATTAATTGCAAATAATAAAGAAAAGTTGATTACTTTTGGGGAAGAAACAGAAAATTAAAAAATGAAATTATTTGACACTTTCAAATTTATTGACAGTAGTTTAGATAAATTATCATCTAATTTAAGTAAAGATGAAATTAAATATACACAAAATAATTTTACAGAAGATCAAATTATTTAAGTTATTAAGAAAGGTGTTTGCTCATATGATTATATGGATAGTTGGAAGAAATTTGAAGAAATTAACTTCCACCAAAGCATGTATTTTATAACATATTGAATGAATCTGATATAACTGACGATCATGAACATGCAAAATGTGTATGGAATCAATTTAATATTTAAAATCTTGGTGAATACCATGATTTATATATATAAAAAAAAGTGATGTATTTTTGTTAGCAGATATATTCGAGAATTTTAGAGATACATGTATAAATGCTATGATTTAGATCCTGTGTGGTATTTTACAGCACCAGGTTTATCGTGGGAAGTAATGCTAAAAATAACTAAACAACCACTACATTTATTACATAACTATGATATGATTTTAATGATTGAAAAAGGCATTCAAGTCAGTATTTCACATTGTTGTAAGCCATATGTTAAAGCTAATAACAAATATTGGGAAGATTTGAATTCTAATCAAGAATCAAATTATTTAGCACATCTCGATGCTAATAATTTATAGGGTTGTACAATATCACAATATTTACCATATAGTGGTTTTGAATGGGTTTATTATACATTAAAAAATGATTTGAAAAATTATTCACAATATGGTTATATATTAGAAGTTGATTTAGAATATCCACAACTACATAATTTACATAAAGATACACCTTTTTGTCCTAAAAATAAGATAGTTCCAAAAACAAATTAATCTAAATTATTAACAACTCTACATAAAAAAGAAAAGTATGTAATACACTATCATAATTTAAAACAGTGTCTAAATAGCAGTTTGAAACTTACAAAAATACATAGAATATTAACATTTCATCAGTCCGATTGGTTAAATATATATATATATATATAAACAATGAGAACTAATGCTAAAAATAATTTTGAAATTTTTTTTATAAGCTTATGAATAATTCAGTGTTTTGTAAAACTATGGAAAATATTATAAATAGAGTTGATATAAAATTAGTATCAGATGCTGAAAAATGAGAAAAATTAGTAGCAAAACCAAATTTCAAAAGAAGTACTATATACAATGAATATCTTGCAGTTATATATATATATATGAATAAAACAAATGTAAAAGTTAATAAACCTATTTATGAGGGCATGTGTAATTTGGACACATCGAAAGAATTAATTCATCATCATCATTATAATATAATAAAGCCAAAATATGGTGATAAAATCGAATTAGGTTATCAAGATACCGATTCATAGATTTATAACAAAAAACAGAAGATTTTTACGAGGAAATATGAAGTCGATGATAGAAAAATTTGGTACAAGTGATTAACCAAACGACATCTATAACATGCCACAAATAAATAAAAATGTTTTAGAAAAAATGAAAGACAAATGTAATGGGAAAATAATGAAAGAATTTGTTGATTTACGAGCAAAAATGTATGCATATAGAGTTGGTGATAAAGAAAACAAAAAATCTACACATGTGAAAAAATGTGTAGTTAATAAGAGAATTTCATTTGAAGACTACAAGAATTGTTATTTTTGATGAGAAAATTCAATGTAGAACAATGAATTTGATAAGGAGTGAGAAACAAAAAAATATATAAAGCAGAAGTTTATAAAATTACATTAAGTAGTTATGATAACAAAAGAATTATCCTAGAAATAAAATGGCTATGCTGCCATATGGATTTCGAAATTTATAGTAAATTTCTATATTATTACATTTTAAACTTCTTTAATCTCCAAAAGAACATCGATATCAGAACCATCAAAATCAATTAAATTTCCATTTTCATCTCTAATTTCTATGACAATATAATTAAAAGGTTCATTATTTATTCTATAAAAATTTGTATATGGGGGCTCATAGTTAACGTAATCTCGAAAACCAAGGTAGTATTCGGTGGAAAACTAGCAATTATATTATTCTCCAAATAGTTAAAATTCATCAAATTTGTAAACATGCCAAAGCCAAATTACAATGAATATTGATTGTTTTATACTGATTAAAATTAGGCAATTTTGTACCTACAAAAATTTATCTTTTTCAATAGATATATTTATTTCAATGCTAAGAATATCAGATAAGTGATCATCAAGTTTAATGCCAATCTTAGTTTTGATAGATATTCTATTTTTCACATTGTCTGTTATCAATTCAATGTTTTTTTATGGATTGACTGAATTTATATTTGCCTTTAAAGATTGTACATCGCATTGGCATTTGGGAATGGTTATAACTTCACTTTTTGAACGACATCACTCATTTTTTCAATTATATTTATAGTATTATTGTCTATATTTGGTGTTAAAATTTTTGCATGAAAACTAATTAATACTATCGATTTATCTTTATGAATTATATCATAGTGAAGTTTATTCTTTATAATTGAAATATTGTTTATTAACTTGGAAACTTTATTTAACAGCTCAAGCTGTCGAGACAAAGTCGTATGAACCATTTATTACAAAAATTATGGTAATTAAATGAAAAAAGTTGACTCGAGTGTTGGTGTTTTAATTTCTGAAGAATCTTCTAAGAATTAAAAAATTGCGAACTTTTGCCTGATAATATAGCAACTATAGTTGTAGGTTCAAGTAACTGTGAAAAACAAATTTGATGATACATTTTATTTATATTATGGGGAGGTTAAATTTTGATAAATTACTTGTTTGCTCTAAAAGTTTGAAACAACCAAAATATAATCAATTAAAAGAAGATTTTGAAGTGATATCCAAATAATTCAATGAACAATTAGCACATTTTAAAAATAACACTTAGGAAATCAATCCTTTAGATCAATGCGAAAACCAATCTTTAATTGTATTTGATGATGTAATTTTAGATAATCAAGATATGACTCATGAATATTTCACAAGAGGACTACACAAACATATTGATGTTCTCTATTTGGCTCAAACATATTCCAGAGTGCCTAAACAATTGGTAAGAGATAATACAAAATTTTTGTGTATATTTAGACAAGATGATACTAACTTAAAGCATATTTATAATGATTTTTGGTGGAGATATGCCTTATGAAAAATTAAATATATTTGTGGAAAATGTCGGGGCCAAGATTATGGTTTTATTACAATAGATAAAAATAGAAAAGTGTATGATGGTAAGTACAGAAATAAAATTAAAGATTTTAATATATTTTAACTATTTAAGAGCTATATAATTATTGAAAAATATATAATTGTTATGAAAATACAGATGTGAACGAATAGTTCATGCCTTCAAATATGCAACCACACAATATTTATCAATGAATTTGGTCTATATTTTATAAAAATTATTTTCGTAATTTTTTCGATTTCTTCATAAAAAGTATATATATATATATATATAACAACATATTTCCCCATATACAAAATGGTCGAATCACTAGAAAAATAACTGGAGAACCTACAACTAGAATATGGCAATAAAATACTACATTATTTGATTTAAATAATCTAACTTTTAACAGTAAGAAGTCAATATTGTGTTACACGATAAAAATGAGCCCTGACTTTGTGGTAAAAATGTTGCTAAAATACTAGAGTATTCTAAAACAAAACAAAAAACCTGTACAAAATTATGTTCTGCCAAAATATGAAGTATTTTTATCAGAATTGGGTGGGGCCCAAATTGGGCCCCACCTAGATCATAATAGTAGAAGGGCAATATACCTTAATCAACCTGGTTTATATGAACTTATTTTCTGCTCAAATACTGAAATTGCTACAGATTTTAAAACATGATTATTTCAAGAAGTTTTTCCTTTAATTAGAAAATATGGCTATTTTAAATTACAGACAACCATTCAGTTAAGAGACCAGCAGATAAAAATGATAGAACATAAATCTGAATAACTCGCTTTAGAAAATAAAAAGCTTGAGCATTTTAATATTAATATGAAAAATTTTATAGACAAAATTAAACAGAAAAAAAATGGTTATATATAAATTGGAACATCTAGGCGATATGCTTCAATCAACAATTTTAAAGTAACAAATAATCTAATCACAAGATATGCAAATTTAATTTCTTTGCACAATGAACAAGATAAGTTTTATATTTGTTTCCATAAGAATGTTTATGATGTAAACAAAACAGAAAAGTTAATTCACAAATTACTCGACGATTTTCGTGATAAGAAGAACAAGGAAATATATGTTTTGCACTACACTTAATTGCTGGAAATTGTATAATCTTTATTTGAAGACATGAATAAACATTTTGTTTACATCAATAATTTAACCAAAAATCATTTAGCAGAAATGTTTACTGTGAATAGAAAGATGACAATGATAATAATAATGATGATGGTGATGATAATAATAATAAATTTTCTTTATTTGGTGCAGTTAAGCCATATCTGCCTTCTCTTACACTGAATCATTTTACAATTTACACTTGCTTATACAGTTTAGAAAAATACATAGTTCTTACAAATTAACAAACACTGCAGAAGATCAAAAGTCGTTACTAGACATTAACGGAACAGATAATTATACTAAATAGAGACATGCATATATAAGTTCTGAAAAATGTATAAATTTAAGTTGATATTATTAAGTTTAAACTAGTCCATACGACACTGATGATGTACTAGCAGGTATTGGGCCAAATTATGCACCGTATGCACGCAAAAATATAGTATATTTGCACAAATGCATAAATGCATAACAGGCCTACATACATACACACATAATAATAGCTCCCTGCAAATAAAATTATAAAATAGAACCCTAGTTCATTACAACAATAAAATTGCAGGAACTTAGGTCCTTATAATTCAAATGCCTATTCCAAACTCTGACAATAATAATAATCGCAACACATACACACTAAGCTGGAAAAGCAATTAGACTTTCACATACATGAAAGTGCCAAACAAAATTAATGATAGAAAAAATGAAAGAGTTAGGAGTTTAAACTAAAATCAGTCACACAACCATTCATTAAACCATACATTCAAAATGCTCCATTTTACAGGTAACAGCAGCATGACAGCAAGCACTGCACCAACTACTTTTCGAACAGATCATAAGAACCTTCATCTCGTATGTTCTGGCCAAGGCCATTCCAATTCCAAGCTGGTGAAACGCTAAAAGAATTTGTAAGATAATTTGTTTGGTGGAACAGTATTAGAAGTTTACTCTCGGAATTTGAGCGAGTGGAAAATTTATGAGCACAGGAGAGGTAGATAAAACGATTTTGTAGTTATACAGGAGTATCAGATCATAGGATTTTATTTAGTAGCAGTAAGGAGTGCTGTTTCCTTCTGTCACGCGATTTCAGCCAGTGCAGTTTATCATACCACACACTGAGATGGTCTCTGGATTTAAGATTAAATACAAAATGTGCACATGTGTTCTGTAACCTCTGCAAATGCTTATTGAGGTGATATACAAGGTCATTGTACACTACATCACAATACTCAATTATGGGTAGTACAAGTGCATGTAGAAGCAGTATCTTAATTCGCTCCAGTAGAAAATTTTTAAAATGCTTTATGGAATTCAATGCTTTATAGATCTTTTTACAAATATATGTTGTGTGAGCAGCCCAGGACAGTGTTTCGTCCATTACGATACCCAGATTTTTAACACTGCTAGAGAAAATAATAACCATCCCATCAATTAAAATGTTAGGCAACGGAAGTTTCTTAGCAGCAGTAATGAGAGATGGTGAGCCGATTATCAAACACTGGGTTTTTACAGGATTAATTTTTATACCATTAGCTTCAGACCATTTTTTATCAGCAACCAGATCTGAATTCATTTTGTGAAAAGTAGATACAATTTCATTTTGAGCTGAAGATATGTACATCTGAAGATTATCTGCATAAATATGAACGTTCACATGTGAAAAACATTTTGGAAGATCATTTATAAATAGCGAAAACAACAGAGGACCCAATACAGATCCTTGAGGCACTCCTTTAAAAAGCTGCATGCCATTGAGATTTTGCATTGTTCATTATTACACACTGATATCTGTTGCATAAATATGACTGAATCCATTTGCATGCACTCAGAGAAAAATATAAATAGCTTCTTAGTTTAGCTAAGAGTATATCATGGTCGACAGAGTCAAAGGCTTTGCTGAAGTCAATTAACGTTAGAAGATGAAGCTGCCTAGAGTCTATAGCACATCTTATGTCTTCAGTAGCATTTATAAGTGCAGTATAACTACTATGCTGTCTGCGGAAACCAGACTGAAACTCATCAAGTAAATTGTCTTTGTTTATATACGAGAAAATTGTCCATTAATAATATATTCAAGTGCCTTAGACAAACAAGGCAGAATACTTATGGGTCTATAATCGCACAAACCATTTGGATTTGACATTTTTCCAGCAGACAGGGAAGATACGCAATATTATTGAGGTGTTAAATATATCAGTGAGTGTAGGTAAATTATCTGGTAAGATTAAACAAATATGTTTGATACTGATTTCATTATTACCCATAGATCTGGATTTTATATGCTTAATAGCTCTGTTTGCTTCAAGTGCCGATATCTGTTTGAAAAATTATTTGTTTTTAATATCGGTACTTTCGCAAGTAAGAGAATTAATTTCATTAATTAATTCAGTTTTCATAGCGTTATCAGGCTTGCATTGCAGCTGGGGAAAATGACAGTTCAGTTCATCAGGAGTAAAAATAGCTTTTGACTCAGTGTGCGTGGTGGGAATAGCACCCATTCAATGCAAGTTGTTCCACATTGCACCCGGCGATAGTTTCCTATCCAATTAACAATAGCATTTAATTTTGCAATTCCTAATCTGTTGCGTGCATTTATTTATAGCTGAATTATATTTCTGATACAATGTACCAATCAGAAAAGGTTTAGAAATTTTGGCTTTTTTATACTCCCTAAAGTCGGAATCACGCTGTGCCATGAGTGCCTGGAATTCAGTGTTTCAGTGGTGTTTCAGGCAAGATGAGTATCACGCATTCAAAATATTTAAATTTACACTATATCTGTTTTATTAATCCAAGAGTTGTGAGAATTATCATAACCTAACCACTTTACATAAATTTTATCACCTTTAGTTTTTAAAATATTTTAAACCAAATATTCATCAGGATGGTGTGTTTTATATAATTTCATATTCATAAAAACTACACATTATTTCTTCTCCTTTTGTATATTTTAATTTGTAAGTGGGTATATCATAATTCAAAACTTTACAAATAGTTAACAATTCTGTTGACCAATTAGCAGTACATCCTTTTTCAAAAATTTGTTTCAGTTTGCTCTCACAAACATTTCCAACTTTATATTTTTGTTTAGTAAACACAAAATTTCTTTGCAATAAATTTTGCACAGATTTTGACTGCTTTAGATGTCACTTTTTCATTTCTTTTATTAATTTCAATTGGTTTCATACCAATAGTACTGTGATTTGTGTTGTTGTAGTTTTTCATTAAATTATCCGATATACTTGTCCATTTATAATTACCATTGAAAGCAGATTTTTTCAACATTATGTTTTTAATGTTTGATTAAATCTTTCAACAATGCTAGCTTTTAATTCAGATAATGAAGAAAAATGATTAAATTATGCTTTTCCATAAGTTCTTTAAATATTTTATTATTAAATTCTAAGCAATTTTCAATTTGTAAATTTATTTGGTTTTATTTTCATCAAAATATTTTCTAAGGCATTTGCCTCATTTTTTACTGTTTTATCTTTGATTGGTAGAGCAACTATAAATTTTATAAAACATCAATAATTGTCATAATACATTTATCGCCTTTATTTATGCGAGATATGCCTTTTGAATTTCCAGTATTAATTTCTACAAGATCAATTTGCCACAAATCATCAACTCCATACGAAATAACTTTTCGTTTTGGAAAATGTTTTCATGCAGGTTTATATAATTCATTAATTATTCATTCCCTCACATTGAGCAATTTTTTTTTAAGAATGTTGTTTTTTAGAATTTCACAATGAGCATATACTTTTCTGGACTAATCGCCCATTTGTTGTATTTTCATTTTTACATCATAATTTTTAGTGCCTTTCTTGCACTTTAAACACCATGTGTTCTCCATTTAATAATAACACACACACACACACAAATATAGATATATATCTCTGTGTGTGTTATTATATATTATATATTATATATAGACACATGCAGTTTATCTTTATATTTCCTGAATACTCCTATTGCCACCACCACTCTATCAGCACAAAGATAATATGTTTTTTTTTTTTTTAAATTTTGAAAGTTAAATTATTACCTTTGTTAACATCAAAAGTCCTACTATGATCTATTTTTGTATTACTCTTGAAAACAGTCAAATTATTATCAAACATGAGAATATCTATAACTATTTTATAAACATTACAATCCATCAAAAAAGTAAAAAAAAAAAAAAAAAAAAAGATCATTATCTAAGTGAAAAATATGTCATTTTATTCAACTCTGCATGTAAATAAAATTTATGAGTTTGATTAAATTTTTTAACTTTAACATCTAATTCTTTATCAGAATCTTCTTTGATTTTTTCAACTTTTGAATCAACAAGTGTATGGCAATAATTCAAAATTTGTATCCTTGCCATCTACAGGATATAATTTTGAATAGAAACATATTCTGTTGTGTAAACAAAAACTTTACTTATTTGATCTCATAAAGTAGAAACAATGGTATTATATTATGAATCTACATATGTTTTTAAATCAGAAGCACTAACGTTGTATTTTGAATCTACATAATTTTTTAATGCATAATAAAAAACAATAGGTGTATATTTCGAATCTACTTTTTGTTAAATTTTTGTTATGCATTATTTATTCGTTTTGTATAATCAGCAATAATGTTAGTGAATTGAAATTTTTTATCTTCTTTTAAAGTATAATCTGCTACTTTTTTATTTAAAAATATTTTATTTATATTTTTTCCATATATGGGGTCACCTTTAATAACAATTCTTCATCCAAAAAATGAGATACATAATTTTGTAAAATTAAAACAAGTGCTTAAATCACTTTGTGAAGAAGAAACACTCGAATTGCATTTTGAATATACATATTTTTTAAAATCTTCGGTAATATTATCAGAGTTTTTATTTACAGAATCGATTAATGGTTTCCGAAATATATCTGCCATTTACTGACATAGAAGTTCATAGAAATTATATCGCAAAACTTAAAATTTCTCGAAATAAGTTATAATACTATTATTAAACTTAAATGTTCACAGATAACGGAATTAAAATTCTGAAATAATCATCATTTTAATAAACATTATTGTTTTTGAAATAATTAATTAAATTACTACGAATGTTACCTACAAATGAATCAAAATAATAAAATTATTATATGGTAGTTCATCAATGATATAAAAATTTCTGAAATTTTTAATATTTCATTTTTTTTTACATATTTTTAAATATCAATATTGGATAATATGGCTAATTTTTTTTGCCTTCCTCTATTTTGCAACTACACCACTTCCTGTTTTATTTTCCATTGCTATATTATGTATTTCTTGTTTATCTAATTTTTTTTTATTTTTGCTAATTTGTTAAACATAATTATAAATTAAAGTAGCTACTCTTGCTAAAGTACCAAGGCCAGTTAAAGCAGCAACTATGAGTGGAATAATTCCTCCATGATGTAAACGACTTCCAGATTTTTCTTTCAGTATTTTTTGAGTATTGGCAATGACAAGGTTGGCAGGAAACCTTTGCCTTCTTTTAATTTTCATTTTTGTGGGTAAACTTATGTGTTGTTAAAAATTTATCTATACCCAAATTTCTTAATTGATCAATTTGTATATCGAAAGTTAAGCTTTTTATCTTCATTTATATAAGTAAAAAAAAATTTAATAAAACATTTTAATTCCCCCACATATTTATCTTTTTGTAAACATAGTTGAGGCAACAGCAGCAGAAGCAATTATTTCTCCAATTGGAGCACCTTTATTTAACGTGATTTCTTTTGCTTCTTTTTGTAAAATTTTATCAGCTTCATGCCTAGATTTTAAGTTTGTATGATCTCTATAAGCAATATTGTGAAATTTGCAAGCTTCACCAAATTTATTTATTTCTGAGTCTCCTCTTTCTAATCTTTCATT
The DNA here is from genome assembly GCA_029891345.1 of Dryococelus australis. Taxonomy (NCBI): domain Eukaryota; kingdom Metazoa; phylum Arthropoda; class Insecta; order Phasmatodea; family Phasmatidae; genus Dryococelus; species Dryococelus australis. The sequence continues at coordinate 234,684,384 of CM056996.1, read as the reverse complement.
TTATTTTGTGAATGGTCCACAATAATTATAACCTGGCAAATGCATTTCAGGCAAATTTTAATTGTTTAATACCAAATTTATCACACCTCTTCCATGGTGTACAGAATTCCAAAATATGTGTGGAATTACATTTAAAACTCATATCAGATATGCAATTCCTGTTGGATTATTATCAACAAAATCAGAAAATTGATTGTTTAACATATTCATCATACTTACTTTTTCATTGTAATAATTGTTATTTCCAGCATTTCCTTCACCATTAATAATTAACAATCTATCAATTAATTTCTAACATTATCAATCCAAATATGTTATTTTGGCAAACTGTTGTATTTTTTTTCACCTTCACCAGATTTAGGAGAATTTTTTTATATAGTCATGATAAACTGGTTTAATTATTCCATTATACTTCCAACAGATACTCGAAGCTAAGCTCATAGTTGGATCATAATTTTAATATGCTGCATTCATTAATAAAAAATTTCTGCATAATTTTTATAGTCCTCTTAAGTGAATTTATCTTCACCAGTGGATTTATCTACGAGATCATCTTTTTTCCTTTTTTTTAACAAATTAGTAAGACAAATTTTAATTCATATTTTTATATTTGACAAATAGAATATCGCCATCTATTCTTACTTTTGTATCTCCAATTCCAAAATTTTGCCCATCTCCTCGACAACCAAATTTACAATTAATAACATTAATATTTTTATAAATATATTTTCCTAATTTTATAGTAGAAATCTCTGCTGTAGGTGGCAAAATTTTTAATGGAATAATACCCATTGGTGATTTTTAAATAATAATTCTCTTTCAAATGTTTCTTCTGGTGTTGGTGGATAATCTTATTTTTTTGCAACAACAGGTACTAGTACTGTTATTATTTTTTGATTTCTTCACTAACTTGTTCTACTTTTTCGTGAATATTTTGCAACACACGTATTAATGGTAGATATTTTTTCTTGTTTGATATCCCAATAGGAGATAGCTTTTCTTTTCCCAATGATGATCATGTTTTGGAAGAATATCGTCTACTAAATAGAGATAAAGGTGGATATGAGGCAAAATACGAAAAATTGGTTAATAATGATGTATGTTCTAGTTTTTTTCCATTTCAGTTTTCTAGAGTAAAAATTTCAAAACATGGACATATTATTGAGACTATTGATAATCCAGGAATAACTTTCCCAATAATAAATACTATTCTAAGATCACAAGGTGAACAAATTTTTAGTCTACCGGTGTTGATAGTAAATTTCCAGTAAAATCTGTCCGTAGTGAAAAAATAAATTAAGTAATATATCCATTAAGATATTTGTTTGGCTTTGTTCGCGATAATAATGAATTTGACTGGAATGGTGGTTATGAAATCACTTGTTTAGAAAGATGGTTCAGTTGATAAAATTTATGCTGATCCAGGCAAAATTTTTATTGAAAATTGGAAATTTTGTGTCCTGTTGTTAAATATGAAGCTAACACTTCAATTGCAATTAAAGAAAAAATATATACAAACTCTAAAATTCATATTGGTTTTAAATATTGGCAATTTTTAGAAAAAGAAATACCTGCTGGGGCAACTTTTTAACTTTTATATAAAAAATCAGTTTAATAATTTGCAATTTGACAGGCCTGATTTTGTAATTGTGGGTTTCCAAACTAATAGAAAAAATCGCGCTGAGCAATATGTGCATGCCTCAATGTTAAATCATTGTAATTTAAGAATTTTTTTTGTTAAAAATGGAAGAAATTAAATTTTTCGAAAAGAAAATTGGAATCTAGATATTAAAAATGATCTTTGTCTTAAGACGTTTCTCACTTTTAATTATTTTAGAAATCCCAGAACAAAATTAAATATGATATACAGAAATAATGAAAAATATTATAAGTCAACTATAAAATATAATAGCGATATCAATTATTATTCATTTTGGGGAAAAAGATCATTATATGTTATTGACTACCTGTAAAGAAAAACAGCAGTAGTAAAAGATAAAACAAATATAAAAATTAGTGTGGATATTAAAAAAGCTGTTGAGGCTAATACAATTTGTAATGCTGTTTTCATTAGCCAACGAAATTTAAGTTATGATTATTTGAAAAAAATATCACTGAAGGCATACAAATTTTTAATTTTATTAAATTGATAATATAAACGACTTTACAGAAACAAGCAATTGTTTCGATATTTTAATACAATTTTTTAGACTCATAATTAAGTGGTTGCATTTAAAATTTTAATGAATTTTTGATAAAATAAAAAATAATTGTTTAAATTAACATTTTCTCATAATAAAATCTTTTTTTTTTAAATAAAACATATATAATTTTTTTAATATTAAAATTGATCAAATTATATAACTTTTAGAACTTTGGTTTATTGGATATGAAATTATAAAAACACAAACTTTTATTGATAAAGAATTGAACCTTGTTCATTTTAAAATTGTTTTAAAAATCGATAAAAATGATCTAATATCAGATAAATTGTCCAATTTTAAAGACAATATTTATAATTGGTTTATTGTGATGGTTGGGATTATGGATTCAGTAATAGCTATGGTTTAGATTTTTCTTTATTTCTAGACTTTCAAAAGTCTTATTATTGTTGTTTTACTTTTGTCCAATAAAATCTATAAATTCTCTCAACTTGATTTTTTAATTTTTTTTCACTCGATTTTTGCTTATTTTGCTTTAGTTAGATTGCTTCATTACAAAATTGCTGCTATTTCGAGAAAACATGAAAATTTTGCTTGAGAAGATAGAAATTTGCTTGGTTTTAGCTTAAAATTGAATATTTTTATGGTGGCACAAATCCTGCTTGGGCATTTTTGAAAAAGTGGTAAATTGACTTGATTTTGGGGTAAAAATGCTTGATTTTGGAGTCAAATTGCTTTTATTTTAATGCTTAATTTCTTAAATTCCAAACCATGATTTTGGAGCAAAAAACCTTGATTTCAGAGCAAAAAAAAAAGTGAAAATCCACGATTTTTCGATGAAAATTGAGTTACCCTAGAACTCCCATTTATATATACTAGTATGGGTACTTGTAGAAATGGCAAATCAGGGAGGCATGCCCATTCATTAAATGGATGTGACAGGGGCTTTTCTTTTTGGAGACAGATGAAACTGTGTGTATCTCGGTGCCTAAAGGAATGAAAGTGGAAGGAAAAAACATAGTACTCAAATTAAATAAATCCTTGAGTGGCTTAAATAAGTCACCGAAATATAGGAGCACAAAATTCAATGAAGTTGTGACAAAGGAAGGATTCACCAGGTCAACAAGTGACATTTGCTTGTATTCCAAGGGAAATTAATCCCATGGTCTCTATGTTCTATTGTGTGTGGATGAACTACTAATAGTAGGTACAGAAGAAAGTGATATAGAAACAATCAATGTGAAATTGAGCTCATACTTCAGAATGAAGGATTTGGGAAAGTCTTCTACATATCTGGGAACTACCCAAGATTGAACATGATCTATCTGCTGGAGAGTGTCTTGCGAAAGTTTGGGATGATCAACTGTAAGCCAGTCTCCATACCGATTGATCCAATTGGGAAAGGTCAATCTTCATACGGTTGAGAGGTGTAATAAAAACCTAGAGCGGTAGTGCCGACAACTGATCTGTTGTTTAATGCACGTGGTGTCAGGTACAAGACCAGATATTTGTCGGGCAGTAACATTCCTGAGTCGATATCAAGATCGGGCCAGTGATGAGTTGATGACAACACTCAGGGGAATATTTCGTTACATCAAGGGAAAAGTTGAGTTGAGTATGGTGTACAGGAAGGGGAATTACAGTTACAAGGCTTTGAGGATGTGAACTGGGCCGGAGATCTCGAAGATAGGAAATCAACATCCGGATATTTGTTCCAGTTGGGAAAACCAACTGTGGTATGGTCGTCTAAGAAGCAGACTTATGTGGCCCTGTCATCGACGGAAGCTGAATACACTGCTTTAAGTGCTGCGGTAACTGAAGTTTGCTGGCTGAAGAAACTGTTACAAGAGTTGAAACACATTCAACTCCAATGTTGAGAACAAACGACTGAAACATGTGTATGTTCGGCATCACTTCGTTAGAGATAACGTTAGTGATGGGACTGTATCATTATGCTATGTGTCAAGTGAAGATCAAATCGCAGATATTTTCACAAAGGGTCATAACAGGCCCATTTTTGAGAGATTTCGGAAATATATGGGACTAGAGTAATTTGTTTTTTTTTTTTTTTTTTTTTTTTTTTTTCATTAGAGGATTGTATAGATCCAATGTGCTTTATGGATTAATTTGTTGTTTCAATTGAGGGATGGTGTTGAGAATATTGAAAGAACATAAAGTGACTCTTGCTTAGCTTGTTAATGTTGTTAAATATACCTATGTTAGTTGTGTTTCACTCTACTGTAACGCATATTCGCAAGTTGGCAGTACTGTGCCATGTGTTTTTGTTTTTTATTGCTTACAGACGATAGTATGTAAGAAAAAGCATCATGGCGGACAGGTATAGGTTGGTTGTTGTTGGGAGCAACTTAGACTGTATTCTTTGTAGGTAAATGAGTTGTTTCAAAATTTTTGGTTCATTAAATAGAAAGGCAAACAAAATAAGTGTTTATTATAACAACACAGGTGTGGGATAACCAACAAATTATTAATTTTATCTGATAGCACTGTAGCACATGATTGCCCTGATGTGTGTATGTGGGAGAACCAACAAACTTCACATTTTATCTGATAGCACTTTAGCAGCTGCATGAACTGTTGTATCAGAAATGCAATAACTTATATGCTTACAGAATATTTCTTTTGGAAACTTCTAATTGTTTTTGCAGAAATTCTAACTACAATGTAGTAGTGTCACGTGAACTAAAATTAATAATTTTTTCATAATGAAGTAAATGATATACGTGTATTCTCAACGACAGTTTGTATTGAAAGAGCAGGCTCAATTACTTAAATACTTGAACAAAATGTTTTTAAGTTAAAGACTACCATTAAATCCTTATGCAAAATATTTCCTCTTGTTCTCATCATTAATTAAGCATTACCTTATTTCTTTAATGTTGCCTCTCTGAGATGTCTATGGCTTAATGCAGTAACACTTTTAAAGATGATAAAATACTAGGTACCACATTTTGTTTCAAAATGGGACATTTTCTAGGATATATCTGCACAAAACTGTTCTTACCACTATATATCTCATTCATTGATGTCATGCTCAATAAAATGTTTATACTAACGACGTAATTCGCTGAAGGCATCCAGTCACCCCTAGGAATGTTTCTAATTAACTTTAGGCTTCATTCTTCTGCTTGTGGAAACGAAAATACAGTTATGTAGCCTGAACTTGTTTCTGAGGCATAGTTGCTATGGCAGCCAGGTATACATTTCCTCAGCATTTTATTAACGAAAAAAAAAAAAAACATATCTAACTCGTGGAAAAATTTTGGTGTGAAGCTCACATCTCTATAAAACATTTTGGAAACACCAGCAAAAACATTACCCAGGGATGTGAACAAAACACACGTGTTTCACAAGCATTGTGGCATTGCCAGATTTTAACGTTCCGGCCTCCCACTAAAGACGGCTGTGGGTGAAGCCTGGGTTCATTGGTAGCAACACTACCACTTCTTCGTAATCCTCCTCCTAATGTTGTTTTGTATCTTACATGTAGCTTGTGTCTTCTGAAGTACTAGAATTTTTTTTCAGTGGCCACCTCTGACCCCCCTCCCCCCCCCCCCCCTCACACATGTGCAGTTAGGTACTCGTGGAAACTGTCCGCGGCAAGTCAGTATCATCGACCTACTCGCTGTTTTCCTTTTTCACCACAACATTCTCATCAGATGCTACAATCTCTGGTCCAATGCCATACTAACCGCTTCTGTGTGCCCATTTGTAGAGTATATAATAATTTAATAGAAAGACAACATGTGTCTACTGGTGTTGGCTTGTAATAGAAGTGCACTGAGATTTCTAAGCTGAAGGATGTTCCTGTTGTGTGCCAAACAACAAAATCATTCACTGTAGGATACTCCTGTTTTGGTAGGCCATTTTTCTGTCGAGGCTTATTAGCCATTTCTGTAATATTGTTCAGTTATGAGTGTTTTATTTTGGTGGTGGGGGTGGGAAGATTTTATACTTACATGGATAATATATTATCTTCTTCAAACATATTGTAGACTTAAATTTCCCAGTAACTAACAGCCAAAAATTTCTAATATAATATTATTTAGAATAAAACATTATCATAACCCGGTCTTTAACATTTTTCCCCTGCTTGGGTTTTTTCCCCTTTTATGGTCATGGTTCTATTGACGTGCAACCAGGGTCTTGGTAGGAGCCAAGGCTCTCCCCCCAGGTGCCTGGAAGCCCGTTGCTTCATTTACAGCACAATTTTAATGTTTGGGTCAATTTCCCAGGATCACTATCACTTGTTGCTTTGTTCCTGCTGCAGCTGAGGTGGGAGCTGGATGCCCGAGAAGGGGCGGATCATAGACGTGTAGTCTCCTCTCGTAAACAAGAATATACCCTATGGCAGTCAGACTCTTTCTCCACAATTGTTGAGCCTGTATAGCTGCTATCTTCTCAGCTTTTGCCCTCCTTGAATTATGGTGGGGCATGTGGCAAGAGTATGCTCAGGCTCAAATAAGGTTGCATGGTAAAGCAAGGTGGTCTAAACTATGTATAGGTGAAGAGTGGGCCTTCCAGAGAGCCGGAGCATTTCTCTGGCAATGTTGCCATGGATCTGTCTACTTCCCAACGGAGAGCATCCCTCCACCTGATGGTGGTGGGCTCTCTTGCTTGGTGATGCTCAGAGAAGCTCTGGTAGCCAGGCGCTAGCTAAGACAGTGAATGTTTCCAACTTGGGAGGTGCACACACCTTTAAGGAAGATGGGAACATTACTATGACTATTCCGCAGATACCCCAGAGGAGTGACAGTATCGCTGGTAACCAAGTCTCCTTCTAGTAGGATTCATAGTGAGCTTCACTCTCGGCCCCAGCAGTGCTCAGAGAAATAGCAGTATTTCTGTCAGCCAGACACTCAGATTGAAGTAGAGAGAATTTCCCAGTGTGCAGTAAGTGTGAGCCTAAAGGGCGTGAGTCTGAGAGGGCAGCGAATTATTGGGAATGAATCAAGGTGAATAAAGAGATAAAAGACTGGGGTTATTGAATATATGGGTTAATGGATAAAACCCATATACCCCAGCCTGTGTCCAGGATGTCTGAAGGACAAAGTAACTTAACCAGCAAGTCAAATTATTACTTGCTTAGGGAATGATGGGGCAAGGATGACCCCCATCAAGCGAATAGCTAGTTGACTGGCGAAGATGTGCCAGAACAGCAGTACTGACTCCCTATCCATAAACTATTTAGTATTTTGAGAGAGACAGACTGGTGCATGGAGTAAGGCAAATAGACTTGCATACAAAGGTAACAGGCAGATGTAGGTACACAGCTGGATAGTGTAGCGACTGAGCTGAAACAAATTGCCACAATGCCTATTTATACCCATCCGTATGAGGGCGAGTGAGAGAGGGGAAACCAATGGAAGATACAGAGCTTACTCCCCAGCTGTGTGGCCAGGATGTGCATTTGGTGAAAAGTGAAGTGAGTGAATATATTTGTGTGGCTCTTAACATCGAGGTCTTGAGAGCTGATGAGGGTGAAGCGAGGTGAGTATGGAGCAGCGCTGGAATGCAAGGGTGGTAGAAAAGGGATATCTCCGAGGAAGTCAGCCGGCTGACACGATTCCCACATACAATAATTCAGGAGCAACTCCGCCAGGAGTACAATCCAGTTCAACTAGGTGGGGTATGAGCAGCAGTCCCTGTGCATTTGGTACTCCTGCTAGGAGATAGTGCAGAGGGACAGGATGCAAGCAAACCTCCAAGGCAGGTGAGCACAAGTGTGAGGTTGCCTGCAATCAGATGCCGACAGACCTCTCTCGGCCTGTATGTGGGTGACGTTGGACCTGGCAGCAGTGTGCCTCATGATGAGGGGGGTGCAGTTGAGGTAGAGACTTAATGTTATAACAGGCTTTGCCTATAGTGTGTCACTACTGTCGAGTGTAATGAATCAGTGCTTCACATCCAGGTTAAAGATGTATTTTACTGCATATTGAAAGTGCAATAATTTACACATCTTCAAAGTTGTAGCATACTTTTCTGTAAAAAAGACCAAAAGAAAAAAATTAAATTTTTTGCAACCACATAACGATCACATTTTTAACGTTCGCAGGGTGTACTGATAGCATACCCAGAGTAGTCAATAAGAAAACACCCTTGATTTGTTTTAACACAGAGAATGGGACTTGTAATATTCAATGCAAGGGTGTCTTATTAACAGCTAAGTAAGCAAAGAACATTTAGCAAAGTGAGATAATGTCACAAATTTACCATTTTTACTGCAGTACTGTGCAATTTTTTTTATAAATTAGGTGACAAATATTTTAATAAAAACCAAAAGCCCTATTTACTGGGAGTAACAGTAAAAAATGTTTTTCTACTAATAGAGTAACTTCATTTATTTCCAAGTATTTACAGTATTATATACTAATACAACATACTGTCCATTGGTGGTGACACATCACGCTATTGAACAAGTTAAATGATAGGCATTATTTAGTACACTTCATCACAGAATACAGTACCACAAAAGATAGGACATGTCCTCTGCACTTAAAAATATTCATAATACATCATATACATTCATGGAATAAAATAAAATCTCAAAATACAGTTAAAACAATATTTTAAAATAAATAAATACAAATAACTATAAATTTAATTTCTATTAGATAACGTATCCACAGGATGGGACATGAATAACTAAACAAATTTCCTATCTTCTCTAGTGTTTCTTTATTACTCATATTTTAATAGTTACTTCCGTGATTGTCTAAATTATAGTGAACAATGCCCATAAGGTAGTCATGAAAACTATTTTTAAATATTGTTTAACTTAGGCTATGTTCAGTATCAAAGACAACAGCGCTAATAATATATTTTTAAAATAAGTACTGGCGTAAATAATTACTCTGGTTTCAAGACTAAAAGGCACAAAAAGTGGCTATTTTGTAGAAGTACCTATTGTGTTTTTAAACGGGTATGACCACTGGGTATCAAATTAATTAGTAGTAACTTATTTGATAAAGACCAGCATGTCTGTAACCACTCTAAAAAGGTAAGTTTCGTTGTTAATACCTAATAAATATACTGTGCTTTCTCCAACCTAAAATTAAAAGCTACGAAAAAGATAATCAAACTTTTTATATCTTTTTTTGGAGCTGTCCTACCTGAATTCTTGCTATTTATGAAAAAGACATTGTCTATGGAAGAGACAATATCTACAAAGGAGTCAAGAAGCAATAGACTTACTTTTTGAAATTTTTTGAAGGAATTCAAACAATATCAAATATGTATTGCATTATGCTCTAAATTAATAAAAAAAAGGACTATTTACATAAGTCAATCAAAAATAGCATAAATTCTTATGAAACCAAGGTACAAGACAGCTACATTAAAGCCTATGTCATAATAATTGTGAGGAATAGAAAAATTTACATGCACAGCCCTTGGCATAAAACTTAAAACCTGAAGCACTATTACTAGAGAGCAATAAAACACGTGACAAAATTTGTCATTTTTTGGTTTGTTACTTGTTGGCTGGAGACAAGAAAATGTTGTTTAGTAGCTTTCAAACTTACACAATGAACTTATGTAAATTATTTACATGCTCTATTTACAGGGACAATAATCACGAAAAAGAAATAACATCTTGTACTTATCAAATCATAAAAAAATTAGAGTAAATATTTAGTATGATAAAGGCAAGAAAAAATGGACACCTGTCCAGACAAAAAAAATGAAAGAATGATACCATAAACAGGTATTAGAGGGGAAGACTAAAAAAATACTATTACTATAGTCCATTACCCATTGGAAGCATCTTTCTCGGAGCCCTGCTAAATATCTACTTGCAGGCCCGTTTCGTATCCTTCCGCAAAATATAAACAAACATTGCCATGTGACCGCCATGTAGCATCTGTCAAAATCAATGTTTACATTCCATTGTATGTGTACATATGTTCCTATACTTTTGCTACACCTAAAAATAAACATGGAAATGTGGCTTCTACTTTTATACCTGACAAAAGTGTTGTTTACTGTTTACAATTTTACAAAGAATTCTGTCATATTCCAAAAACCATTCTGTATGAATAACAGTTTAGGCCTCTTAACATTATTTAGGTCAGCTTTATGACGTTTTAAAAATGTGAATTGACTACAGTTCTGTACATGCCACAGTCAAATGGTGCTGAAGGGAACAGTGTTAAAACATTCAAAGCTAGTTTTAAGAAACAAATGTTTAATGGTGAAAGTTCAACAGGAGCATTGCAGTCCTCTTTATTTATGTATTGGATCATTGCTGCGTGGAAGTTCTTCAGGCTGTCAAAAAAATTAATTTGTTGTTGGTAAACAAGTGTACGTTAAGTATTGTACGGCCAGGGGCGTAACCTGGCTTCCTGCGTCAACTACAAAAAAATTGGTTGGGAAATGTTATGTTCTTAGTGATAACCAGTGACAATAGGGAGTTGAAAAAATATATAAATCAAATTGTTGATGCTCATGCCCAGCCACCCAATACTACAAAGCGTAACATCACTGTCAGCCCTATGATTAGCAATCACAAAAATGACGATAGGGATGTTATGGGAGTAATTTTACAGTATGGAATACTAGCCATGGGAGCAAGGACACTGGCAATGTATAATCAAGTCTGGAGGAGGGTGATGAAGTAAGGATGCCCTTAAGTGACATGAGGGAGAGAAGAGGATTGAGATTGGGGATTTAAATTTAAGTGAAAGTGAAGGAGTTTAGAAGATTTAAAATATGAAAGCTCGAGATTCAGGTTTTGCCGAAAGGAGTGTAACATTTAGCAGGTCTGGCAAGAATATCAAACCTAGAAATGTAATGGATTTGTAAAGAAATGGTAGATAGTAATAGTGTAACATGTATAGAGTCACGTTGCATTCTATGTATTAAAAAAGTGCTGGAATTGTGAACAAATTGTATATATTAAGAGTGTGACATGTGTTACAGTACGTACATTGAAGAATGAGCAGGAGAGAGAGAGGTCAGTGGAGTGAACATTGTGCAAGTCGTGTTGGTGCTTTGCAAAGATATTGTAAGTGTGTGTTTGTATAAGTTGTATACAAGAAGTAAATAAAGATGTGAAATACAAATAAAGACTGTTCACGATAAAGCGAGCACTTTCAAAATAACCGAGTAACATGCGTCCAGTAAAGATGGTAATGTAGGATGGAAAGTAATTTCATATCTTAACATTGAATAAAAAATATTAGGTAACGATTTGTTATAACTTAAATTATTTCTTTACCTTATTGGTTTTTTAGTGCATCGAAGAGTAAAAAATGTGAAAATTTAAAAAATATTTACTGTCTTAATAATTTTACAGTTTCACTTGACCAACGCATATATAAAGTGATGAGGCTAATGGCAATGTTAATTTTACATAAGGCGGAAGAGTACACAATGCGCATACAAGCAGATACTAAGCAGGACTCTAAAAAGGTGCTCACTTTACCGTGAACAGCCTATAATTCAATATAACAGAGAACACAGTTAATTTAGTATTGTCTAAAATTCTGGAAAATTTATTGGTTTTAATATGGGTAATTTCTTCTTGAAATAATCATAAAGCTATTACTAACAATACAGATTGTTTTCGATCTACTATCCAGCTCAAAAAATCGAAAGTTATATTTACAATAAGAAAATGCTTAATGTTAAAAGTACTGTACAATTATTTATCTTCATTGACAGCAACATGGTTGCCACAATTATCTTCAACATTGGAGGATGTTGGCACCTGTAACAAATAAAAACAAGTTTATGAAAATCAAATTAACCATAATACATAGTAACATGGCATTTATATGGTTATTTTGATATGTAAAACTAAATGTGTGCATGAATCCATCAACAACCATTACAACTGAGTTGCCACCCTTAGCAACAGATGATGGTCAGGGAGAACTTACCACAGACACTAGGCCTCTTTCTCTTAAAGAGATCTCACTTTGGTTGGCCAACCATATTACCACCCCCAAACCACCAACAACTCACGTGTGGCTACCCATCCATAGCACCAAAACAATACAGAGGCATGAAATGAAAGATGAAGCGACTCTAACTGGCATGGCAATACCAGTGCCCAATACAATAGTTCCTTTTCCTGGTCACACTTTCACTCTTTCTTATCGCAACTGAGCAACTAATCATTCCGACATGTTCCTGTGCATTGATGATGCACACATCACTAAAACGGCTTCACCCCATATTCCAGTGCATTACCCATAAGAGGGCAGGTCATGCAAACAAACAGTACTTGGGAGCAGGACACATGCCTACAGGGTACATTGCCGCAGTCAATCGCTACTACACACACATGCACCTAGAGTGTACTGTTCGCCCAGGTTTGCCAAGAAGCCATCACGTCAAACCCCTCTCCGAAGATTGTACTGCCTACCAAGCCACCGGCACCCTCCAGTCACGCCAGTGACTGCCTGCCTTGTTTCCTAGCCTTCACGGATCATATGTTCTGAATGTTTAGATATGACAGTCATATTGGCACAATACAAATGAGGGCTTCAGTTAAAATAATATATGAATCTGTGAAAAAATTTTACATAGGTTTTACGACGCACAAAATAAAATGTTACATTTCACAACTGTTTTACAGAACGTGGGAAGCAAATTTTACTTACCTTATTTATTCACTAAGTACTTACAATTAAATATGTATACAGGTGGTGAAAATCAATATTTCAGGTAAGAAAGTTTTGCACATTTATGAAATATATGAAATGATTGTTAAAAAAATAACATGTTTATTGATTAACTATGTTATTTTTCTACCAAATTTTCTTGTAACTTTGCAAACGAAACCCCTCATTACATGCATATATATGATTAATTTTCCGTACATACAAATTTAACACACATTTTGAGGAACACATTATGTATGAAAGTAGAGGAATGGATGTATTTATTGCTCAATTTTTGTGGTATTTATTATAATACCAAAAACTATCTAGGCTCATAAACATGTCTAATTACTACCTTGAGCATTTAAAATTGGTACCATAAATATTGATTACAGTTGAACACTCTATAGTATTTGATTTTATTACATTATAAGTCAAGCACGTAGTGAATCTACCTTCTTAGAAGTTAAACATACCTATCCAGCACTGTACATGTACATTATTGAGTTAATTTTATTGGTCACGAATCAATCAAATCTTGCTATATTAGATATTGACACTTGCCATGTCCCTCCTTAGCTCATTCATCCAGCCACCACTGTACAGCTGCAATGTGCCCTTAACTGGGAACCACTGCGCTCCAAACATGCAGATCGCTGACTCTACAACTTCACAGCCAGCATGGCGTGACTGGAGTACAACTCACTGGCATGCCGTGGCACCGCCGGATTTAAATGATCATCCCACCTTCATGCAAGGGGTAACTTTTGAGGGTGTGATTGTTTTGGGCCAGTTGATTACGTCAACATGAGTCCCCAGTAACAACACCGCTAAGAAAATGAAAGCAACAAAAGGGATACAACAGTTCCTGCAACCCAGCATCCACCCCCCTCCCCCCAATTGGTGCTACCGTTTGTGCTAAATGTGAGTGTATACTATGAACTACCTAAAATTTCTCATGCCACCAAGTAAATGGGGAAAAAATTAAGAGAAAGCAATTCTAGTTTTCTTTTTATGCCTTGGGCATGACTACCTTATACTCCCATTTTAAATTATGGTTTCTGCCTATGACATGCTACCTCTATACCACACAAAGAATATTTAAACTCAGTGCTTTCTCATTTTTTGTATGTATATTCTAAAATAAAAGGGTAAATGTGTATTCAGTCTTAAACAGCAACAGACTCAGAGAGACAACTCTCCCACAGGGTTTACCAATATGTTCCTGAAGTCTGGCCATGCCAACCTATGTACAATTTTTATAGTGTAATCATTGTGTGTGTTCAGTGTAAAAGGGTATTATATATTTCTTGTATTAACTGATGTAAATTTCGTATTGGTTTTTTTTTCGTAGTTGTGGTGTTCACCCTGCACCGGTACACTGCACGCAATTAGCGTCCATCACCCCTTTGATGCCTCGCATTCCCAGTTCATACCACCAATTCGGCCATCCACACTCGTCGCTCACACAGGTATACCAACTCTTCCTACTTTAACTGTCCGTCACTCATGTACACATAACCTATATACACGACACCCCCCACACCCCTTAAGTTTACAGCATATAGTCTTGCAGCCTGTCAGGCATCTGTCTCACTCTGCTCGATCTTCATGTCTGTGGTGTGTGGTCCAATTTTATGCGTAGTCCTTCCAGTTGTACTTGCACCTGGCCCCATTGCTGTTCGAACCCTCTCAAAGGGTGTCGGCTGTGGTCTGGTGTTATCATCCGAACTGACGACTGCCGGTGTTCACTTTGCTGGGCTGCTGGTTGCTCTGCCGGCTGCAGATGTGATGTTCCTTCATCCAGTACGGACTAGTGTTGACCGGTGCATTCCTGGCTGGTACCATCCCCTCCATGGTTTGGAACATATTGGTAACCATCTCCTTCCTGAACTCTTCGACAGGCTTTCCTGTCTTGCCTTACGTGCAGATTCCCTGCTCAGCAGCTGGTCAATATGATGGTTGTATGTGTAGCCAAACCCATCCTTTATTTTGTATGTTATGGGTCCTTGTTTAGCTACTATGATTCTTGTTATCCATTTCCATGTCCCTCTGTAGTATCTGGTCTAGTGCTGTTCTTAATAGTTGCCCCATGTGGAGTTTTGCTGGTGTCTTCTATGAGATCACGTTGGGCATTGTGCGCAGTGCCAATAACAGTCTTGCTACTTGTGTCAACCAGTCTTCCACACACATTTTACTGTCTGCGCCATTCGCTCTGCTTGTTTGTTTGTGGCTGGGTGGAATGGGGGCGCTCGAATTAGGGACACTTCATTCTTCTGCAGAAAATCCCCTATTTCTCAGAACACAAACACAGTTCTGTTGTCTGATACCAGGTACTGAGGGATCCCATAGCAACTGAAAATCTCTCGGAATGCCTGGATAACTGCACTCAACATGCTATGTATTTTCCTTGCCTCTGGCCATTTGGAGTGTGCAATAACTACAATGAGGAAAACCTGCCCCTGAAATGGTTCCAGAAAGTTAATATGTAGCCTTATCCATGGCTCTGTTACTGTTGCCCATCTGACCTCCTTTATCTTGGGCGAGTTGGCTTGTTGTTGCTGGCATTCTGGACACTGTCCTACCATCTGCTCAGTGTCCTTATCTATACCTGGCCACCACATGTAACTATGAATGATCTTCTTGAATTTAACAATGCCATAATGTGCAGTATGTAGAATCACCAACAATTCCCTCCTTCGTGCTTCTGGGATGACCATTCTGTTGTCCCACGGAAGGCAGCCCTTGTGTAAGGATAATTCTTCCCTCCTATTCCAGTATTGGCATAGCTCATCTGAGCTCTTGTCGCTTTCCTGTCATCCCTTATGTGTGTGCTACTTGACTTGACACATTATGGGGTCTGTGAGGCTGTTAGTTGAGCCAGTGTGTTTGCATTGATGGGTGGGCTGGGCATGGCTTCCAGCATGAGTGCATCACCCACTGTCTGTATTTGCACTTTCTCTTTTGAAACAGGCAATGGACTGAGTCATCTGCATGGCTTATCTTAATCCCTGATTTGTAAACTATATCTGATACTTGAACATTGAAAGCCAAAGGCTTCATCTCAAGAGGTGTGGCGATAGGATGTCTGGAGTGTGTATCTTAGGATCCAGTAGGCGTAGCAGTGCTTTGTGGTCGGTCACAATAAAAAATTTGGGCAGTTACAGACTGCCTAACTTTCATTATATCAAACATAACAGCGAGCGCTTCCTTGTCGAGTTAAGAATACTACCCCTCATGTTTTCGTAGGGTGTGAGATCACAAAGTCATGGGTGCTTCACAGCCATCCCCTCTGGTGTGTGCTAATGCATCACACGTCAGCATGGGGAGCTTATTCACATCATAATGTGTAAGCACTTGATCGGACTGCAAAATTTTCACCTTTTGCAACGACTCAGTGTGCTCTGGTGTCCAACCCCACTCTACCCCTTTATCTAGCAGGTGAAGCAGTGGTTCCAAGACAGCTGCCTTATTTGCCAGGAATCTGTCATAAAAATTCAGGAGGTCCAAGAAGGCCTGCAGTTCCTTCTTACACTTGGGGATTGGTGCCTTCTGGATTGCTTCCACTTTCTCGTCTGTTGAGTGGACTCTTGCTATGTCAATTTAATACCCCAAGAAAATTACAGAATCAGCTGTAAACACAATCACTTTGTCCTCTTAAACCTCAATCCCACTTTATCTATCCTGGCCAATACCTCGTGTACACTGCTACAATGTTCCTGCTTGTCTTTGCCAGTGACCAATATATCGTCCAGCAGGACTACAACACCTGTAATCCCAGCTAGCAGCTTTGCCTTAAGCTGCTGGAAAATACCTAGGCAGCTGTTAACCTGAAACGGACCTTTCATCGCATTCACTGTCAATATTTCTGCTGTTGCATCATACACTGACACTTGCAAGTATGCATCTGCTAAGTATAGCTTTGTGAACACCGTCCCTCCCACCAAGCTAGTGAAGGCCTCATTTGTTGTCTGTAAGGGATCGATGTTAGTTTTGCATATCCTGTTCACCGTAACTTAGTAGTCGCCGCAGAGCTGTATTGATTCATTCGCTTCCCTAATGGGGACGATTTGAGTAGCCCAACCTGAAAATTCTGCTGGATCATAAACTCCTTGTTCGACCAGCCTGTCAATATCCGCGCTTATCAATCCCTAGAATGCGAACAGCACACCCTGGCGCTTCCGAAAAATTGACTTCGCTTCTGATCCAAGCTCCACCATAACAGGATCGAGGGAGGGGGGGGGGCTCATACTTCCGGAGGTCAACATTGTCAAACATTTGTGCATGATGCTGCACTGCCTGTGTTACTTCCTATTGTGTTGGGTGGAAAATGCCTTCCACTTTGATTTCACGTGGTTGTAGCCAATTCCTGCCCACGAGACTGGGCCCGTTCCCATCTGCCACTAGAAGCTAGAATCAGTTTTGACTTGTCCTTGTCTTTACCCATACTTCTAAGGTCTGCTTGATTCCCAGACTTTTGTGAGACCAGGTCTGTAGGATCAGGTTTGCATCCAGTAGTACTGGTAGTTTTTTGTATGTCTCATAGCTGATAATTGAGAAGCTCGCACCTGATCGGTCGTTCACTCTTACATGGGATAGCCATTGTGTGAAACACGCTATATAATGGTGACTTGTTCGCTTCCTCTCAGTTGGATTGGTTTGTTAAGATGTAGTTCCCTGCCTTCTTGCTGTTCCTTTTCGCTGAATTTTCAATACCCTTCTGTTCTCTCCAACATCACTTCCCTCCTGTCTTACCTTTTTGTAATACATGCCCATTCCACATGCCCTACTTTTAACCAGAATTTGAACACTATGCACATGGCGACAATGGTAGGGGCTATGGACCCGATAGCACCTCCGGCAGACCAGACTGTCACCTGTGACCTGCTGGTCATACCTGACCTGACTCCGTTTAGTTTGGGAACTGGGGTTATGCTTATTGTCATACTTGGTCCGCCCTACCTTAAGCACCACCCCAGACTAAGGGTCCGGCTGTGCTCACAGATTGTTTATGTTGCAGCCTGTTGCTTCCGTTGCTGTTGCCAACTCCATCACATCCCTGAACGTGAACTTGTTTTCAGTTAGGAGTGCATGCTGCGGGATAGTGTCATGAACGTCACACGCTCGGTTTCGTTGCATTCTGTTGAGGTCTGTGAAGTTGCAGTGGATTCTCAGTCACTGCAGTCCTGCCACATATTCCACTATAAATTCACCTTCTTGTTGGTGCGTTGTGGAATTTGAAAGATTCCACTATCTCACTGGGTTTGGGCTCAAAATGCTGTGTGAGCAATGCCAAAATGTCAGAGAGTGCCACCTCATTGTGGATTTCGGGGACACCAACACGGTCACTAGATTATACAACTCTACCCCACGTATTGCGAAAAATATTGCTAGTTTTTCCTTGCTATCTTTGATGTTATGGGCCGAGAAATAGCACTGCAGTTTTCCATATGTGTTTTCCAGGTGTCTTGCCCTGAGATAAACTCGCCGAATGCGGGAAACATCGCCATCGCGGCATGGTGTTTTGTATATTTTCACTTGAACATAATGCTATTGGTAATTTATCACATTTGGGAACAGTGCCACCCCCAACACCACCCACTCTTGTGCCAGGGACTTAATCAACACAAGTATGTGTGTGTTAAAGGCTATGTGCCTGTTTATTCTGTGCAGGCTTGTAACATGCCAGAGGTGTTATGCCTATGTAATTACTTCAAACGAAGAGTATCTCATTTGTAAATTCACCAAAGATCATTCTCCCGTGTTTTTATTTCATGTCTGGTTACTTCACAACCATATCTGAAATTGCATCCTAATGCAGACTGACCTTTTAATTTACCACTTCGCATAATGTAAACGAACTGATGTGCCAAATGGATTACAGTGTTATTGGGCATACTAGATGGCCCATTGAACAATCTGACCCGGCTTTACTGGTGTTCTGAGAGGGACCACACACTCAGTTCAATGAGCATAAATTGGATTACTCAAGAATCATCATCAGAGTAACAGGGACTCCAGGAGCAGCTACTATGGGGAACAGCTCAATTCGACCTTTGTCACATGCTCTGCAGTAGCTGGTGCTCACTTAAAAATATTTTACCTTGTCAGAATTCTTCAACCTGTAAAATCTAGCTTGTCTTTACCCAGCTCCTGAAGCCATAGCACCCATCAACTTCTTTAGGTTGCCTTTTTATATACAATTAACGTTTTTTTACAGCTTTTATGGAACTAGAATAATTTAGTTTTATGCAAAACATTTTTTAAAAAATTGGTGTAAATAAATTCCAAATATTAAATAAGAGGATGAGAAAAGAGATAAAACCACTCTATAACACATTTAAATGTGAAGAGAAATTAAACTTACATTCTCTGCAAGCAAACTTTGCAACTCTTCTTTCTTTTTTCTTCTAAAAAATCCAGCCTGAAACACAACACAAATACATATTTAATTAACAACCCTTCACAAGTTACATGATCAATAGCTCTTTTAATTGTCACAAAATTTATTTCATTGCTCGGAAAACTGTATAATTTGATTAGCCTGTGTAAATCAAAGGAAATCAGTAATAATGAACACTGCAATATACAAAAGTTAAACAAACCTGTTTTCCATCAGGTATGTTATTAATTACAGGAAATTGTTGCTTACTGCTGAACATACATTAAAGGGATTGATCAAAATTGTTGAGTGGACATTAAATCCAAAAAGTGAACTTAATACCTGTAGAATTTATATAATGATTAAGAGTAATTGGTATAGGCCTACCAAACATTTTACCAACAGTACTGTGCCATCCTGTCTACAACCTTCACCCCTGTTGCCAACCTCTGGGTGGTTTTCTTGCTACCAACCTACACTCCACACATCTCCCTTTTCCATTAAGGTTTGAACAGCAAGAGCAATTGTTCACTAACATAACAGTCTTGGTACATACATTTATAGGATATTTAAATAGAATATAACCTAACTTATTAATATACAAATACAAGATGTTTCACACTCAAACAGGTAACCAACTCTGAATGCAGTACCAGTATACATCATTTGAGCAATATATAAAAGAGTTACATACAAAGACAAGACGGTACAAATTTTTAACAGACAACTACTCACATACATACTCCATACACTTGTACCTTTTTGATGGTTTCAATAAACGTCTGAACCTAGATTTGAATTTAATTATCTTAAATTCATTGTCAACAGGTGTGTTGACTAGTGGTCATAGAACCTTGTTCATCACCAATTAGGATGTCCAGGTAAGTGTGTGAAATGCCATGAGGACTTTCCCTACAGTCTTGCTATGTCAAACCACGAAAGCCACTTGTGGGAAAGGCATACCGTACTTGTCATGCAGAGTACGTTCCCCTGGAACTCTACTTGCCTGACTACAATCACTATTGCTTTTGCAAACAAAGTCATTCTCCTGTGTATCATCTGCCCATTAGAGATACATTTAGGAACACCACCAATATCATAAACCACGTCATTCTCCTCACTGCCCTCAACATTCACATCACCCCTACTAGACCGCAGAAGGCCACCATTATCTGGATAAAGTACCCCAGTGGAACATTGAACAATTTTACGATTTGACATTTTCACTACATACGAGTATGGGCAATTAGCAGGTCCAACTATAACAGCTCCTTTTACCCACCCAATAGTGGTCTGTACCCTAACTGCCCCAGACAATGGTGATTCCACTGTTTTGCATGCTCTTGTAACATAGTAAGCTTTCTGTTTATTTTGCTTTAGAAGAAGAGCATTGCAAACTTCCTGATGGTTTCGAAGGGAAGGATTCAAGAAAGTAGGCACAACTTGATATAGATCCCCCCAACCTGGCAACCGACAATGAGTTGAGTGGGCACAATACGGGTGTTATGGAGCTCGAGAAGATCGACATATAGATCCTTCTGAGCTTTGATAGGATTTGTAAGTATTTTCTTAACTGTCTGAAAATGGCTTTCAGACATGCCATTGGACTGGGGGTAGTGAGGGCTCGATCTCTGATGAACAATATCCAATTCAAAAGCAAATTTGTCAAACTGTGATCATGTGAAATTACTACCTCCATCAGACATAACCACCTTGGGGATTCCTAACAAAACAAAAATTGATTTCATTAGCAAATAAGCCATGTACTTTTCCAGCTCAAGTTTTTGAACTTCCACCCATTTTGAGTAACAAACAACTAGAAGACATGGTTCATCATGAAGAAAATATATGTCAACACCTACCTTCTGCCAAGGTCTTTGTGGAATTGGGTTTTGAAGAAGAGGTTGCCAAAATTTGGATATTTAAATTCCTTACATATTTCACACTTTGCAACAAAATTTGTTATATCACATGCCATCACTAGCCAAAAAACAGAGCAATGTGCTCTATGGATACACTTTTTTAAACCTTGGTGAGCAACATGAATAGAACAAAGGATTTCTGATCTCAAAACCTTAGGGGTATTTATTGTCAACAATTTGTGAACACCTCAGATTGATTGGGGTTTGTTTGGCATGCATGAGACAGGGTAACTGATATATACATCTGCGAAGCAGGATTTTACTCTACAGACTGATGCCTGATGCATTCCTATGCTGGTGGATAGCACACGCTACCAAACGACTTCGCCCCATCTTGAACCACAAGCACCCGATGGGAAAGTCACTTCTCAAACAAAACAGTAATGAAGGTGGAACACATGGTCTACCAGAAATGACAGAGACTCAAGGGTACCTTCAACCATATGATCTCAGCATTTACTGTTCGCCACCTCTCTACTAGAAGTTTTCCTGTCAATGCCCCTCTCCGAAGACACTACCATTTTAAATTTGTGCTCCCTCTAGAACAGCCGCAATATTTAAAATTTGCACAGCTGAAGGGTAGCAGGCCTCCAAATGGAGAGTCACTGCCTCCTCGAGCATACAAGGGAAATATGTATATCGCCTCGTGCCAAGCGCCGCCGAGATAAGAATCCCGGAAACTATGTCTACCATCAGAGCTTCCAACTCCCCAGGAGCGGGGATGATTCCCCCGGCACCATTCTGAGAGTCATTGAGCTGGTAAAATTAGTATATAAGGAGATCCAGCATTTGTCTCAGGGCAGTCTGTAATATCTCTCACTACTGTGAAAGCCGAAGAGTGTTCGCCAACGGTGAGCCATGCTACGGCATGATATCTCCTAACCTAATGTTTTTTCCTATTGCTTTTCTAGCAATACATGTTGTTTGCAAAGCCCATTTTATTTTCTTCTTCTTTATGATCTTCCTTGTTTCCAGTCGGAAAACCACATAAATGTTAATGTGTTAAAAGGTAATTTTTTCAATTATTTTACTCTTGCAAACAAAAAAGTAAATATGTATTAAGGTTAGTGGCATTTATAACCTTTATCTCTGAAGATAAAAATATTGTTTTTATTTCACTCTTGTTTGCCAAGTAGTAAAGCAATAATATATTATGTATTTCTTTATCTGCCGCCTCTCACTTCAGAGGGCAGCACCAGTAACATATAACGAATTCTGTGGTTATATTCCTTTTGGCAATTTGTTCAAATTATTTACTTTACCACTGTGTACGTGTGTACACTCTATTTTATTGTCTATTTTTAATGTTACTCTACACTTTGTGATAATTCTGAACCATAGCGGATAGTATAGTTCATGTTCATTTGCCATAAACAGCACTAAAAACGATGACATAATTGTAACATAATGTTATTCTATTTAGCTGTTTTATTTTTGTGTCTCTACGATTGTGTCTGTCTACCGCTAGGAAAGGTGGCATCACAAGTACCATAATAACGTTAAAGTTTTGTATAGAAGTTTTGATTTTTTGGCTATAATGTGTTACGCTTGTTTGTTACTTTCATGTAATTTATTTAATTATGTCAAACCTTTATTTGTTTTTGTGGTTACGTAAATTATATTTAAATTTTTGTTAGACTGTGGGGTCAATATCAGTGGAAAAGGCTACTGATGGGGGAAAATGGTGGTACACACCAAAAGCCATGTCCAAGGTTTTGTTTCACATATTGGGGAAATTTCAATATGAGTTCTTATTCACATACATTGATGATGTTTGTGTTTCTAGTGATGAACACATGAAACATTTGCATCTTCTTTTAACAGCTTGGAGAGACACTGGTTTGACAGTAAATCCAGAAATAGTCAAATGGGCAAAAACGTATGTTAAATACCTAAGATTTGTGATCACAGATGGTCAGTTACTGATGGGTTTGGAGAAGATTCGGCCTATTGTATATTTTCAAGCACCAAAGAATTTGAAAGGAGTTCGGCATTTCCTCGGATGGCAGGGTTTTATGCCAAATTCATTCCAGAGTTTGCGAAAATTTCAGAACCTCTGAATGCACTTGAAATAAAAGGGATGGATTTTGTTTGGGGAACATAGCAGGAAATTGTATTTAGTCAGTTAAACAAAAAATTAGCTTCTCCACCTGTGCTTCATTTGCCTAATTTTGATAAGCCATTTACCTTACAAG
The DNA here is from genome assembly GCA_029891345.1 of Dryococelus australis. Lineage (NCBI taxonomy): Eukaryota > Metazoa > Arthropoda > Insecta > Phasmatodea > Phasmatidae > Dryococelus > Dryococelus australis. The sequence continues at coordinate 234,661,098 of CM056996.1, read as the reverse complement.
TAGATGCTAGTTCGAAGGGTCTAAGTCCATTACTTTTCAAACTGCAAGTAAAGACCTTGTTCCTGTAGCCTATGCTAGTTGGTTTTTCACATCAGCAGAGTAGAAACTTTTGGTGTATGAGAAAGAAGTTCTAGTGGCAATATTTGGCATGGTGAAATTTGCTGACTATTTGGAAGGAGGTGAATTTTAATTGCATACTATCAAGCGCTGAGCTGGTTTTTGTCCACGAAAAAACCAGTTGGCAGATTGGCTAGGAAGTTAATGCATCTTACTAGATTTAATATTTCTGTGAAGCAAATAAAGTGAATTTACAACAGGGTTGCGGATTGTTTGTCCCGCATGTTTGATGATAATGAGTTTTACAATTTAGCCCTATGAAAGTAAGTAATAAAGGAAGCACGTCCAATCAGAAAAGGTTTAAATTTCGGAAACTTTTCCTCAGGCTTATGTAAAGTTACAGCAACACCAGGGAACAGATTCGAAATGTAAAGCTGTAAAAACATAAATAGATTCCCGTAAGGCAGACCATTATGAGGTGCAGAAAGGGTTGATAGGGTATGTGGATCCTAAATCTCATAGTTTTAGTTTTATTGTTTCTGAAGTTTTGAGAGAGCCCATTTTTCAGTACTGTCATTCATAACACCTATTTTGGGAGTCATTTTGGACACGATAAAACTGTGCCTAAAATAAAAGCAATGTTTTACTGGCCTGGATAAAAGCAATCTTTTACTGGCCTGGATTAGCTAAAGAAGTTGAATCACTAGCTAAGCAATGAAGATTAGGCTAAGCTTACAAATCCAAAGACAGCAAGTACTTAGAGTGCATCTGTCGCAAAATTCCCATGGGAGCGTGTGTATCTAGATGTGTTTGGCCCCTGCCACGAACCAAAGCTGGTTTTACATATATATTGGTTGCTGTTGATAGCTTTAGTAAGTTTATTTTCCTTTTTATGACACGCTCTATGAAATCTGTTGATGTTGGAAGCGGTCATTTCCTTTGTTTGGGTTGCCAATGCATCTTGTGACTAACAATGCCGCCTATTTTGTCTCGGCAGAAATAAAAAATCTCGTGCTTTTGTGTGTAAAAAAGTTGATTCAGACAATGCCATACTATCCAAAGGCTAACTTATTTGAAAGGTAATTGGAATTAGAAGGCAGCATTAAGAGCATTTCAGACCTGTTCCCATAGAGATTGGGATACAGTTTTGTACCAACTGTCTCTTGTGTTTGATAATGTTATTAGTGATGCCATGAAGATTGAGTCAGCAGAACTCTTCTTTGGCAGGAGCTTGTTTCATCCTCTCCCTCATACGTGGGGTCTGCACGGGTTCTGTTGGGAGGCCTTAGACAAAAAGGATTTCGATGAGGTTTGGGAGAAAGCTGCAAAAAATCTTCAGAAGTATCATTCTCATTTAGTTTCTAGCAATAATAAAAATGCAGGTACTCTTACTTTCCAGGTTGGCGACCATGTGTGTTTCAGAAGTCCATTACTTGAGCTTCAAGGCAGCTCAGTTTAACATAAAATTAGTGCTGAAATATGTAGGGCCATGTGACAGTGTTGTTAAAGGACGAGAAGAGCCCCGGGAAATTAAATAAAGCACATGTGACACAGTTGAAGTTGTGTGTCCTCTGTTTGGTTTCTGAGAGAAACAGAATCTGCTAGGAGAGGATCTTTTGCTGTATCCTAAGGGATCTCTTTAATATGAGTGTGATATTTTGTTATAGGTTTTATTATATAAATCATCATTTTGTGTGTTTTATCATATATTAAGATGTTTGTGTATTTTTTAGATGTTTCTTATGGGGTCCAGGAGTCATTTCTCCATTCACGTTCATTTTATCTTAATGTGTTTAATCTTCGTGTAGGTTATACGATGTTGTGAGTTTTGTGTGTGATTTGCAAATAACATATATCCAGAATCTAGAAGTATTAGGGCTATAAGATGGTAGGAGTAGGGTTCCTGGAGTTTGCTTCAAATTTTTTCACTTCTGAGTAGTCAAGGGTGACATATATACTGATTGATTGCAATACTAATTACAAGGAACTGCCAGGCATTTGTATGTTTGTTTGAGTGGCAGATGCTGACTGCTGCAACATTATGATGAAGTGCTCATCTTGGTGGCTCCATTGGAAGGGTGTCATTGGAGGGCTTGCCAAGATTGGCCATCTAGACTAATTTTCTGGCTGCTGATCTTCTGGTCCTCACCAGGGTCCAATAATTTGGGGGGTGGAGGATGAGACGGGCTGTCTCATTTTCGTCAAATTTTTCACTTGCCAGCTATGTACAGCCCACCTAGCAACACTCTAAAATGTCTATTATCAACTCCCTTGTTTTTGCCAATTTTTAACTATGCAAAGCAGATGTCCTACCTTTTGATATGGAAACACTATGTCGTTTTCCTGTGCTGCCATGGGCAAGGCAGCCATGGTGGTCAGTCAAGTTGGGGCAGCACCGAACTATGAATGCCTCTGATGGTTTCATATCCCGCACTGATATATACTGCATGGTGCAGCGAAGAGTCTTCAAGCTCGCTGCCAGCAGCGCTAGTGTCACCGTGATGTGTTTGAGCGCCGTCATACGGAAGCGCCACATCTTAGAATGTGGTGATATTTATAAGAAAAAGAGACTATTTTCTTATATTTCAGCCCTCTGATAAGATAAATAAAAAGTGCAATGTTTTACGCTCCTGATTGAGGAGGGGAGCTATGGGTTTGGTAATATATAAGTCAGAGTAAGCTGCAGGCTCATTGAGGAGCAGCTCCTAGGCTTCATGTTAAGATAAGTATTATCAGACCCTTCCAGTCATGTGAAATGGAACATTTGGGAGTCCCTCAGTAGTTTAAAAATTATGTTTGTAAAATTTTCTCTAGATAGGATCTACTCTTTTTATGGGTACCTTCTATTGTAAATGGCTGTATGTTTGTTTCAAAATAATCATTACAAGCCAAATTATTTTGCTTTAAAAACCATTACTGAAGTCGAGAAGAGATTGTTATTCAGAGGTTATCGTTGCCATTTTTATATTTAATGTCGTATAAACCTTATTGTTTTTCTTGTATAGTACCCAGTTGTTTCGTATATGAAAAATATATTTTTCTTACAAAACAACTCATGTTCATTTGAAGACATTCAATTGACTATATATACTCTGCTGAAAAGAAAATGCTGTCATTAAAGATGTTCTGAAGAGTTTAGTTTTGTTCCTTCTTGTCACCCTGGTTGCTACAAGGCATAGGAATATTTCACACTGCTGCCTGTTATTTAATTCTAATAACATATTGTTAATGCTACATGAAATATTAAAAGTAAGCATACCTTCACAAGACCAAGTACGAGCAGTAACAGCAGCAGTAGTCCTCCAACTATCGCAAGAATATAAATATCCGTTGCAACTTTTTCTCGTGGAGCATACAAGTAGAATACTGTACTCACTGTGGTATCATCAGTTCTGCAAAACAATTTTATATTGAAATCTTGAAAAACATAGAAATTTAACATTTCCAAAAATTAAAACTTAAATACATACTATTGTTTATTTTAATTTCCTAATATAATTAATCCCTTTCAATGTTTTACTTATCAGAAAATTTAAACAATTGTATGTATATTCTCATTAAAAAATTAAATACACTTTTTTTCTTATTTTAAATTTTTAGTGTTTTGTAATAACAAACACAGATTATATTAACATAAATGTATTTAGTATATAACTCAGTCATATTGGAAATTGCCAAGGCACTAACACGAAAACATACTGTATGTCAGAAGGTTTAAGTCGCAGTGGCAAATTAATAATTGTGGTTTTCGAATCTTGGACACAAGAACCATTTAAGAGTTGGTAGAAACAGTAAATTGGGTTAATCAACTGCTGCTTCTTCAGTTTTTGGATTTACGTCTTCAATAGCATTAAGAGATGGAAGACATTCAACCAGGATGCATATTTTCAAACTACTGCGACTTCTAAGATTCATCCTATGAAGAGTGTTGAAATTCTGCTTCAGGATTATAAACTTTGAAAACTCCTCCAATTGTCAATTGAACACTATTAGGTACCACCAGAGTGTGTCTGCTTGAAGAGAGTTTTAAACTCTATAACTAGATAAAAATCCATGAGCCTTTTCGAAAATAATTCTGAATCTGAGGTGCATTGAAGACATATAAGCGAAAACAATGGCATGCTTCTATCATCAGTTAGTAAGTTTGTGCTGCAGCGAGACTCATATGGAGAACATATTCTGAAAACATTTTGTTTTATCTAGTAAATAAATTTAAGGACAATGAAGAGAAAAGAGCAATATTTTTTTACAATTTTCAGTGCAAACTGTATAACCATGCAATATCACTGGCAGTGCCAGAATTGACGACTGAGGTAGATATAACAGATATTTTGACACAGTTGACAAATCACTTTGGCCCTAAGCCAAGTGAAAAGTAGAAACCTTTATGTCACAAGCTGGACTTAACGGAACGCAAGTCAATATTGAAATACATTGTGGATTTGTGGTGATTTGAGTATACACTGCAATTTCATGGATTTGGAAACAATGTTGTTCGACTGAGTGGATTTCAGGGTGTGTAAAACTTCAGCATGCACTTCAATATGAATGGGTAGCCAGCCACATGTGAGTTTGTGAGGGGTGACAGACAAAGTGAGAGTTCCACAAGAGAAAGAAGCTGGGTGGGCGTAACTGCACATTGAAAGTGCTGGAGGCCGTAGTGTGATGGGCTTAAGACCCTGTCACACTGTCGGATTTTCCATCAAACTGCTTCCAATAAGTTTGGTGAAATTAAGTTGGTCAGTTATGACATCATCAAAATGTCATAAACGCCGCCATATTTGCCTGAGAAAGTAGGATGGCTTCAGTTTCCATGAAACATTTGAAGGTTGGACAGGTTCTAAAATTTCTTTGATTTTTGGTGGTCTCAGCCAATAAAAGACGTGCTCGACAAAAATGGACACAAATAAACTAAAATAAAGGACAATTGCTGGAAACTAAGTAGGTAATGAAGATAAATAATTTATTTAGAAGCTGTCTGGGCATGAGTGTTATTTTAAGTCAATGTTGCACATCATATTACGAACTCAGAGGCATTAAATGTCATTGTGGAGAAAACATCTCTGTTAAAAAAAATTTTAATATAGTAAAGAAGCGAATATAAATTACAACTTCCCTTACATTTCTGGACTGCATGAAAAAAAAGCAATGTCTCACTATAAAAATTATTTTTAAATAATAATTAAAATTAGATCTTCCATAAAAAAATTTTCTACAGTGCGACGTATTTTCAAACACATTTAAGACCATTTAATAAAATTTGTTGGAAGGAAATCTTTAAAGGCCGTATTTTGTCTTCAAAATGTATTGTCATGTATAGTTGAAGGCGAAAATTTGACAGAGTGAGAGCGGTTTAACACCTTAGTAGTGTTTGTCGTCAGTTCTCCTTACCCATCATCTGCTGTGATCTAGCAAAAACATTGATTTTGAGAGTTGATGAGGGTGAAGCAAGGTGCCTATGGAGTAGCGTGAGAATGCTAACACATGGGAAATGGGAGATCCCCGAGAAAAATCTTCGACCAGCAGCATCATCAGGCATGATTCCCACATGCGGAAATCCGGGAGCAGTCTCCACAGGGAATTGAGCCTGGTTTGCCTTGGTGAGAGGCAAGTACTCTGACGCCTACACCCCCCTCCCATCCCTTTAGTGAGACTAAGGCAGACAGCCTGGTAATACCAAATGGTGTGCTATGGGTAGCCCCTGAGTGGTTAAATATTGTTGACAGATTCATGCACACGTTCCATTTTTCTGTCAAAATGACCATATAAATGTCATCTTACTAATTGTTACAGTTTATTTTACATTCATGTGTTTTGTTTCATTTATTACAGGTGGCCACAACATCCATGTTAAAGATAATTGTGTCAACCATGTTGCTATCAATGATGATAAATAACTAAGTGTGCACATTAAAATTCCCCCGTCATTGTAAATATTGCTCTGTTTGTTACAGCTGAAAGAATATTGATTTAAAAAAATTAAAACAACCAATATTTGTTTCAGCATTGGTAATTTTTTCTTGAATTATTGACACAGACACAATTTTTGGCTCTTAAAGCCTATGTCTTAGTTGCACTACTGTCCCCCGCTCACACACATGACTGCATATGCAGAGTGCCACTTGCTATCTTTATGTACCACCTCCAGGGATGTAAGGATTGCCTTGTATGCACTATGTTGTGGGTTTCCAGGCCACCCACCCAGTTTCAGCATGCCAGAGTTAAACAGGTGGCAGCCACCATTCACTTAGGAGCTCCACTGGTAGATAACTTTGTGTGTATCCTGGTCATCTGGGAGGGTTGGTAGCTTTTTATCTGCTTATCCCCTCTCTCATGTCAGTGCTCAGAGGGAAATTATGCACTGTGTGCAGCCCTCTCAAAGCACTTTATTGCACTGTTGAACCTAGGCAGTTTATCAGGCTCTCATGCTCCTTGCAATTATTCGAGCACTCACACCCCAGATAGTTCAACAGGTTCTCACACCCTGAGCAGTTTTGCAATCTACAGGAAACAGTTCCTCCTTAAATTAGTCAACTGCACAATGCAACATCAAAAAGAAACTGAAAATACAAAGATACAAAGTATATTCAATTGTGCGATGTAGTTGAATATTTTCTTGGTGAGTCTATCCTCATTCATTCTTTTTAGGTGTCCATAAAACTTCAGTCTTCTTTTTTTCATAGTGTCTGTAATTTTTTCGGTATTTCTCTATAGGTCTTCATTGCTCCTCTTGATCCAGGTGTTGTCTGTGTTTCTTTGTGGTCCCTGATTTTTTCTCAGGATTTTCCTCTCTCTTACTTCCAGTTCTCGCAGTGCTCCTTTCTTGTTCATCGTCAGGCATTCTGATCCATATGATGCTTCTGGTTTTATGACTCTATTATAGTGTCTAATTTTGGTTTGGATGGATATTGCTTTCTTATTATATTGGTTTTGTATTATTCTGTATGCCAATTCCAATTTTCTGACTCTTCCTTTCTTTGTTTTTTTTTTCCAGTCCATTTGATTGAATCCATTCTCCTAAATATTTAAATTTATTGACCCTCTTTATTTGTCCATGTTCTGTTTTCATGTATCTTTTCCTGTAGTACCAGTATTCTATATATTCTGTATTTTTGTAGGAGATTTCCAGTCATGTTTTTTTTAGCTATTTCTTATAATGTTCCTACCCTGGTTTGTGCGTCTGTTCTGTTTTGTGTTATTAATGCTACATCGTCGGTAAATGCTAGACATTTCACCCCAAATCTTCCTTTTCCTTGTCCTATACTGACTCCTTTCACTCATTTTTATTCCAAGGCCGTTTCCCATGTCTTCATGATTTTGTCTAGTACAAAGTAGAAGAGACTTGGTGAGATTCCATCCCCTTGTCGAACTCCTGTTTTGATTTTGAATGCTTCGGAGATTTCCCCTAAGAATTTTATTTTGGATGTAGTATCTGTGAGTGTCTGTTCTATTAGCCTTCTGGTATTTTGGTATATCCCTAACTCATTTAATGTCAGGAATACTGTTTGTCTTTCTATTGAGTCATATGCTTTCTTAAAGTCAACAAATGTGACTACAGTGTTCTTATTATGGAGTGTTCTGGCCCTTATTATCGTTTTCAAGTTGAAGATCTGTTCTGCACATTATCTTCCTTTCCGAAACATAAATCATGCTTGATATTCTCATATGTAGTATCCTGTTTATGTACATTTATTGTTAAAATATTAAAAATAACATTATTTTTTGGTGTACTGATATTTTTATTATACCATTTGGGTAGTAGATTATTAGAATTTACTGTCACACATGACGTCTTTCTCAAGAATATTAAATCGACTTCTACTCATCAGTGCGCATCACTCAGCCTCACAGTTCCATGGAGTATGTTTGATTCCACGCTCTACAAGACATCATAACTGTACTGTCTACCCAAGGGAAAAGATGCACTCTCCAATCCCGAAGAATTGTACTGTTAACCAGTCGAACCACCGAGACTATGCATCTAGATCATCCAAGTACTTTTTCACACCGCCGGATGGCACCACTAGTACGATCGCTGAGACATGCATTACCTGGAACCAGAGACAGCCAGTGATGTCACACACTCAGAGGATCTAATTCCATTACAGCTGACACCCCCTCCACAATAGACCAAGGGTGAGCAAGGAAGAGTATAAATACTGGGGCCTGGCCCTTGGTCTGTTCTGTCCCTTCACTGCCCTGTCTGATACAGAAGGAACCTTCAACTACTCTCCTGGTCTTCACCGCGCTCTTGGTGCCGAAGATCCTCCACTACCTTCAATCTTCACCGCACTTCTGGTGCCGAAGATTCCTACCGATCTACCAGTCCTTGTAAAGTCATTATTGTCTAACGTCGACAAACACTGAAGACATCTGCTGCCCCTTCAGGGCTACACTGCAGCACAGCCAAAGTTCAAGTTCTTTTCATAGCACTTTGTCTACCTACCCTGTCAGCTTAGGATCAGGTTGCTTTCACATGTCAATGTGTAGTTAGCTTCTGTTACGCTCCCATTGATAGTAGGAGGTAGTGCAACACCACCTTGTTTATTTCTTTACATGGAAGAAACTAGTTTTTATCCACTTAAGGGTATCTTTCCCATAGCTATAGTACCCTTCCCTGTAAACATCAGTTCCGTTAGAGGTACAGCAAGTTACCAGCAAATTTGTTCCAACTGCCAAACACTCCCACAAAAAAAACACACCTTGGATGGCCACCCTTTCTGTGCACCACGGTGTACAGAAGAGCCCCGACACTAGGTACTCCTTCTCTTGGGGTTAGCTTGTCAGTCTGGAGTCTGCTCTTTTTACCATACTTCTGGTGCCGGAAGGAGTACGTATCTGGGTCTGGGGAGACTGATCCTCAAGAGGAACTCACCCACGTACTGGGACCGTCAGCCAGTGAGACCTGACTCCCAGTATCAACCATGCTTCTGGTGCTGGGTACTGAGATAGGGATAGCACATTGGGTTGGTGGAGATCGTAACGTCGAAGTACACCAGAGTAGGACCTCAGCGTTACCTGCTCCACCTCCGCAAGGTTTGATTGTAGCTTCTCTTTCCCCACACCTTACTCCAGTCATAGTGGTATCTGCAAGAGAGTAACAAGGGCTAAGACTATCACTAAGCACCAACCGTAGCCTAGCCCCATCCCCACTGGACTCAAACACCTCAGTCCCCGGGAGCAAACACGAGCCCTCTGTCGCTTGGAGAGACCTGTTTTGCAAGCCTACAAACCAGCTCTCTTCACACCACCTACCACGCTCGATGGTATTCAACATCCAGTACTACTGGCCTACCTGAGTGCACGAGACAGGTCCCATGACCTAACGAATCTGTGGTTTTGGGGAATCCAAGTCAGTCGTCCCCAGCATCAACCAGTATTTGTAAACACCCGCCACTTAGTACACCAGATACAGGGGCCAACCCCGGTTCACTGTGGCTCAAGCCTCAGAAGATACAGTAGCCACCATAGCTCAAGCATTGTCCAAGTATACCGGTGAGAGTGGTCCCACCGAAAGTGCAAAATAGTACTTGCCGTCCCAGATTTCGTGCCCTGCCGCCAGAAAGCCACATGGCCAGTATTGAACTCTGGTCATACTCCAGTTCTATGCAAGGACTAGACATGATAACAACCTGGGTGTATCTGCCTTAGCGCTACCAAAACACTTGGGGTAGTGACATACCTCTCTTGCTCACAGGATGTCATGCGTCAAATTATTGGGTTTTTTTTTTAATTTGTGAAAAACTTTTCAAGCTTCAACATTAATTGAACTTCATCAAAAGTGATATCTGTATTCAATAACTAGAATTAAGTTTGCTCATGTCAGTAGTGATTTGATAGTGTGAAATACCCTTTGCTGTCTAGTGTCAGTGGTGGCTCATGTGTCAAAAGAGTGGTGACACTGTGACTAAAGCTGCCAGAATTATGCAAAGATAAAAATTAAATAAGAGGAGTGTGCAATGGTGAAGCAAAAGTTATTTTTTTTGGATACCAATAACTAGATAACCGTTAAGCCATATGTACTTATAAATCTTCCAATTTCTTTCATAGGTAACATTTTATGTAATGGAATGTCCTGATAAGAGATTTATATGAATGCATATTTCTGTCAAACTTCTGACAAATTGGAAACCTGAAAAATGCATTGCTAAACACTGCAGAAATTTTGTTCAGATAATTTGTTATTCGTTATCCAATATCAGCATCACTTTGCACATTGAAAGCCGCTGCTATTTTTAGGACAACAGTTCATTATATACACTATGTCTGTGATGAAGGCGACTTTTTGACAGTTCTAAGGTAGTGGCAGTGTTGCTGTTTTGATGACATATGTACCCTGTCACCTGAGCTATTCAACAATGCTGTTTTGTATTGTGATGTGAAACAAAAGAGTTTTGATGAAACCGGTCCTATTCAGAGCATGCTATGTTCTGAATGTCACCAAACTGTTGAAAAGCAGCCTTTGTTATAACGTGCCTGGTGTTATAGGGCCTATGCTGAGGTGAATGTTTGGCTGTTAAGAACATTTATATGGGTGCTAGTTGCTCAGTGAATGCTTGGAGCGACACGAGACTCTCTCAGGAGGTGTTTGGCTATGGCTATCCCAGCCCTATAATTCATGTTTCACTCATGATGTTAGCGGATTCGTAGGCCATTCCGAATGCCCTGTGATCATTATACAGTTTGATTATTACACAATAACAATATATATCAATCACTTTCCCGGAGAAGGTCAGGCCCTGGAATGGCCAAAAAGTGACCAGGTTGATAAATGATGGAGTCGAACACAATATCTGTATAGGCACAAGATTTAAATATGTTAAGTTCACTATACAGTAGACCTGATACTCTTAATTCTAACTAAGCAAACTCAACGCACCAAGCTCCATCAATGAGCTCAAGTCTATGCGTCAAGTTAGCAAAATTCTAAATAAACTCTCCGGTCAAAGTCACGAGAGTGGTGGACAAGACTCAGCGGCCAGTATGGATAAGGTTCAAGAGAAAAATTACATTATTGCAGAACAGGGCTGCTGGTAGATGTTCTGTCCAACTGGTATGGTCTGACCTGACTCTGAAGCGCAGTTGAATGTTGAGGTCCTGGTTTTGTCTTTCCATCGGATGATCCCTCGGGTGGTAGGTAGCTGTGGTATGTGTTCGATCCTTCAGGAGCACATTTCCAGCCTGAGAACTGGATCTCATTGTCGATCAGCAGTGATTTAGGGTATCCCCACCATGAAAAAAAAAACTCATTCTGCAGTGTTTTCGCGACCGTGGTGGCAAGGGCTATAGAGATGGGAAAGGCCTCAATCCAGCACCAGAATTTGTCTGTGACTACGAGGATGAAACGCTTACCTGTTGTGGTATATGGGTATGGCCCCAACAAATCCAATGCTATGGCCTCAAGGGGGTTTTGGTACCCAAGGCTGTTGTTGCTGGATACTGTCCATGCGTCTACATTTAATGTAATTGCACTTTATGCATTGTCATGTGTACTCCCGGGTGTGAAATGTTATACCGCACCAATGGTACCATTGGAGGATGAGTTTACATGGTTGATTGGCCTCTGCGTCTGGTGTTAACATAAACAAATTGTAATTCTCTCGTCCAGTGGTTCCCAGTTGGCTAAAAGTTGCAAAAATTGTTCCTTCGATTTTAGTGTAATACACAGACAGACCTTCAAACCTCTTTCTGTAATAAAAATTTTGTGTAAACATCGCCTCAAAGTAATATTAAATTTTATATGTAACAATTAAAATATATATTTTATGACTAGCTGTTTATAATAAATATTGGTATTTTGAAAATATGTGCATTTAAGGAAGTTGTACAGTATATGTAAATTATAACATAGATTCTTTAGTTTGTTCCACAGGCTGCCAAACAGTAACACTATTCTAATGGAACATTTTGTACAAAAAATATGAAATTTACTGCACAACTTACAGTTCATTTGCTTCATGTAGTATGGCAGGTTTTGTTATGTTCACTGATCCATCCGTTGAAAACATTATCACCCCATTCTTACCAACAAATGGAACTGAAAATAATAAAAAATTTTAGACATATTTTTAATATAGAAAGGAATTCATATACTTCTTATTTTACTACAGTATTAACAGCTATGTTAAAAACTAATTAAAATTCCTTTAAATAATACTGTATAAAGACTATGGCAATCTGTAATTATGTAATTATATGCTTATGTATTACCAATTACATTATGTATCCAATACAGAAAATAATAATAAAATACAACTTAATTTAAAAATAATACCTTTCAAAATAACATTAATGTTCTCAAACACATGTACACAACACAAATATGCTACAGTATTCTGTAAATGTAGTTTCACATCATTCTGACACAAAGAAATGTCAGTGTTATATCTTGTACTGTGTTCATTTCATGATAGTTTGTGTAATAAAAATATATATAACATTATACACAGAAAAGATTTTTTGATGATTGTGCCACATCTGCTACACTACATGAGAACATGAATACTCATTACTAATAAGTTTTAATACGCATGGTGTGAACTGCTGAGAGATTTCTTCAACCCACGTACAGGACATTGTTAGGCACTGTGTAACCACCTGAGAACACACTTTGGGCAAGCTACAACATTAACGAGGTGAAATCTACCCAATGATTATCCCATACTACCTGTCAACAAGCTCAATAATGAGGCATTTTACTATGACATACATCATAAAAACAAGTTAGCTATAGGTAGACAGATTCTCCTCTTATAAGAGCTTTTTAAATAAATTTTCTCATATCTCCTCAATTGTGGGTATTAAAATGACACACTTTCAGCAGTAACTTAATCTAGGTCGGGAGGAAAAAAGTCGGGTGAATAGATGGACGTAGAATCGCTGCATTGTTTTTGGAAGTTAGGAAGGAATTGTAGAACAATGAGTCTTGCTTGGGTGAATGCACTGTTAGGTGGAGAAACTAAAAGTTGTCTTCACCTTGTCGGGATGTTTGCACCAAAAACCCTCCCTAAGTTGTTTAAAAAACTGAAAGTAAAATGTGCAATTGATGGTTTGAATAGCAGGCAAGAATTCCTTGTAAACAATTGAGTAAATGTCAAAAAAAATATTAACATAGACTTTGACATGGTTGTGTACTAGATGAGCACATTTATTGGCAGTGGTGAATTTTGTGACTTCCACTTCGATGACTGCTACTTAGTATCAGAATCTTAATCATGAAGCCATGATTCATCACTGGTTATGATACTGGAGATGAAGTTGCGGTCGTTTCTGACTTGAGTACCATATAGACCGAAACTTGTTAGACTTTCTGTTCATTCCTCAAGTAGTCTTAGCACATATATAGTAGAAATGTATCTCATGTTCATAACCTCAGAAAATATGTGTCAAACTGTTCTTTATTACTATTCTACTATGTAACAAATATAATCTACCCTATTATCTGCTTGAACAGCCTCGCAAAATTTTGTTATGGTTTTTGTCTTTGACAACATTTGTCCATCCTTGAGCATTTTCCCACAAAATAGTTTTGCTTTGCCTCATAGCATTATCTTCAAAAACTACTTGCAACACACAGAAAGCTTCTGCAGCAATTTTTTGTGTTTAAGATATTATTTTATGGAGAATCTTTGCTCATTAAAATCCACTGCATCTGCTGAAAATAATATTGCATAATCACTAGAATATAACCTTACAAAAAAAGTACTGAACAGAATGTGTCTTCTCAGTTGTAATGCTTAAGACTGACTGTTTTACAAAGCATACTGCTAGCCCCATCTAGCAGTGGAAGGACATACTGCATCTGCTTAACTTGCACTGTTAAAATGCCACCAACTTTGGGGTAGCACTTCACACCATGCAAGTAAACCAGTCTTACAATGCATCACGTAACAAAACAACCTGTACAGGAGCTAGTATCGCTGCATCGTTCTTGAACTGACAGGATGGGATCAGTTTCTTCTGAGGTAAGGGCTGGACAACATTGGATGTGCTGGTGTTATAGTTTCATGACAGCACTGTGGATAGAGACATGACAACAAACAACATAGTGAAGCCTAATGCTTGCTTTATTTAATCTCATAGCCACTTCTGTTTCATGGAAACTTTTCAGTACAGTACATACATGCATTAGGTCAAATACTAGCCCACTGTGTCATATGAAGTTTTCGTTAATTTTTGTTAAAGCTGGGTTGAGCATAACAAATCAGTTTTTAATGTAGCATTTACTTCATGTAAATCATCATGTATATTTGGCTGACCCTTAAGAGGCCATCGTTGTTAAAAGCCATCCAAATCTTTCACCTCAACTCAACTTTGGAGGCCGAATAGTTTACAAGATTGCAAGAAACAGAAACAAAGAACAAACAACCATATACTTAAATCTGTTGTATCAACAATTACTGTAACAAGCATTTAAAAATCTTAAGTGAAAGTAATTTTGCTAAAGCATATAATAAAACTTAAAAGCACCTTTCCAGTTCTCTACTCCCAGCAACAAATGTTGGAGCAAAAATTCATTCAATTAGATAATTTCAACATCAGTGCTATAAAACAAAAGGTGTATGAGTTTTACATACTAGAAAATTGTTTCAGTCCTCGAGGAAATGATGGCATTCTAAACTGTGTTTAGGGAAATTTGTGTAAAAATAGTTATGGAACTAAAATTTACATGCATAAAATGCCAGTAATGACACACACTACTGCTAAATAAATAGCAGAGAAATTACAATTTGTGCCATCGGTTCACCCAAGTTAGAGATTCCAGGAATTCTGGTCAGGAAATTGTGCACACTTAAAAAATTGGGTTTTGATGTGTTGGGAACACTGAAGTTATGAGATGCCGCGAAATGAACTCAAAATTGCGGCACAGCCCCCCCCCCCCTTTTTTTTCATGCAAGCCAGCCGTGTGTGTTGCTTCACAGTCCTCACTCAATGTAACATATTCTTTGATCCTTTGGCAATCGAGTGGTGTAATTTAATTTTGAATGTATACAATAGATTCCCAGCTGCAATGCCAAACTGTATCCCCCGATTTTGTTATCATCTGATTTTCTGGATTTTCTCGCACTATTGTTGCAAATTCAAAGACATATTCACGTCAAAACTAACATACACCAGTCACACTGTTTGCTTGCTAACAGACTGAAACTGAAAGGTAGAAAACTTATTTTAATGCATGCCATTATACAAAGAGGCTTCGTGGCCACTGTTGCTATTTAAGACAAAACAGAATATGAGTGATTGCTACGAAGACAAAATACAGAAACTTTTCCATGAAGGTCAAGTGTTTCTTTCAGAAAAAATATTCCCTGGGGGAAATGGGGAGGGGTAGGAGGAAGTTAAAATCATTAAGCTTACTATATTCAGATGAATGAATAATTAATGTTTAGATGAAATACAGTTATAAAGTGTAATTATTGTTTTGTTTTGGTCCACATTCAAAGCAGACATATTCCCTTTGTCTTTTAGTGGCATACGCTCCAGAATTCTGTGTAATAATTCTTTACTTGGAATTTCTTCTCCTTCAATTAAAATCCTCGTGCAGTGATTCAGTGAACCTTACTAAACCAACCCCTCGTGATTCCCAGAAATAAGGTAGTTAAGACAGGTTGGTTGGTATAGATATTTTGGGGTATTTTGGATCAATTATGACTCAACCCCAACCCTTACATACCTATATTTGCCAATTTTTTGCATATCATCTGAAAACAATGATACCCTGTAACATTTTTGGGTGACAAGGTTACTACTACCTTGTCACCCAAAATGTAAAAAACGTTCAGCGGTGCAAAGTTTTACTAAGAATTGAAAGTCCATGTTAAATTATCATTGGCGTAAATTAATATGATTTTTGCATTAAATAGAAATTAAAATCATTAGTCAGACATCTTCTGAATAAAATGATATAGTACTTATGTAGCCAACTTGCCCATGTTGTCGTAAATGTTTCAATATTGCACGGCAACCAAGTGTGAAGTCAATTTTTGGTGGCTTCTTGTGGGGAGAAATATCCTGTGTATTTGTTATGGGAACAGTTTTTTATTTCAAAAGAAACATGTCTCCTGAATAAACTGGTATCCTGGGAGGGCATATATGAAACCTCGTTGTCGTCAAATAATCTATAAGCACCGAGTGTCCATAACTTCGGCAAATGTCAAATTTGATTTATTAATTACAGAAGGTCGTAAAGAAACCAAATTTAATGACCATACTTATTTGCCTGTGCATTCAAATTTACAATTAAAAAAAAAAAGAATCGTTATTCACTTCAAATATGAGGTAGGGATTAACAAGGTGCAATTGCCATTAAGGTAACTTTGCCATCATAGACAGAGTTGCTTCTCACACGCTGGATGCGTCATGGGAGGGGAGGGTGGCCACCGCCAACTAATGGCATGCGTGATAAATAAACTGCCAGGCACCTACAGACCACACCCATGGACAGCTTGCCTCCCCTCCACCAGGACGTCACTCCTACATCTGACTTCATGCACGACTAATACTGTTCTCCAGATGAGTACAACCATACCCAAGGATTGCTTGCATGTTCAGTATTAATTATTTGTACACTCATAAATGCATACACTACTGCAGTGGACATTTTCATATATCAACACATACTGTTACCATCTTAATACAGCGGACAAATTTTTTTGCACTACTCTACCAAAATAAAATATACTCATTTCTTCAAAACACTTCAAAATGTAAAATATTTTTATCATAAATTTAGAGTACTGTAGGTGGTATATATTATTTTAAAAAAGTGTTCTATTGTTTATGTTGTTCACCATATGTAACTACATGGTGATTTTTTATTTGAGTAAATACAGCAGACTTGTGTAGTTGATGCAAATATTAAATTTAATTGCAAGGCAATGTTTATATTGACATGAAGTGAAAGGATATGCAAACTAAAGGAAGAATAAAATATAACTGCTTTCAAAAGTGCTCACTTTACCATATAGTGCAACAAGCTAGGTTTTTTCCACTCATTTAATAAAATCATAAGTCTGTATAAAAGGTGCAGGTCGTCGACAACTGTTCACAAAATCAGCTAAAAACATCACCAAAACGGCGCCAAAAAAAACTACGCATTATAAGTGGTTAAAAAGCAGTAGTAGGAAACTAAGAGAATCAAAGTAGTAATAACAAAAGCAATGTCAAAAGGCAAGACAGCGAGAGCAAGTCATGCCATTTGGCAGCCTGAGGGGTGGAGGATGGGTGGACAGGTGGAGTAAACAGGTTTTGCCTAGTGCTGGCAGCCAGCACTATGAACAGCATAGTGCTCACCAAGAGAAATGTACTATGCAAAAAACAAAAAAGTGCCACAATTTTATTTTTCAATCAATTTCCTTACAATGTTCAACCTTTTTTTCACACAAATCTATACGTACATATCAAAAACGAGCTGTTATAGAAAGAAAGATGAAATAAATTGGGTTCATATAGAAAGTTTTTTACTGCTTCCCAGTGAATTCATTATTCTGTTCATTGCACTAAATAACTCTTCAACAATGGTTGTTTATATTGGTGAAGGCTGTTTGCCGTAAATATAGCACATTTTTTGGCTGTGCTTGAAAGTTATTTTCAACGTATGTGTATTCTTTTGCCAATTGTTAATATAAAAATTGCCATGTGACCAATAACAACAGTGTATACTCTCTAAGCTCTCAGAACTCAATGTCTGAGGCTACAATAAAATCTACATTTTTGGTTATAATGCCTGGTGGGAGGGCCTTAAAAAGTGCTCACTTTAACATAAATAGTTCATATTGTCAGTATTTTTACACTAGTAATGCTAAAGTTCATCATAGCCAATAGAAAACTGAAGCGTAAAAATTAATGATGATACAATGTCGTTCATATTGTAGGCCAACATTTAAATTACTTCAAATCTGCTCACAAATTATCTTGGTCTATGCCATGCAAATACTGACAGTGTATATAAACACCTAACTCTTTCATATGCTGAAAGTGATTAAATGATTCAGATGTTAACATACTCTGCAAGTATTTACATGAAATCTGCCAAAATTATTTGCAATCAAATCTTAAGTATTTTTAATTTTTAGCATCCAATGTGAATGACAATGTATCACAATTAAATTATACTGGTATTCTTCATTGACAGAATGAAAAAGACACTGAAGAAAATGCTGACAGCTGTGAGGGACAATGATTTCAGGGTAGGTTCTATAGAGCTTTGCCACCCCCTATCCATATGGCCTGAGTGTTGAACTTGTTGATAGCCGAGGCACCTAAGAACCTACTGTCCACAGTGGCAGCAACAAAAATAACAGAAGACGCCATCTAATAGGTCCCTTTCACCTGATGTTAACGTAACTTCCGCCGGTTGCTTGGTAATCAAGAAAGCCTAGGAGTTAGCACGGGCCACCATGTTTGTTCTACCTGGAATAAATATGTTCATGTTTACATGCTGTGTTCTGATTCAAAGGGTGATTTGTACCTTTCAACTACCTTGTAAGCACCATATCCCAAGAGAGAGGAAGGTGACCGCATCTTGCCAAAAAGTTTCCGACAAAAGAGTAGGACTGGAGGCTCTCTTAACTGGGCAGTATGTACGCTGCAAAACACTACATGACTAGCTGGCCACCCATACTGTGAGCCCACTGCAAAAAGCACTTGGTGCGCATGTATGGTAGAGCCCCGTACTAGATACACTCCAGGAAGAAGCAATTGTACCACCCAAGTCAGCTAAGCCACTCAATCCACCATGAGAAATTCACCGGTTAGAGTGCCAGGTCTGACAAGATGTGGCCCGGTAGCCTCTGAGCAGCTCATGACGAAGCTTTGCCGCCACCCCAAGTTAGCTAATCAGTTCCACCCACCGCATGAGATTCGCCGGTTGAAGTACTATGACTGGCATGGCGTGACGTTAATACATCTTGGTACTATGCAAAGGAATTCCATCATCGGCCCCTTGCTTCCTGCAATGACTTAGAACCTACCCCATGCCATTCACCTGATGAGGAGGGACTAATTGGGCCGATAAGAAGGCAACTATGGCTCGTACAGCCAACCAAATGCCAAGAAATAACCCATCCCAGTCGACCGTCAGCCTTTCCTTCACTTTTGGGAACAGGCAAAAGACGCCCACCAACTGCATAGGCCTCACTCCTCAGTCTTCCCATACCATTTATTCTAGCCACCATGAAGACTGGTGGGACCTCTAATCCAATTGTCCGCCTTCGGCTCAGACTGTCAGTGCGCCTGGGCTTCACCAACACCATTCATCGATTGCCGCCGCCTATGGCCATCACGCTTAGCCCAACAGACCTAGGACCAGACAGCTCCACCTGCAAACCAGCTGGTCCTTGACAGGGCCCTGAGAGTCATATACAGCAGCCTGCCAACGGGCAGCCTCAGAGTCAGCCTGCAGACGGTAAGCCAACATCTACTGCCAACCCCGCTGCCTTAGGCGCATACATAGCTTGCAGCTGCCCAACCAGGTCGTCTCTGTATACCTGCTTCTTAAGAGCCCGGGACAACCTGCAGTAACCAGCCCATAAGGCCACCCACGGTTCTCTGTGTGAATCCACTCAAAAACCCCTCATAGACTAGGTGATGTGCCAAGTACCCCAACCGTCATACACCAACATTTTTATTTCACCTGTGCATCCAGCCTGGCACTTCCATTCATTCAGAGGGCCCTTAAATAATCATGTCACCTTAGGGCATTTGTCCTTTAACATAACGCAGTGTATGTACCTTGGGATCGTTCAGACAGACTCATGTAACTATTTTCGAGTAGTACTATCTTTTTACAGTTTTCTTAAATGTTTTGGGTTCATGTAGTGCTCCATATATTTTGTTGTAATTTGAATGTGTATTAAATGCCGGATGACTCTGCATCTGACACGCATGTGGTCACTCTTAACTCCTACGCTAAAGTGACCCAGCCTCTCTGTACTTGCATTTGATGTGCTCCATGGTCTATAATGGAGCAGATGATAGGATATTGGCATCAACCTACTTGCCACGTTGCAACGTAACGACCCTGTTAAGTCTCTCTCCTCAATGTATGACAGTGTGCAAAATCACAGTCTGGGACCCTGGGATTATATATACCGCTTTTCTTCCACCTACTGCTTCACCAGTTGATACAGATAACAATGTAACGCCCGGCAATGTGTGGCAAACTATGACTAACACCTCGAAAGTCATGAGTACAGTGAAATGTGTAAAGGGAACGGGCTATGTCATGTAAATGCAACATTGGTATTTCTTTTCTTTCAGCTCTCTCCCTGGTTGGGTGCACTAACACCAAGGCTGCTCATGGAGAGTAATAGTAACTGTGAACTACTGTTGGTTTCTGAGCAAACTGTAGAATGAGTGTGGTGAATGGTATGGGTGCACACATGTGTGCTGTGTGCGTGTGCTAGTGCTAATCACTAGGAAACCATGCTGTAGGCATGTGTGGCAAAGTGTGAATGTGCATGGACCCAAATGTGGCTAGCAGAATGAACTTGAACCCAACTCCTGAACAGTACAGACACTGCTCAATGTTAGTGTGCATTAGACACTAATTAAGCGGCGTAGTGTGTGAAGTATCACTGCCATACACATGGTGACTGTACCAGTAGTCGTGAACACTCATTTTTCACATACAGGCACATACGCTTTGTGAAGCGTGTTTTGAGCCATCTATCAACTTTGAAGCAGCAAAACCTCCGTGACCATCCAAGCACTCATGAAGTGGGTACTTGACATGTATATCAGCCTATTCACAGCGGTGTACTTAGTCAAGACACTCGAAACCCACAGCCTTACCTCCACTCTCCATAAGTGCCATGTTGGCTTGACCAAACTTCCATATCTGGGGCATGTTGTGATCGAGCAGGGCAACGAACTATCTCCAGAGCAGTTGCAACTGATAGATGAGAACCCCCCCAAATGCACAAACAGCTACAGTAGTTCATAATTCTAGTGAACAAACTATGCAACTACATCCCAAACTTTGCCACTATCACGGCACCCCTCACCAACCTACTGTCGCTCAAGTAATAGTATTGTTCATCGGATGCAGGTTCCATAAATGCCGCCTACTTACCAGCTCGACTACTGCCACCATTTCTATGTACAGACAGACTCGAACCAGGAGGGTTCGGGCACAGCATTGTACCAGCTGGACGATTAGGGTGAACACCTCGTTGGCGACTACATGAGCTTGAAATTTGGTAATGCTGAGGGAATTTACGACGTGAACAAGTTGCTTAAGTGCTACTGCCACCACCTTGGCGGCAGTGAGTTTACACTGAGGACAGATAACCAAAGCTTGCTCGGGTTTGAGAAGGTGCAGAACTCGAAGTCCAAGTTCATCCGGTGGATCCTGGTGTTCCAATCGCTGAACTTTATTGTTCAGCACGTTCCCTGCAACTACAAGCTAGCTGACAAACTGTCTCGCCACCCGAACCCCGACCGCCAGGCATGAGACGATACCACCTGAGGCTACATTATTCCACCATTCTGTTGCAGTGAGCAAGATGACACCAGCCCCCAAGCCAGCCCCAAAAGCATTGTGCATGATAACACAGGTTAACCTGGGTAAAACTTTTGATGAAGTATGTTGCAAGGTCCTTTGAACGCAGATGATGGATGAGTTTGCACAAATCAGGCAGTCAGCATTCAAGTCCGGGCACCTAGATCACTACAGGAGGGGTTAACAGCATTCTCTTATGTGGCGCATGCCACAACAATGCCTCCAGGAGGCTATTCGTGCTGCTGCCAGCCAATGTAGCCATGCAACAAAAACACCACAATGACACCTAAGCAGGCTACATAGTCACCCTTGATGTTATGGGCTCCTACAGCAGTGACCTACCTCTTTAATTGTTGGGTGGAGGCATTCCCCACCAGCAATACCCTGGTCAGCACAATCGTACACTTGTTGCAGTCATAATATTTTTCCCAATAGGGTTACCCCTGACCAATAATGGCACACAATTTGTGGTTCGTAGATTGCGAACAGACTGCAATTGCTGGTTCATGAAACACCATACCATCCCTGTCTACCACTCACAGGGCAATCCAACTAAGCGCTGAAACCAGGAAGTGAAAGCCCAGTTGCAGTTGTCTATCAAAGAAGATGACATGAAGTGGAACGTATACATGCCTCGGCCATTGTTTCCTTTATACAAGTACACCAATGCCGTGGGCGGGGTGTCGCGTATGCAGCTGCTGCAAGGGCGAGAGCTGCCAAGGTTGGGTCAGCTAGAGGTGCAGGACCAGGAGGACCTGGAAGAAAGTCCCACACACTGTGGAGAGAGGATGAAGCGCAAAAGGGACTTAGCACATGCCCATCAGGCAGTGTATATATTGGGTCATATTTCCACCACCTAATCTCTCCCCCTGCCATAGAAAGAATGTGCACACATGTGTACACCCTCAGTTTTGGTGTAAGATTAGCCTCATATTGAATGTGACCTGGGACCATAGTAGACTGTACAAGCACTTCATCCTACCTTGTATGGCTCAGTGGTGGCAGGCCACAAAATATCGACCATGATGATCTGCACGCAAGAAATGACCCAGACAGTGATCATATCAGGCCGGACGCAGGCACCTCCACCAAGCTGCCCGACCCAGAGGGTGACATAGACTTATTCACAGTGTATGTGATCCCCCCCGCACCAAACTACAGAACAGCGACATGCTCATTATGCCCAGGGACACCAGGTTCAGCACACCTACTTGCACAGGGACTCCATGGGACACAGAATGTACTTCAGCCACATCCTCGGACTTCGCAGGATTTCCACTAGAGGACTCACGGCCTATTGTCGAGCAGCCTCTGTCACGACCAGATATGCCACAGACATCCTGGTTCTATTGGCCACCAGACATTTCCCTGAATGACTCTCATTCTCCGCTATGTGGTGGTTGAGGTGAATCCTTGCACCACTCGATGTCTTTAACATTTTGGAAGACAAGAAGATGCTAAGTATAAACCTCTCAGATATAAATTTTTCAGAAGATGCCTACCTGTTAAAATTAATTTATATGTATTTTTTAATATGTCATTTCTGTACTAAATGTGGATTTAAGACACTTGTTAAATTCTTGTGCTGCTAGATGTTTATAACATTTTGGGAGAGTAGGAGAGGGTAAGTTTACACCTCTTAGGTATCATATTTTTCAGGAGACATCTGCCTATTAGAAAAATTACATTTAATTTAAACAACGTGTCATTTTCGCGCTAGAGACGATTGAACACAGACTTCATACAAAAAAACTAATTTTGACACACTCACGCACACACACACACACAAAATCTCTTTTAAACAGCCCGAGCGCAGTCTATTGAACCGTCATCGCGCAAACTGTTGCATCACACGTGCAGTGCGGTGAAGGCTAGGTAACAACCCTAGAGAGGGGGGAAAATTCACGTGCTCTGGGTTAGGTGTTATTGATAGGCAGTCTATCACTCTCAGTACGAATATGGCCACGGCAGGAAGGAGAAATTGATTTTTAGAGACTTGGGGAAGATGTTTACAAAAAGGGCATAAAAAAGAGAGTGAAATAGAAAACGCTTGTTTTGTTGAAAGGGTCACACCTCCAGCAGACGCTGCTAATAAAAAATGAGGTAATCTCAGTGTAAAAAAAAACTGCTACAAGGAGCCCGCTACTATGACCGTGCTCTTTCCAGCTAATGATATTCACCTATATTGGCATGAACTTATATGCTGCCACATTAACAGATGTTTTGCTTTGTAATTGAAACCAGACAGCATAATTCATAAGTTTTCTTAAAGTCTACAAAAAAATTTAATCTTAAAATTTAATTAAATAATTGAAAATTGCAAGGGAAAAGCCACAGATTTTTTTTAAATGTAAGTGTATAAAATAAAATAATCAAACTTACCAATATCCGCTATGTTAATTTCCATGGTCAAAGTTATTCTTGCAATGATATGATTATTGGTGAATGGTCTTGTTAAACACTTTATGGATATGCACTCAATATTGCGGGTTAAATTACTGCAATTGAAATACAAGTGTGAATTCAGAGTAATAGAAGGAGCAATAGTAGTTTGTGAGCTTTCTACAAAGCTCTCATTAACGGAGCGCTTGCTTCTCACAGTTTCAACTTCCGCTATATCTTCATATTGATATTTGTAGGTAATGTTACTACTGCATACTAACTTCTCATAAAATTTCTTGTCATTCTGAGTGGCCTGCAACACAATAAACGTAGTTATAATAAAGCTTCAAAGTACAGAAAAAAATATCTCAAAAAGAAATATAGAAAAACCTTTCAGGGAATCTCTTACAAGAAAACAGCAGAAATAAAAAGTAGTTTAAACAAAGTCAGAGTAAATAAATCTTAATTACCTCTGGACTATAAATATTGATTAGCTTTATAGGCTCTTGGCGTTCTGCTACATGGTACAACCACGGCACGTTAAATATCACTTCCACTTCATCCACTGAGCTCTGCTTGAATTTTTGAACCTGTAACATACAAAACTTATTTAAGTGATTTTATATTATATGCAAGAAGGGAGTTATGACAGTAAAAGAAAGGCTTGTCATGTCTTCCTGGCAAATGGTTTTTATGCACGTTCTGTACATTACCAACTTCCTACTTTCAAATAAAATACAATCTTCTCTGAGTTATCTGAACATGTAGCCTCAAAATTACAACTTTCATTAACCTGCCTGTCTATACATTATCACAGTTGTAATGTGAAGCAAAAACTGGAGTCACGAACTCACACAAGTAAGCTGAGGTAAAAAAGATGTGTATTGCAAAATAACCTAACTGTGCAACACCTAAAATAATCAGTGCCAGCGGGAAGGTACTGAACAGCGTTTAAAAATTAATTAAATTTCTGGGGCACTTAAAGATATTACCCATTGTAACAATTATAGCTTATGCTAGTTTTAGCAAAGACAAGTTTATTTATATTCCAGTATAAATTATATTTCAATATAATTTGGTTATTAAAATAATAAAATTTAATGTTGCACGTAAAATAACTTACTTCTCTCACAGAGTCTGAATTCATAGTCAATGATGTAGCAAAATACTGAGGAGTTTGGCGCAATGCATTTTAAATAACAACTCCAGCGGCTCATGTGGCTGGCGGTCTTCGGCTTGGCTCGGACGAGCTCAGCAATATTTGGCTCGAATTGTGTAGGGTAAAAAAAAGGGGTGGGGGGAGTCTCGAAAGCTGTTGACTTGGGTTTGTTGGACGTACCCGAAGGTGCTCGGCAGATACACCCCACTAATTCTTCAAGCATATATGTTTGTTTATGGTAGCCATATTGGTTTTATAGGTATAGGGTATGTCAAATCATAAATATGTATTTATTTAATGTTAAAATTTATTTTTTATTATAAATTATTAATTTTTTTTATATTGTGTCGAAATGGTACTTAGGATATTGCATAACCATGTAAGTCTTATTCAGATACTACAATTCCAGTTTCTCTCTTGAAGTCTCATTATTCACTGCCTCATCTGTTTTTTAGGTATAAGTATGTGTAGTATATGGAAGTATTGAGGACAAACCACTTTACACCCTAAAATCCGTGATTTTTCATAATTATTTTTTAATTTACCAGGTATTTTTCCAATAATTTCAAGTTTTTTCCTCGGTTTTCGAGCAAAAAAATCTCTCAAAACAGTCTCAAAAATGACTAAAAAATCATCAAAAACGGGTTAAAAAAACCTCCAAAAACATAGTTTTTTCACATATGATTTTTTGCTATTCTCACGAATTGTGAAAACATGTCTCCCAAAAAATTAAGTAAATATAAGCCAAATCAAATGAAATACTATGTTATTATTCATTATAGTTTATATTCAAAGCTATACCAAGTTTCTAAAAACTTCTTTTATTATGCTCTAGATTTTCACCGTTTTCGCGAAAGACATATATTTATCATCAATGTTTTGTAAGACTGTTAATTGTAAGTTTTGTAAATTTGAATGAAATTTGTAAACCAATTTTTTGAGATTTTCAGATGCATTATCCAATTTATAGGAAGGTGGCTCATAACGGCTACCGCCCTTAAAAATGTTAGTCATACTGCATGGAAAAAAAGGCATTTTCATATTTATTTATAAAGAAAGAAATTTATTAAAACCGAAACTATACATAAAAAATTTCTAAAGTTTTAAAAAATTAACTAAACGTCTCAAAATTTTTAAAAGTTCTGAAAGATGTAACCATATGACTATACATCTGAAACTTTGTTTTAAACTATCAAAACATTTTTTAGATTCCTCCATTTACTAATTTAAAAAATTTATATATCTTCAGTAATTCCTTCTTTCTAATAATCAAAAGTTAAATTTTATTGGCTAATTAAATTACATTACAAATTGTATTCACACCAACAACTTTATTAAAATCAATACTAATTCTTATATTTGTTTTTTATTTAACTACAGTAGTTTTTCTATAGAAATAATCATTGACATATAATGATCTTTGCCCCCAAAATGAATAATAATTGATATCACCTTCGAAGTTTACAGTGGGTTTGTAAAAAAGTTAATTTTTTCTACAAACAGCATGTAGTTATGTTTTTCAATTTCTAAAATCATTATAAGCAAGAAACATTTTATCACAAAGATCATTTTCTATATCTAAATTCCAATTTTCTTTTGGAAAAATTTCATTTCTTCCATTTTTAACATAAATATATTTGACATTACAGTGATCAAACATAGAAGCGTGTACATACTGTTCAACATGGTTTTATCTATTAGTTTGAAACCCTACAGTTACAAAATCGGGCATGTCGAAATGCAAATTATTAAATTGATCTTTTATAGCAAAGTTAACAACAGTTGTTCCAGCAGGAAATTATTTTTCTAAAAATTGTTAATAATCAAAACTAATAGGTTTTTTTTTGTATATATATTTTCTTTAATTACAATTGCTGTGTTAGATTTGTATTCAACAGTAGGCCACATAATTACTCATTTTTAATTACAATTTTACCCGGATCGGCATAGCTTTTCCGAACTGTGCCATCTGTATTTTTTGTTTAATAAACAAATAAACTATTGTTATCAGATGAATTACAAAAAAAAGTAATTTTATAGCCTTATTTCCCGTAAATTTCATTGTTATCATGAATAAAACCAAACAAATATATCAGAAGATAGGTTATTTCGTTTGCTTTATGACTATGAACATATTTTAGTTGATATTTATTATCAACAGCAATAAATTATAAATAATTTTATTCACTTGGTGATCTTAACAAATCATTCATCATTGTTGATGATATTCCTGGATTATCAACAGCCTCAATATCATTTCCATGTTTTGAGATTTCTACTCTAGAAAATTGAAAAGGAAAAAAGTTTGAACAAACATCAATATTATCTAATTTTTCATATTTTGTCTCATTTCCTTCTTTACATCTCTTTAGTAAGCAATATTGTTCATAAACATAAGCATCATTTGGAAAAGAAAATCCATTTCCTATAGGAATATCAAATTCAAATCTATTATTGTAAACATTTAAATTCCCTCTAGTTTGATCAGTTGTGGGCAAAGTTTGTCTATCAAAACTCTCAATACTTTTATAATTCATTTATAAGAAAAAAATTATATATAGATGAAAGATTTATCAAAGGACATTCCTTGAGTTAAACTACTCATTGAAAAATATAGGAATTATAAAAAGAATCATGAAACAAAATATAAAAAAATAAGAAAAAGTTACTACCACAAAATCACGAATGACAAAATATTGGTAAGAAACATAATTTGAAAGAGAATTGTTTTCAGAACAAAAATCACCTAGTTTAGAAGAGCACATGGGAATCGTACCCATGAAAAATTTGACACATCCTGCTTCTACAATAAATCTCTGAAGAGAAATTGCAAAAAGAATAAATGTTATTGATACTCAATATGATTTACAAGGAGATGAGAATAATTTTTACATTAGAGATAGAAAAGTACAGATAGATGATGATAAAATATTTGTTAATGATAATGAATATAAAATAACTGAAGGACTTCCTAATTTGTTAACAAAAGAAAAAGAAGATTTTGATGTAAATTCACTGATAATGACTATGAAAACTACACAGAAATGATTTTAACAACCAATGCTGTATTCCAAAAAAATAATCCAAAAAAGAAAATAAACTCGAATAAAAGTTGGAAATACATAAATATAATTAAACCAATTTATGATAACTTTGTAAAGGAATCACAATCAAGATAAATGCCAAATACACCTGAAAGAAGGATATTTACAAATGCTCCTAAATCAGGAGAAGGAATTAAAAAAAAACAATATTTTGCCAAAAGAATATGTTTGGATGGATGGTGTTAGAAAATTGGTGGACAAATTGTTAATTATTCACGACGAAGAAAATGCTGGAAATAACAATTATTACACTGAAAAAGTAAGCATAATGAATATGATGAAAAATAAATTTTCTGAGTTTGTTATTAAAAATCAAAAAGGAGTACCTTATCTTATAAGAGTTTTAAACGTAATTCCACATTATTTTTGTAATTCTGAACATCACGGTAAAGAGGTTATGAATTGAGCATTAAGTAATTTAAATTTGCCTGGTTATAATTAGTATGGTCCATTTACAAAATTAAACAAAAGACTAGAAAGAGGTGACACAGGAATAAATAAATTTGATGAGGCCTGTAAATATCATGATATCGCTTACAGAGACCACAAATATTTAGAATCTAGACATGAAGCTGACAAAATTTGACAAAAACGAAGCAAAAGAAATTATGTTAGATAAAAATACTCCAATTGGTAAAAAAATTGCTTCTACAGCTGTTGCTTCGACAATGTTTACAAAAAGAAAATTTGGTTAGGGTATTAAAATGTTTAAGTAATTATATATTTTTTAAATATATAAATGAAGATAACCAATATAACTATCGATATACGCATTGGTCAACTAAGAGATTTGCGTATAGATAATTTTTTAACAAAACATCAAATTGATAGAAAAAATAAAAAATTGAATGAAGGAAAAGCTTTAAAATTGACTTTATCAATACCAACAATCAAAAAATTATATACATTAAAAAAAGGAAATGGTCTAAGTCATAGAGGATTTCAACCAATTTTATTTCAGCTTTAGGTGCACATTGTGCTACAGCTGGTGGAGATACTGCAAATTACCATTCTGTTGAACAAACTAGAAAAAATAAAAAAGAATGAGACAAACAACAGCAACATAATTTAGCAGTGTAAAATAAATCAGGAAGTGGTTTAGTTGCAAAAAAGAAAGGGAGACCAAAAAAAAAATTTTGAAAATATCACCATTATCTAATTGATATAAAAATATTAAAAAGTATTAAATATAAAAAATTTCAGATATGTATATATCATTGATGAATTTCCAAAACGATTGCTCAAATATGAATGTTGCTGTGGTTAATTTTGATACTTCAACATATCCTGGTACTTATTGGGTATGCTATTTTAAAGAAAATATCAATATTTCCTATTTTGATACATTTTGAGGAAATATTCCTACTAAGTTAACTAATTACTTCAAAAATAAAAATATTTATTACAATGATAATCAGATTCAGAATTTTGATTCAGTTATATGTGGTCATCTATGTTTAATTGTATTACACCTTTTTTGAGAGGCTTTAAGTTTAATAATATAATTTCTTTATAATTAAATGATGGATATATTTGGGAAACCATTAATCAAATCTTTAAATAAAATTTTTGACAATAATACTTATGCTTAAAAAACATATGTAGATTCACAATGCAATTCTGGTGTTTCTGCATTACACAGTAAACTAAGCACTTGTTTAAATTATACAAAATTTTATGTTTCTTTGTTAGGGCATACAGTTGTTAATATATATGATACTACAGATGAAAAAGATGCAGTCAATAAAAGATTTTTTAATAAACAAAGAGTTGATTATGCTTTAAAAGTAGATATACAATTATGATTCAGTAATATTATTGCTGATTACATAAAATGGATAAATAATACAAAACACGTATTAAAAATATGTAGATTAAAAATATGATACTATTGTTTCTGAATATACATTAAAAACATATGCAGATACAAAGTACAATATTATTGTTTCTGCTTTACGAGATCAAGTAAAGTTTTTGTTTATACAACAAATTATGTTTCTTTTCAAAATCCTAAAATTAATAATATGGCTGATCCTATAGATGGAAAAGATGCAGTCAATAAAATATATTTCGATAAAGAAATTGCTTGTAAATAAAAGATTTAAACCAATCAGTTTTGAATTATTGTGATACCCCAGTTAACTCCAAAGCTGAGCAATGTAGGGAAAAAAAGTCTCATATATTTTATTTACCTGCAAAGTGGAGTAAAAAAATTATATTTTCACTTATTAATTTTCTTTTCTTTTTTGATGGATTGTATTGTGCATAAAATAATTACTGCTAATCCTAATTTACCTGATGATACTATGACTGTTACTAAAGGACCTACAAAAACAGATTATAGTAAGCCTTTTGATGTTAAGGGAGGTGATATTTTAATTTATAAAGTAAAAAAAAAAAGTAGTTGAATATGATGATGAATTGATGATTGCAATAGGAATATTCGTGAAATATAAAATATATATAATATAAAAAATCTTATTATTAAATAGAGAAAATGTGGTGTTTAGTGTAAGAAAGTCACCAAAAATAATAATATAAAAAATGAAAATACAAAAAATTGACAATTATTTCACAAAAGTATATGTTCAATATGTAATTCTAATAAATCAAAATTAAAAATAAATTTTTGCCCAATGTAACAGAAGGAATAATTAACAAATTATATAAACCTGCACAAAACTTGTACTTGCAAGGCAGTACATTGGCAGAGGAAAATGTGCACAAAATTAACGATGCAGTTGTGGAAATGTGAACTGGGCAGGTTTGGTTAAGTTTTACATTGCATCAGATGTCAGGCAAAAGAAAGGAATAAAAGAGGTGTGATGTTGGGAAATATGTGGAATGTGTGTGTTAGGTTGGCACTAGAAGTCAGACAGTAATGGCTGTGTGGTGCAGTGAGTATGATGTTATGGGTAAAAGAATAACGTAATATATAACACGGCATGGTGTCAGATGTGGGGTCTTAAGAGAAACAAGCAGTTTTCTGTTCAGGAGGGAACCAGCACAGCTAGAAGAATGTATTTAGCTGCGGGTTTTTACTAAGTAAATGAATGCACCAATGAGGCCACAAGTAAACAGCGTAAATATGAACGGAAAAAAAAATGAGGCAATTTCAGATAGTACTTCCTGAAAGTTTGATATTCGCAGGACAACAAAATGGGACAAATTGATTAAAAGGTTTGAATGGTTCCATGTTGCATCATAGCTTTTTGAAAAGCCAGAGGGAAGGTAAGTTAACATGTTGCTCTACTGCATGTCACCAGAAGCAGATGAGTAGTTATTATCCTTTGTGTTGAAGTCAGAGCAAGTATAATACAGTGACACAAAATTTCAGCGACTTCTTCAATGTTAAGAAAAATGTTGTTAATGATCAGGCTAAGTTCTTCAAGCACTGCCAGCAAGAGGGAGAACCTGCGGGGATGTATTTGTCAACAATGTTTTTAAGTTGGCAGAAAACTGTGAATTAAAAAAACCATAAGGAGAATCTTATTACAACTGTTTAATTGATTGGAATTGCTGATGATAAGTTAGCTGAAGCATTGCAGATGGACCATAACCTCACAGCAACTGAAGCAGTTAAGAAAATTCATCAAACAGAAGCAGTGCACGACCACCAACAGTTACTTTGCGACAATACTGCAAGCGTCGATGTTGTTCGGGTCAACAAGGTACCTCATAACCTTGAAAGATGGCAGAAGGTATTGATGCCTGTGAGTGCCAGTAGGGGTTGGAAGAGAAAGAAGGCACAAAGCTGTATTGATGAGGGTGCTAGCAGTAGTGGAGGCAGAGGTACCAATAACAGCAGAAATAACAGTAGCAAGTGTTCAAATTGTAGAATTGCACCAATACATCAGTGGTCAAACTGTTCAGCGAGAAATAAGAATTTTTTTCAATGTGAAAAGGTAAGTCATTATGGAAGATGCTGTAAGAGTATAAATATCAGTGTGCAAGAGTTAGGCGAGGTAAAGGAGGTTTGAAGACCAATAATATTACATGGGCGAAGTGGCAGTGGAAGTATGTTCTAACCCATGGTACTGACCGCTGCACGTGCAGGGCATTATAACCACATTCAAAGTAGATACTGGAGCTGATGTGACTGTCAGGCAATGAACTGATTAACAGGTTAGGATTGTCAGTGAACAGAACTGGGAAGGTCTTTGGGGGTGGCAAAAACCCCATCCAAGTGGAGGGTATTTCCAAAGTACTTTTGTTGCTAGGGGAGCAGCAGGTCATCCAAAAATTTTTTGTCGTAAAGCACCGGTATCTTTCACTATTAGGCTGGCTAGCAATTAGGGAATTAGATATTGTAGCAGTAAGGGAAGCAGAAGAAGTCACTGATGCAGAAAACAGGTATGTGGATAAGTTTCTGACTAATTTTGGGCCTTGGTAGTGATGTATGACCGGCTGGGGCGTGGTTAATTATAAATCCTACTTTGGAAAAATAGGTTTTAATACAAGTGATTTTCACTGTAGCAGTAGTAGAGGTTTTACACCGCAATGCCATAATTGCGGGGAACATAGCTAAGGCAAGGACCATAACACCTGGTAAGCACCTTGCCAGTGTAAAAGACTGCCCTGCTAGGCTGTCTGGGGGGACAAAATCCACAGCAGTGGTTACAACCCCTCTTACAACCAGGCACTTTGTATTGAGGTAAAGTGCGAAGGTGGAAGATGGTGGGGTCTTCAGCAGCTGCTCAAGAGGTGTTTAGCTTCTGGTTGGAGAATCTTCCTACTGGTAGATATTCTGGCCCCAAGAGAATTAGTGGAATCTCTAGCAGTACCTGTGGCAGCGTGCCCCAATGACTACCTCCGGCCCTGAAGAAGGCGGTGGAGGAGCAGAGACTAAAGAGCGTTGGCCATGCCAGCCCTTTTAGACTTATCTCTCCCAGGTGTTTGGTGGTGAGGGGTTTGGGTAGTGATAGCCGCAGGGGTTGAAAATTACAGGATGCTGAAGCAGCCCTATCATCCCTTATATCGACCATAGGCACTGATAAAACAGATGCTGCCCTCCAGTAGCACACTATGGCACTAGCATGCCCTTCGCTGAAGGGAGCCGGTGGCTCGGTCAGCAGTACAATCTTGTGGCAAGGGGGTGCTATCGAGACAAAATCGGGGTGAATCTGCATAAACAATACAAGTTAGATTAAAGCGTCTGTAGTATCTTGATGGTGCCAATGTTCCCTTAGCCACGTGTCCCACCTCTTCTTACTGTTTGGGGGTTCATAACCTGTCCCATTCTGAATGGTGTGCTCAAAGATGGGGCGAAATTTTAAAGTAGAGTGTGCATTGTAAATGCACACAAATACATCATATGGCAGTAGGTTGGATCAGGAATACCACATCACACTTCATAATCAAGCTACTCCCTATACAGTCGTAGCTCATAGGTGGGTGGCACTGTCTCTTAGAGACAAAGTGAAAGATGAGCTAACTAGAATGTTGGAGGAAGAGGTTATTTACCCAATCCATTCTCCAACTAAGTGGTGTGCACCAATAGTAGTTGTACCAAAAAAAGAATGGATCCATTAGATTTTGTGTTGACTACACAGAGTTCAACAAATACATTAGTGGAGAGAGGCTACAGTTGCCTTTAGTAGAGAGTCTGGCTCAGTTGCTGAATGCTAGATGGTTCACTGTGTTAGATTCTTTGAGGGGGTTCTGGCAGATTCCTCTTACACACAATAGTGTGCCCTTCACCACATTTACTACACCATTTTGACACTTACATTC
Source organism: Dryococelus australis (assembly GCA_029891345.1). Classification (NCBI taxonomy): domain Eukaryota; kingdom Metazoa; phylum Arthropoda; class Insecta; order Phasmatodea; family Phasmatidae; genus Dryococelus; species Dryococelus australis. Next base: position 234,627,161 of record CM056996.1, on the reverse strand, counting down.
TAACAGATTACGATTTGGTATAAACTCAGGACCCAAACATTACCAGCGCCAAATGCAACAGATTGTTTGGGAACTGTAAGGTGTTGTAAACCGGGCAGATGACATACAAGTATGTGACATCACAGAGAAAGAGCATGATGAGAGACTGAAATCCATAGTAGAGAAGATGAAACTAAATTGGGTTACCCTCAACAAAGAGAAATGCAAGTTCAAAGAGAAAACTGTCAAGTTTCTGGGTCACATTGTAAGTGAGGGCACAGTGCTATCAGACCCCGAGAAAAATTATGTGATTACCTACATGCCAGATCACACAAGCATGACAGAACTCAGATGTTTCCTCAGGATGGTGAATTATCTAATGAAATTCATCCCACAGTTGGCACAGAAAACACAACCAGTGAGGATGATACTACACCAATTTATGGAGTGCACGTGGGGTGCACCACAAGAAGAAGCAGTGAAGAAGTTAAAGGAGGAAATTGCACAACAGCCGATGCTGGTATTTTACCCACATACTGCAGAGACACGAATATCTGCAGATGCTTCGCTGTATGAGGTTAGAGGTGTCCTGGAGCAATGCCACAAAGGAGTATGGAAGCCTGTTGCATTTGCATCATGAAGCCTGAATGAGATAGAGCGGTGTTATGCATGAATTGACAAAGAGGCTCTCGCTATCACTTGGGCATGTGAAAGGTTCCGAGAGTACATGTTGGAAGCAAAGATTTTCATACGAAATGATCATAATCCATTGGTCACCCTACTGTCAAGTAAGCTAGTAGCAGAGCTCACAGCAAGGTTATAACAAATACGGATGCGCCTAATGAGTTTTGATTACACAATGTTGTATGTTGCAGTAGGAACAGAGTTCTTCGTGCCCAATGCATTGTCATGGGCTCCAGTGGAGAAGCCGGCAGCCAGTGCTCAAGAGATCATGGAAGAAGAATTTTTTGTTGAAAGTGTGGTACAAGGGGACAGGGAGGAGGTGGAGTTAAGGAAGATTGAGACGGCAGAGACCTGTGAAGTGCTGTTTCAGGCTCTAAAACTGGATATTTTTCAGAGATTCAACAATAGCTGTTCTGAATTTTGGCCATATAAAGGACATTTAACATACCAGAATGGTTTGATTATGTATAGTGCCATAAATTTTTATTACTAAAGTTTAACATGCAAGTATGTTGAGCAAAATCCACCAAGGACAAATGGGTGCCATAAAATACTAGCATCAAGCTACAGAATCTGTATAGTGACCCAACACTTCTCAAGACATCAAGGATCTTGTAGAAAACTGCACACAGTGCTTGCAGCAGCGAGCAGAGAACCTCTGATGACCATGCCAATCCCAGCGTGACCATGGTCCTTACTGGAAGTAAATATCATGGAAGTATGAGGCGCACTGTATTTACCAGTGCAAGGCTATTATTCAAGATACACAGAGGTAGTATGTCTGGATCGTATAACAGCTGAGGCTGTAATTGGCAAAACATATTTTCCAAACACGAGGTACTGGAGATAGTTCGCAGCGATGGAGTGACACAGTTTACATCATTAGAGTTCTAACAGTTTTCTAAACAATATGGTTTTATCCACCTTAAGCCCAGCCCAAAGTTTGCATAGTCAAACAGAAGCGGAGAGTGTAGTAGCAGTGGCCAAGAAGATTCTGTCCAAATCACAGGATCGAAATCTGGGATTACTTGCTTACCAGGATACACCACTGGAGTCAGGATTTTCACCAGCAGAATTGTTAATTGGCAGGAAGTTTCACACTATCCTACCAGTATCACCTACTTGCAGCCATGACGGGACCAACAGACACTGCAGATAATTTGCAAAGGTGGCTGTCTACTGAAGGACCACTGCAAGTGCAATTTTGATAGATGACATAGCACCAAGGGTCTGGAACCTCTTGAGCAAGGTACGCATGTGTGGATACCTGATCTCAAGAAATATGGCAAATCCAAGGATCCACTAAGCATCCCAGATCCTACCAGCTGATCAGTGATGGTAATGCTAATCGATGAAATAGAAGCAAATTAATAAAGTTGTGAATTGAGAGGAGTGGATATACAGTGAAACCACCATCTTCAGAAGAGCTGTATAGCAATTAGAGTAATTACCCTCTGCAAGTGGAATGGCTGCAGTGAGGGGCAAAGTCCCCAGGAGAGCAACCTTTCCTAAGGTTTCCCGAGCAGGAACAAAAAAGCAGATAATGCTATAGGACGAGTGGACGAAGAATTCTGCAGCCTCGAAGGTTAGACCTGTAAAGTTAAAAGAAAAATGGTAAGACGTATATTCTGTAAAGAATGGATGACGTGAACAGGACAGACTTGCAGATTTATAATTATTGTGTAAAGAAAGGGAGATGTGGTGTTGAGAAATATATGGAATGGAATGTGTGTGTTAGGTTGACACTAGAAGTCAGACAGTATTGGCTGAGTTGTGTAATGAGTACAATGTTATGTGCGAGAGGATAATGTAATATATAAAACGACAATAAATAAATCAGTTATGTTGGCAATACAATGGTAACCATGCAGTTGATGGATGCCAGTATGAAAACACAGTGTGCCTTTTTAGCAAAAATATAAGATACATTGAGAAGGCCTGCATAACCAAAAAAAGCAGCAGGCAAGTTTGAGTGCAATGGATATGAAATGACTGTTTTCTTCGTAGGACGTGCAGCTTCAGAGGGTAGCCGTTGCAGCATGTAGAGGGTCATAATATACACTATACAGTATGCAGGAAGAAGCACATAGGAAGCCATAGTGCATTGAAGTATTGTTGAATAGGTGACTGGTGAGCATGGAAGTTGACACGGGGTAGCCCGTTCCATTATCAGCTGGCACACCTACACATATACAAGTTGCTGTGGCCCAATGAGCCACCTATGAAGAAGGAGAACATGGCATTGAGTATATGATCCAGTGAACATTTAGTGTGGGGGATCAAGGAAGTAGCAGTGCAACTTAAGGGGCATAAGTCAGTTATGCTTAAGTTAGTTGTTGTGCAAGGACGAAGGTCTAAATTCTTGGGACGTGACTGGTTTGCACCACTAGGAATTTAATTGGTTGGATTAAATAAAGTTAGGAAAGATCCGATAGGGTAGGTTCTTAGTGAATTCCCTGCAGTGTTTAAAGTGGATGAACTAGGAAAATATATATGGGGCCACAGGTCAACGCGAAAGTTTCACAAGACTCTTTTCTCGTGTTTAACAAGGTCCGGCCAGTGCCATTTGCATTGAGAGAAGTCAGGAAATGGAGAGATTGGTGCATCAGTTAGTTTATGAACATGTTAATTTTTCAAATTGGCAACGCCTGTAGTACCCATATTAAAAAATGTGGCACAATTTGGTTGTGCGTGAATTATAAGGGAAAAGTAAAAAGTATGTGCCACTGGCATATGTCCATTGCCCACAGTTAATTAGTCATTAGGAGTATTGGGGGGGAAGCCAACTCCCCACCATGTTTGATTTGGAGGAAGCTTTTTTACAAATAGCAGGTAATGATGCAATACCAGAGCTGATTACCGTTACTACACTGAAAACGTTTTTTTTTTAAGGTTAAAAGGTTTTCATTCGGGATCAACTGTGATCTAGCAATATTCCAGAGGTTAACAGATACTCTGCTTGCTTGCATACCAGTAACTGTAGTCCTGCTTGACAATACAGTGATATCGGGAGGAGAGGTTAAAAAGCATTGAAGTCGGGTGTGTCAAGTTCTTGAAATATTGCAATGTGCAGGACTCAGGCTGAAGGTAGCCAAATGTGTATATGGAGTGGATTCTGTGGTATACCATGAACACCGAATTGAAAGGATAAGGCAGCGGCTATGATGAAAGCGGTAAAGCGGCTGAGCGGCGAGCAATGCTGGCTACAATTAAAGCTGCGATTTCTGGCCTGGGACAGTGCTGCACGTGGTGCCTGACGCAGCCTGAATGGCGATTCCAGAGCAACGACTGCAGATTCTTCTGCTTAGTGAAAGTTTTTTCACTTAGACGTGCGCTCAGGAAGGAAAAGATAAAATATAGTGTACACCCTATCAACAGGTTGTGTCATATGTACGGAGAATACCCTCACTTATTTCCATCTTTAAGAGATGACAAGGAAAGATTTTTTGAGTATAGCAGAATGTCAGTAGAAACATTTGACTACATACTGGAGACGATGATACCCCATTTGAAAAAAAAAAGGGTGGAGTTAAGACAACAAGTTATGCCGGAAGAATGTCTAGTGATGACAATAAGGTATGTCTGAATTGTGTAATTTTGTTTTTAACAGGCCTTCGCAATAAATGCGTTTACGAAGGCAAATGTAAAATGGAAATTTTTATTTTATACTTATGTCCCGAATGTTACTTTCAAAAGACTGAAATACTTCTTCTGTTAACATATTAAGTCAACAGTTGGACATTGGTTTTGGAATTATGTTATGTTTCATTACATATTCAAATTTATATTTGATAAATTATTAGGGGTTAGTTATAACCACTTTTGTTAGCATTTTGCAAGTTTCTATCTTTCAACCAGAAATTTTCTCAAATATTTTTTGTAACTGCTTAGAATTTTTCTTACCTATTACTATAAAAATTGGTAGCTTTATAGTGTTATGCAAAGAAACTCAGGTCTTATCAAAACATATAGTTACCAACCCATGTTTATTTGAATTTTATCACCCTGTCGGAAATGAATTTTTCTCCTAATTGCACGGGTCTATGAATGTAAGATAGGAGTACAATAAACAGTATTAATTTGTTAGTTTTTTATTTAAACAAGATATTAAATATAATAAGAGCATTGTTAATACACAAATTAAACATTGTATAGAAAATTTTCGAAAGTTGCCATACTATACATAAACTGCACAGAGAGAACAGTTTAACAACCACATTTCCAGTGCAAGGAAAACAATAGAATGTGCTTTCTGGATTATTCATTTCAAGTGGTGATTTCTTGAAAAGAGTATGGAGTTACAAAGTGTGAAGTAAACAAGCCTGCTTGTCCAGACCGCCTGTATTTTGCACAACATAATCTGAGATAAAGACGGCAACACTGATCCTCATTGCATAGCATATCGCAGAGGAGGGCATATAGAAGGTGAAAACTAAATTCAAGTCCCCGAGGAATTTAGGAGACCTGCAGACGAAGCTAAGAATATAAGAGACAAATTTACAGAATACTTAAATCTCTAATATGTCTATATCTGCCTCCCAATTGGAAAATGTGTTTTCTCAGTATAATGAAAAAAGAAAGTTTAGTACTATCAAAGTTTCCCCAATACACCATGATTGAACTACTTCTAGCATGTAGTCCAGGTACACAAGTAGCGTAAATGAAATTAGTTCATAAGAACAAAAAATGGTTTTGTAAAATAAAATTAAAACATAATACTGCGCATGTAATAACTAGTAAAACTTGGAGCAAAATGGGTTAACAGCTAAGCTTTTGCAAAAAAATTACAATAAACTCGTTTGTTATTTTTAAATTTCAGTTTACAAAATTGCGTATATTCTTGTAACAAATGCGTAACTGAAACCGCATAACAAGATGGAAATGTTTGGACATTTGCCACTGCAATGCAAATGTCTGTCATAGAAAAAAATAGGACCTTTTCAGTTTCCTCAAAGAAATATGCATAGCGGGTCCATACCGGGCATTGATGTGGTCTTTGAATGAATAATGCAATGTTGGTAAATGACAAGATGGAGATTTTTGGATATTTGCCATTGCAATGCAGATGCCTGTCATAGAAAAAACATGCATTGCAATGGCGAATGTCTAAAAATCTCCAACTTGTCATTCACCCTCATTGTACTATTCATTCAAAGATCACAAAAACAGCATAATTATATCACTGACAATTTTAGTGCATTTAGGTGAAACATGGAGTTCCAGACTAGCTCTGAATATGATTAGAAAATTTAAGAGTACTTTGTAATTGTCATTGTATATAAAGAAAAAATAAAAATTAAGAATTTTTCTGTCTTACCTGGGATATTTATTTTGCACCAAACATCCTCCCATTGTTTTCTTATAATTGTAGTTTTTTTATAGTCATTGTGACAATCACTCTACAAACTAGGCCTTGATTGTACTTCCCACAGTAATGTTTCCACATCTTCGTCCACCAGTTTTCTAGAAAATGCACCTTTCTGTTGTATGGTCACTGCACTAGACGACATCTCGTGTTAAACTCATGCTGAAATCCTGAGCAGCGGTAGAAAATATAATGTCAGGCAGCTGCGGCAAACGGCACAGCGGCACCACTCTGCCGCTAAGGGATATCCTAGCCATCCTCTAGAGTTTCCAGTGTTGCAAAAATAATTACGGAGTGGCACCGCTGTGCCACTTTACTGCTCTGCCGCCCGCCGCTCTGCCACTTTCATCGTAGCCGCGGCCTAACTATCCATCCTCTATATGGTAAGGTAAAGGCTGCGCATGATGCACCAGAACCAAAAATCCAAAAGGAGCTCCAGGCCATTCTTGGACTTTTGAAATTCTATTTAAGCTTCCTGTACAATAATATTGGAGATGCTGCACTAACTATTAGATACAAATGCTCAATGGTGCTGACTTTTGATGCCTTAGAGTATGGGGTACGAGCAATACTGACCCATGACTTGGGTAATTGGACAAAAGCCCCATCAGTATTTGGCTCTACAACCCTACAGAAGAGTGAGTGGTACTACACACAGGTGGACAAAGAGGCCCTAGGTGTGGTTGTTGAAGTAAGCCAATTCAAACAATATTTGATTGGTATAAAGTTCAAAATAGTGACTGAACATAAACTACTTTCCATCCCAAACAGTCCTTTACAGATACAATATATCCTTGGTGGTTGCGATAGTGTCTCGTATTAGGGATATATGATTTTGATTTGGAATACAGGCCAGGACACCCGATACAATGTGTGGATGCTCTTAGCAGACTGCTGCTCCAGACACCAGTGTTTGAGATACCAGCATCAAGTGAAGTTCTGATGTTCGAAGAGTTGACAGATGTGTTGGTGGATCTGGATGCAATAGTGGCAGAAATCAGCAGGGTCCCATTACTGTCTGAGTGTTGGAGTACATTATAAGTGGATGGCCAGTGAAAGTAACTGTGCAAATGCATCCATATGTTTCGCGCAGTTGGGAACTATCGGTACACAAAGAGTGCTTGTTTAGGGTAACAGAGTTGTGATTCCAACCCCAGCTACATTCAGAGGTGACGACTCTACTTCATGCTCACTACGATGGGGTAGTGCATGTGAAAGCAGAGGCCCAAAGTTATTTCTGGTGGCCAAAACTGGATGTGGCAATTGAGCAGTGGTAAAAGAGTGCTGTTGCCAGCAGTGCCAAAATAAACCACCTAAATTGAAAATGGATTCATGGCCAAAACCAGATAATCTGTGGTCATGGTTGCACATCAATTTTGCTGGTCTCTTTCAAGGTTAGGCAGGTCGGAAGTCTGCCTGCCACATCAGTTATTCAGGAGTTGCGCTATATGTTTAGTCGTCATGGGCTGCCAGATGTTGTTGTAGCAGACAATAGGAATACATTATAATCTCCAGAAATGGCATGGTTCATGAAAAATATTGGGACAGACATGGTTTTTCCTTCCCCCATACCATCTTTAAAGTAATGGGTGTGCTGGAAAGACTGCACAGTCAAGCAGAAGTTATGAAAAATTGTTGAGGGTGACTGGCGGATACAATTGGCACACATGTTATTGGCATGATGGACAAATTCACAAGGGGAAAATAATACTGGGAAGACTCCTTGCAGAGTTATTAATGCAGCGATTACTACAGACAGTTCTGGCCAAACTACATCCAGGTACAGACAGAAGCACCTCTCAGGATACACATGCAGCCGGTGCAGTTGTAGCAGGGGGTCAACACTTCAGCATGGGAGAGGCCGTATGACTGCACAACTACGTGAGCGGCCCCAAATGGATACCAGGCTGGGTCACTGGTGAGGAAGGTTGGTTGATTTACCATGTCAGAGATGGGCAGGGCAGGTCCCATAGAAATCATGTAGATCAGCTATGTCAGAGAAGTTGTCTGCCAGAGACAGATTTAAGTGCCATGGAAGAAGTTCCCAACAGGGTGCATACATCAGAGTGTTACAGCAATTTGGGTGCAGGATCACTCATAGCAGTGGAGAAGTTTAATGTTCTGTGTGAATGAGTACTGGAAACTTTGTTGCAACCAACTAGAATAGCAGGGAGGCATTCACAGCTGCACGAGGAGTTGAAGATTCAGGGTCCACACCAAGTGAAGATCCATAAAAATATGAAGAGTCAAACAGATGAACTGCTTCCTGAGAATAATCTTCTTTTAGAGGGTTTCCTTTGAGTCCATCTCAAGGAGGTATTCGGTGCAGAGTATTGAAATAACAGCATGTACCATGAAGGAAGTTGGATGATTTTGTCACGTTTTAAATGGGGAGTAACATTTGTATACTACGAATGTTTAGAATTAGGTCATGTGGTTGGTTAGTTGTAGTAGATTAGCAGCAAGAACAAGGTAGGCAAACAAAACAACAATGTGTGCCAGTTTCCAGGTAGCAGTCGTGGTGACGTGCATTATCGTGAAAAATGAAAGCAAAAAAATTTAATTTTAATATGTGGAATACATATTCAGGTTTACATGGCTGAGGAAAAGAAAAGCCAGTACTACTCTAACTGTACATGAGATACCTGATATTTTTGAGTTAAAACCAACTGTATTACTATGTGTATGTTACGTTTCAGATAATCGTTTTGGATGATTAAAACAAATTTGTAGTGTTTGAAATATTTCATGTGTTTTTTTTTTTTTTTTTTTATAGCTTAGTATTAACACATTTCAGCAATGTATTTTAGAAACGATCAAATAAAAAAATGTAAGAACAAAGTCTTGCACCTGACATGGTGTTGGTGTTTTATCTTAGACTTACTCTAACGAGTTGAAAGAATTATTGATGCAATCGAAGAAATGTAATGAGACATACATATTTGATACATTAGTGCTCAATCAATAATTGTTATAAACTGTGTAAATACATAAAGTGGACGAATGTCTTAATATATTGCACATTAACAAAGATGAAGCAAATATGCCTAGTGTTCAAGTTATAAGATCTCTCAATTTTTTTACTTACACCAGACATTTTAAACTGAGAATGCTTCTTTAAGGGTCTGTTGCACCCACTGTAATGTCACTGATGCAAGAGTCGCCTGACTGGAAAATAAGCAATAATGGTGCGTGTCCCTGACAGGAAAAATGAAAAAATTGCTGGAAGAGAAGGGAGATCAGGCGAGAAGGGAGTATGAGAAACCTCTGCAATATTGTTGTTATCGAATCCTGAGTTATGATTGCGCAATATGCAGGAGCACTGACTTGATGGAAAAGCACAAATGAAGGCTTTTTCAAGCTTCTTTATTGCACTGCAAAAAGGAGGTTTGTCCTCAAAATATATATGTAAGGCGCAGTCTTCCCTGTAGTGCCATTTGGAACACAATAAGTAAGAATACTTCCTCATTTGTGTCAAAATATAACCACCATCATTTCCTCAGCTTTGGTGGTAAACTAAAATTTCTGTGGTGACCGGGATTCAGTGTGCCACCATTGTACCTACTGTCCTTTTATTTTAGGATTGAAAAAAGAATGAAATGGGTTCAATGTCTCATCCTATGTGGCAATTGATGAAAAGAAATATTTATTCATGGAGTCATCACACGTCAATATTGCCTGACACATTGACATGTGTGCAGCCTGTGTTCATCTGTTAGCATTCAGGGCACCCATCTTGATGGAATTTTCACCATTTTCAGGTCTTCATGCAGTATGAAGTGTGAAAATGATAACTGTGGATGCCATATCTTACACAACTTATATTTGGTCCTCCAAAAGAATTTGCTTCACTCATGCAATCATGTTGTCTGTCCGGCTGGTTCACAATAAAGGCTGCTTCAGTTTACTACCACATATGTTTGGCCCTATTTGCACTGTCACACCCACAAATGCAAATTTAGCCACATCCATGACACCATCACTGCATATCTCACTCAAATGATATTTAATATTGATAAGTGTCATGCTATGTGAGTGGATGGAAATGGATGATTATACACTGTTCTTGCACACAGAACATCAGCATTTTAAGAACTGAAAATGTTTATCACTCTGTCAGCAGCCACATGAGTTTACGCGTACTATATAGTGCTGTCATTACTGTCGCACATTCAGAAAGAGTGCCCGCAAATTTCTGACCAAACAGCATATTTTTATCTGCTCCTAGATCTGAGGAAAAAAAAATGATATCTTAGAACTTGAATGGCCCATGTACATCCTTCCTTTAGATTTGGCTTGATTCGAAACCTTTGTGCCTTCCTTTAGAATTATGTATTTGCACTTCCACAGTGAAATATCATATTATTGGAATGAAACATTTGATAAAAAAATACCATGTTAAATCTTCCTAAAACACTTTTACGAGTAATAACTGTACATTACTAGTCTTTACTGTACAAGCTGATCACAATTGATTGCAATAATTGTGTCTAACGAATACAGCATTCTAAAACAGAATGCTGAAAGACTACTAAACTACCATTAATAACTATCATCAACCGATAATAAAAAAACTTTACTTATATACTAGCTTTCCTGTGCTACTTCGTACGCATGACATTTAGGATTTGGAATATTTAGGATTTGGAATCGCTCTTGGGAAGGAAAGAAGGACAGCCCATAGACAAACACAAAGGAGAAATGACGGATCTTTTCTGAACAATGATTCTTTTAATGCAATAATCCTAAAAAAAGCTTAATCCAGTACCTATATACAACCCTGATCATCAAATTTTCAGAACCATTTGAGATATCTTGATGAAACAAAGATTATGTTGGTCCTGGGGGGATATGATATATATATATATATATATATATATATATATATATATAGTGTAAATTTGATGTCAATACTTGTGGTTTTTGAGTTAAATCTGATCGGACAGACAGACAGAGAGAGACAAAAAAAATTAACATTAGATATGGCTTAGTAATCAATTATACTACATGAAAAAATAATTAAAAGTGGAAAATTTGAAAATCACAGACAGACACTTCTATTTTACTTAGTTGTATTGATTGAACTGTTAATGAAAATTTTAAATTGCAATATGTACCTTATATTATGAAATTAATATTATTGCAACCTTTTTATCATAAGCTCATGATAATAACTATGCTACACATGATACAGCAACTGCAGTGAAAAATAATTTAAACTATCAATGTTAACATAATTTTGACCATCTACAGTAGTTAAGCATTTAACATCATATTCAATGAATGACCAGGCATGTGACAAAATACATTATAATAATTGTATTTACGGGTATATGTATATTAAGTATCTATAAGTGATTCTGTATTATACTTCTGGTTGACATTTGTGTTTACCACATCAATCATGGAAATTCAAGAAGTTAACCTCCTGCTTTGCCACACATTTACATTAAATATAATTGTAAGGCAATACTAGTCTTGTATGACGTATGATCAAAGAATATCCAGCCTTCGCCCAGAAAAAATAACTTTTTTTAGCTGTACTGCAGTAAACATATTTCCTATCTAAAGAGGTTACTTGCGAAGTAACACCTTTACCCCAGCAGTGCTGCCAATGGTGGAGAGTTTTTTAAAGTCTCATTTGGTATTCTCCGTAATAAGGGCTACGCACTTCATCACAATAATCTTGATGACCTTTGTTTCTTCACACCTCCTTCCTTTGGGTGGCTGTTTGAGCCTGGTAAATGAATGTCACATTTCACTAAAAATACCCGGATGGTGTACAATACATGAGCCAAAGTATTGTCATGATAGATCATCCAGTCACCTCCCGGAGTTCTATTTTCTGACATTAACCATCAACTAGAGTCTTGTAGATAATGGAGAACACTCAGGAAGTGCTACTTGTCGGCAGTTCGCCCCTGAGGAGTGTATGTACGATGAATGGCGCCCTGATGGCTGCAAAAATCTGTCGACATGACTTTCACATTGCTTTGTAATTGCCATGCTTTCTCTATCTACAGAGATTATGGATATTCCACTGAGAATACTGTGTATTTATTTCAGGATTATGTATATGACTATAGGTCCATGAATCATCTTTGGTAATGATGTTGTTTATGACATTGGAGTCAGCATTGGCACATTCCAGCATGACACGCACAACCTGGAACTAGGTTTTTTCTGATCTAGAATGAGGAGTATTGAAATACAAATATTTCCAGAGAAATAACACATGCTAATATCTCAGTTAACATTGATTGCCTTGAACCAAACAACAATATTGCACTTCACTCATGTTTTCTCCAGTGATTAGTTGGCAATCCACCCTCACTAACTGCCTGCTCTTTCTCAACAGTTTCAGCATTACTGCAGGTGGATGGCATACCAGATTATGTCATTCTCTCTATACCTTCTTGAAAATGACAATACTCTTTATCTGTGTGGCACCCACAGCTTGTAAAAATGCAGTTTATTACAATAATTAAATAGAACATTTGGTAAATTTTTTTTTAGCAAGGAGTGTAATGTTTTATCAGTATTTGAAGTTTTAGCTATGCTTGAGTGTTTATCAGTCATGCGCCGACTTTTCTGAAGTCGTAGTTCAGGTTCCGTCAACATTTAGAGATAAAAGGTTTCTTTTCTACATCGCCTTCAGTTTTTCCTTCGAGAATGTTTAAGAAGGTTGGTTATTTATAGTTGCGACACAGTGTGACATGGCGTGGGGAGGGATTTGGTGCCATGCCATGTCCATATTAGGTCATGTTTTTGGCACCTTGGTCTGAAAAGTGGGGGAGGCACGTGCCACTGTGAGCTTTGAGTGCGTACCGCCTGCTAACAGAATTCTACTGACCACGAAGGGAGCACGACTTGCTCACGATGTGAGCTTTGTAGTAACGTCATTGTCAGTGAACTACTGCGGTGCTGTTACGTTTCATTTGTATCGTTGATCTGCCTGTTCGTATCTGTGCATTACTAGAAGAGTGTGAACCTATTGATTTGAATTTCAACTTAAAATAAAAAGGAACTAATCTGAGATTGGAATGTTTTTTTAATTTTAATATGGCACCTTTAAGTTTCATGTCTCTACCGATTGAACAAAATCGAGCTGTGATTTCCAGTCGTCAATTTTCGTGGCTGAGATGTTACAAATATGGCACCCAAACATAGGACTCGATTGAACACACGTGATAACTCTGTGTTTACAACATAGCAGTAAGTCAATTACAACTTCCATGGCAGTTCTGAATGAGTCAGCGAGCAGGGCGACACAACAGTGTTCCAGTATTCAATTGTTCCAGATAACAGCAAAATATACAGGTACCAAGACAAAAGATTAACTACCAACAGCAGTGTACCAAGGTATTTATTCGTTAATCCATATCAGGATATTCAACAATGAAGAAACCAGTTCAGGTAAATTCAGTATAGGTTATATTATTAGTTAGCATTTACTAATGAAGTTCCCAAATTGAAACTCAAGCAACATGCCGAAAAAATTGCAAGAACATTGTAATTTTCTTGTAATATGTCACTTTTTTTGTTCTTGTTTCTCGTGTTTTAGGCAGTTTGTTTACACGTAAAATATTGTACTGATACAAGTTAAAATTTTTTATTTCAATTTGGCTAGTCAGAAAAAACGAGCAAGTGAAGACGAAGATTTTTTATGTGTTTAACAGGAAACGGATGTAAACTTGTCTAAAGTGGAAGGGAATCCTTCAGGTTCAGATCTTAGCAATATAAATAGGGAAACTCAGGAAAAAATGCATGAAATAAGTGAGCAAATAAGTTTACTAATAAAACTGGTTAAAAAGCAAATAGTGAGTTAAAAATGAGTTTAAAAAAGAATTTCAGATATGTTGCGTTCAGATGAAAAACTACCTCGTTTTTAAATGAGTTTCAACAGTTAGCAGAAAAAATGTGATGGGTTCAGAACTGACAAGCATTTAACTGAATTTAACAATTTGAAAGTGACTGTAAATAATGTGCATAATAATAAGATGCTTGTAGACTAGGAAATGGACCTAAATGTCAATGTCAAATTGAATGAAGTTAGGGAGGAATGTAATACTGAAAGTAGAAAGGTAATAGGTCACTCAGTTCCTTTATGTGAAAAACAATTGCTACGGTAAATCCATAATTTTGAGAAGAGTGTACCTAGGTGTTCATAAATTAAAGAAGTTGATGAAAAGTGTAGTACAGAAATGGAGACTTAAGGTTTGGGGGGTGAAAAAACAAACTTATAGTAAATTAAAGCTGCAATTAGGAACAGCTGTTTCATTACACCAGTCAGAGTTTATTGATGGTACGATGCAAGTAGTCCTATGAGATTATTGTGAAAGTGGGGGGTACCCTAGAGTGAAACATTGTGATGTATTGTTCAGGAAAAAATTTTGTAAGGCGAAATAAAAGATTGAAACACAAGGTCAGAAAAGTAGTGAGGAAAGAGGAAAGGAAAATGGGGGGTAGATTTAAGACAGAAGGGACCAGAAAAAGACTAAACTACAGTCAGTATGTGGAAGGTCGTTAGAAAGAAGGGAAGGAAAAGGAGACACAAAGTGAGAACGTCATGGAGAAAGAAAGGAAAGAAAAAATAATAAAGGCAGACAAGACCGCAATTTAGGTTATTTAGTAGATAATTAAGTTTTTAACATTTTTCTTGTACAGTTTTTAAATATTTTTCTTATACAGTAACAATGTAAAAAATATAAATTCATGTCTTTATTTTGAGTACTAATTCTTTTGTTAGAATAATCGTACGAGATTGAGGAGAAAGTAGGTTATGATGTGTACAGGATAAATGGGGTAATTTATCATATTTCCCTTCTTAAGTCTGGGGATACGCAACAGTAAATAAGGTATTTGATTAGTGTGGTTAGTGATAGGTTTCAAACTTGTTAACTTGTAGGCATAAATGGTTAGTTTATAAGAAAATTAATGTTAAACTATGTTTATTTGTATATGTTTTAAAAATATACGTACATGTTAGTGTATCAATGCTTTAATTTTAGTTGTTAAGAAAGTAGGAGTAGGAACAAATCTGAGACTGGAATGTTTTTTAATTTCAATATGGTGCCTTTTAAGTTTCATGTCCCTACAGATTGAACAAAACTGAACTGTCATTTACAGTCATAAATTTTGGCAGCTGCGATCTTACAAGCTTCATTTATGAAAACCATTCTTTTCATTTTTAACTGTCTCCAATTTTATGCCACTGAGTTTTAAACTACATTTGATGAAAATTCTCTGCTCAGAAATTTGGGTCACTTCAAATCAAATACAACTGGGATGATCAAAGATTACAGGTATGATTACATATCACTGCTGTCTCAAAGGAAATGGGGAGATTGGTAGTCTAACCAGCACTTGCACATACGCAGAATGTTCAAGGTTACATGCCACACTCAGTCCCATTCCCAGGCTGCAACAAGTTAGCTCAAAAAATAGTTCAATAATTTTTTATCTGACCTTTAATCATTTCTACTCATAGTATAAAGTGTTGTTACCTCATATTTATGCTCAAATACAGAGAATTTAGGATACTCTCCATTGTAAACAATCTCTCCATTTTCGTCTTTTCTGTAAAAAAAAATAGCAAAACATTCATTATAAATACAAACAGAAATATAAGAAGACCTTAAAAAATATTATATATATATATATGGACACACACGTGCACGCACCCATGCACCCACACGCCCACAGGCGCATGCCCGCACGCCTGCACGCCCGCACACACACACACACAAAACAGTTACTAACTACATGCTACATATACAATCATGGAAACAACAAAATATGTATGTTTCAAAGTAAAAAGCAATCCAAAGATGAATTACACTAACAATAAAATAGTAGCATGTAATGTTTCCAGAGCTGTCTGTGAAGTGTGATATCTACATAGGCTACAACATTGTGCTGTAAACACTATCTGAGGCAGAGAGTATGTAGTACAAAAGAGATGAAACCAACCAGGAATAAAGTAACCATTCAGATGACGTTATGAAAGGAAAAATCTTCTGAGAACTGGTAGAAGGCCAACTCAGATGATAGTATCTCAAGTCTTCCACATCCAAAAGTGTACCTTTTACAAATCTGGCAGATATTTCAATGGCGTGGAAATATTTGTTTACCCTTCAGTACTGGATGCCTAATCAATGCAAAACCACAAGAAGATTATTACAGTATTTGGCTATGACTACCAGATGAAACTTTCAGAGTGAAGTGGATTAACTTGCTGTGGCCCTCAAAGCAGTCGCTAGGTGAAGCATTTCTAGGTATACTGTAAGTGAAATTGTATTGAGTGAGGTTATGTATGCCTGGGGACTTACAGGACGTATCCCACTGACCTGTGCCTATAAAACAACCTGATTAGTGTGGTACAGAGAAGATTAAAAACTGGCTAGGAGTAGTGAAGTTATGTCCTGATTACACGGACAAGTACAGTACAGCCCAGTGGCCAGTACAAGTTCAGTCTTAACAGTGGTTCCCAGCATGTTTACATCAATCAAGAGTAGGAGAACCATAGTGGTAGCAGTTTGGACTCAGGTGGCATCATGCTAGGCTCATGTGATATGCTTTTCCATGTGTTATATAGTACCTATCTATATAAGAGGCCACACATATGTAGATGTTATCTTCCACCAGTTCGTCACATTTTTCAAGGGTACACTGGGTGGACAACTGCTATTTATGGATGACAATGATGGCCCACACTGGATTGCATTTTTCGATGACTTCTTGGAAATTGAAGACATCACCTATTTTGATTGGCTTGTACAATCCACAAATCTCAACCCTTTTGAGCCCACTTAAGCATCGTACTGCAGGGCTTAGTAGTATATAGGTAGGTTGAGGACAATCCAATTTTTGCCCTAAAATACACAATGTTTCATCAGTTTTTTTTTTTAAATTTACCATCTATTTTCTAGTAATTTCAAACTTTTTCCTCAATTTTAGAGCAAAAAAAAAAGCTCTCAGCACTGTCTCAAAATGGCCTTAAAAATGCCAATAAATGACTAAAAATCATCAAAAGATAGCCTAAAAAAAATTGCCAAAAACAAGCAAATTTTCAATTTTCAAATATGGTAGTGCAGGATTTGTGTACCCCCAAAAATCTATCAAAAATAACCAAAAAAATGCCAAAACAAGCAAATTTAAGCTAAAATCCAACAAATTTTGACCAAAAAATAGCAGCACAGGATTTTTCATACTGTAAAAACAAGGAATTTTTATCGAAAATCATGCTATTTTGCCCCAAAATCAAACAAATTTACCATTTTCCCCAAAAAGGTGTTCGGGATTTTTCATTCTTAAAATCAAGCAGATTAAAGCTAAAATCAAGTAAATTTAAGCTAAAATCACATAAATTTAAGATAATATCAAATTAAATATAAAAAATATATATAATTTATAAATTTAAATCAATAGAATTTATTCACTTTAAAATATTACTAAATCATGCATATATTTTTCATTTTTCATCTCTTTTAAACCTTAATATATTAAAAAAACTTGATTATTATTTAGTAATTTAAATTTATTTTCATTAAACATATTTACATATCGATCAGGTAATGGAACTTTTTACTTCGAATCAAGAAAATAACTAATCTTCTTGCCATACTTAGACTCATAAATTTGAAAACGTGTAGCAACATACTTAATATTTTTTTCTATGTCTTGTAGTTTCGTCGATTCAAATGAATTGTTAAACTTGTTGAGCAGCCATTTCATTTTTGTTTTGTGATATTTATAAAGAAAAAAGTTATTAAGGAAAAAAATAATAATAATTGAAAAAATGAAAATTAAAAAAAAATTCTTATAATTTTTTCTTTAAAATAAAATGCAATTTTAACTCTTTATATAATGGAAAATAATATATGTATAAGTATCGTAAAAAGTGCGGGAAATTAGAATTCATAGAAAATTTTTCATTGAATAAATGTGCAACAGATAAGAATTTTAACGCATGTAAAAAATGTTGTGAATATGCCAGTAGTTGTTATGAGTTAAAAAAGAGAAAATAATGAGTGAATGTGGGAAATATGTTTATAATGCCTTGATCAAAAATCATAAAATATTTAATCACACAATACGGTAGAAGATATTATAAATGAAATTCAACACAATAGTTGCCCAACATAAACATGTAAAGTATGTTATGAGAATAAATTTATAAATTTATTTTCTCCTTATAAAAATACTACGAAAAAACATACAACAATATGTCAAAAATGCTATAATTAGAACTATCCTAATAAGAAATTAAATAGTAAAAAAAAAAAATATTTTTAATCAATAATTAAAATACTTTTTTGATTTTATTCCTTTATATTTTACAGCCATATTTTTCATTTTCTTTATATATTTTTTTCTTACTAAATAAAGTTAAAATGTCAGGTAAAAAAAATTTGCAGTTGAATTGGGCAGGAAGAGAGTAAGAGAATAAAGAATTTTAGGTAGAGATTTAAAAAATTAAATACTGTTATAGTTTAAGGAAAGATGGTTTCATTACAGGCATTATTATATAAAGGAGAATAATCAGAACAAATAAAAAGAATTTAAAATGGATTATTTTACACACTTACCCTTGTAGGTTATAAAATAACCAAAAGAAAAGATAAAAAAGCATTGAAAGAAATATTCCCTTTTCTAATCAGATATTTGTAATACCAAAAAATAAAACTAATCAAAATTTACCTTCACATAAATTATTCTTTTTAAACAAAAAATTTTTAATGAGCATGTGGAAAAAAAGATTCCATTCGAAGTTCTTGAGGTCAGCTGTAATTTAATTGAATACTTCAACATTTGGTGAACATAATATGGCATTCACATAAATAATTTACAAGGCAATTCTATAGAAAAAGTAGATTTGTTCGAAATGCTGTTCATGCAACAATGAAAACAATAAAAAAATTAACTGGATATAAGCAAGGTGATCAAATGAATATATATATATATATAATCAGAATTTTCGCCATACAATTTTGGCTGCAAGAAATATTATTTAAATGCCGAAAATATACTTAATTAACTTGAAAGAATAATTACATTGAATGAAAATGTAGACATAAATTAAACTACTTTCGATATTGATGTTTACAAAGTACCCAGTGGTAATGGTGCAAGAGGTAAAAAAATTGCTAATTTAGCGAAAGATATAACAGCAAAACAATGTATTAATAAAATTAACAATGATGATAATTTATGTGGCCCCAGAGAAATACTTCCATGTTTAACATATGAAACTAATATCATTTTGGCTAGAGAATTAACAAATAATTAACTTATTTACATTATAAAAGGAAGAAAATTGCAAGAAGAATTGGCTCGTGAACATTGCAAAAGAATGGGAAAAAATTGATTGGTTTTAATTTGTAAGATATTATGGATGCAGAAAATGTTCTGAATATCCAAATTAAAATTATTTCAGCTGCTCATTTCAATTGAATTATACACTCTGGAACAAAAAAACCTACAACTATTTATTTATATTTACACGACAAACACTACGATGTCATTAATTGTATGAAAGCATATTTAGATAATGTTTATTATTGTAAAAATTGTGACAAACTATACAATAATATATGCAATTTATTTAAAATCATTCAAAAAAAGATGTAATACAATTAAACATAGATGTCCACATATAATTGAATTAAAATTCTGAATTCTGTCATTATTGTAATAAATATGTCTGTTTTTGAAATAATTATATAAATTGGTACGAATATTGCCTCTAAATGAATCAAAATTGTAAACATAGTTGTTTTCTTTAAAATAACAAATGCAATGAGTACCAGGATTTGTTGAAGTGTCAAAATGAACCACAGAACATTAATTTTTTAGCATTCTTTTTGGTAATTCGTCAATCATGTAAACATTTCTAAAATTGTTACTTTTTATATTTAATATTATTACATATTTTTAGTATCATAATTATTTAGTAGTGATATATTCCATTTTTTTTGGTCTCTCGTAATTTTTTGCAGCTAAACCACTTCTTGATTTATTTTCGATTGCTAAATTATGTCTTTGTTGTTCTTCTAATGTTTTTTATCTTTTCCAGTTTGTTCAACAGAATTATAAATTGCAGTAACTCCTCCTGCTAAAGCACAGAGTGCAGTTAAAGCAGAAAATTCTCCATTATCAGTTTTTCTTTTATAATTTTTTTTTTGAGAATTGGAAGTGTCAAAGTTAAGAAACCTTTACCTTTTCTTAATCTTTTATTTTTTTCTCAAGTTGATCTTTCGTTAAAAAATTTTCTATATTCAAATCCTGTAATTGGTCAATGGGTATATCGAAAGGTTAGCTTTATGTTGCTTATTTTTGTAAAATGTTATCAGCTTCGTGTCTAGATTCTAAATCTTTGTGATCTCTATAAGCAATATTGTGATATGTAGATGCCTCATCTAGTTTATTTGTGCCATTGTCACCTCTTTCTAGTCTTTTGTTTAATTTTTTTAATGGGCCACGATAATTATAACTATGCAAAAGCATTTTTAACTTGTTTAATTACTAATTTATTTTTCCTTTTCCATGATGTTCAGAAGTCCAAAAAGAATGTGGAATTACATTTAAAACTCTTATAAGATGATATGGAATTCCTTTTGGATTATTTATAACAAAATCAGAAAATTTTGGTTCAACATATTCATTAAGTATGCTTACTTTTTCATTGTGAAAATTGTTATTACCAGAATTTTCTTCACCATGAATAACTAACAATCTGTTAATTAAATTTCCAACATTATTCATTCAAATATTTTTTTGAGAAATCATTCTTTCTGGTGTGTTTCGCATTGATCTTGATTGTGATTCTTTTATATATTTATGATAACTTGGTCCAATTATATTTTTGTACTTCCAACCTTTATTCAAAATGACTTGCTTATTAGGATCTTATTTTTGAAATACAGCATTTGTTGCTTTAAGAATGTCTATATCATTTTTATAGTCATTATTATCATATTTGCCCTCTAGATCTCATTGAAATTTTTTGTTAACAATTTATAAAGTCATTTTGTTAATATATATTCCTTATCATTAACAAATAGTTCTTTACCATATTTCTTTACTTATGTATCACCAATATAAACATTTTGATCTTCTCTATGTAAATCATATTGCTCATTAAAACCAAGTTATTCAGAAATTTCATTTCCTATACATGTACTAGAATCCGACATATTTTTTAATGGTACAGTTCCCATTTGCTCTTCCAAAGAGATATTTGTACTGAAAATAATCCTCTTTCAAATAATGTTTCTTGTGGTTTTGGCGGATAATCATAATTTTTTTGCTGCGACAGGAACTAGGGCTGTTATAAAATTTTTATTTTCTTCACTTACTTTTCCAATTTTTTTTTACCAATATAATGTAATACGACAATTAATGGTAGTTCTTTCTTTTTATTTTTTTCGTATACTTTTTCATGATGCTTTTTATATCGTTTAAATTTTTCGAAGAGTAATTCAACTCTGGAAACTCCCTTTGATTCCATAATTTACAAATGTATTTTTTTACATATATATTAATTTTGTTTTACTAAATGAATTATGAAAGTATTGAGAGTTTTGAGAAACAAACTTTCCCCCAACTAATCACTCTAGGGGGAATTAAAATGTTTACAATAATAGAATTGAGTTTGATAATTCTATAGGAGTGGGGTTTTATTTTCCAAATAAGCTTATGTTTGTGAACAATTTAGTTTACTAAAGAGAGATAAAGTTGGAGATGAGCTAAAATATGATAAATTAGATCATGTTGATGTTTGTTCGAACTTTTTTCCTTTTCAGTTTCCTAGAGTAGAAGTTTCAAAACATTAAAATATTATTGAAGCTGTTGATAATCCAGGCATAACATCAACAATGATGAATGCGTGATAAAGTTCACCAAGTAAACAAAATTATTTAGAATTTACTGGTGTTGATAATCTATATAGAGATAAATCTGTTTCTAGTTATTTAAAATATGAAGTTAAAATTGTTTCTAGTGATAAAACAAATGAAATAATGTATCTGCTGAAATATTCTTTTTGGTTTTAATCATGATAACAATGATATTTATTAGAAAGGTGGTTATAAAATTACTTTTTTTTGTGATTCATTTGATAACAACTGATTAATTATTTATGAAACTTTATATAAAGAAGGTAAAGTTACGAAAGATTGTCCTGATATGGTAAAATTATTATTGAAAAATTATAAATTATGTGGCCTATTGTTGAATATGAATCTAACACAGCTGTTGCAATTAAAGAAAAAACATACAAAGATAAAAAAATACCTATTAGTTTTGATTATTGGCAATTTAAAAAAAAAGAAGTTCCTGCTGGATCAACTGTTTTAAACTTTGATATAAAAGATCAGTTTAAAAGTTTACAATTTGATATTGCCGATTTTGTAAATGTAGGTTTTAACTTAATAGAAGAAATCATCCTGAACAGTATAAACACGCTACTATGTTTGGTCATTGTAATGTAAGAAATGTTTATTTCAAAAACTGTAGAAATGAAATTTTTCCTAAAGCAAACTGGAATCTAAACATTGAAAATGGTGTTTGTCTTAAACAATTTCTTACTTATAATGATTTTAGAAATTAAAAAACCAAACTAAATACAGACTATAGAAATAATTAACTTAATTATAAACCAACTGTAAACTTTGATGGTGATATTAATAACTATTCATTTTGGGGACGAAAGCCGTTATATATTAGAGATTGTTTATATAGAAAAACCACTGTAGTTAAAGAAAAAACTAACATAAACATTAGTGTTGATTTTGATGAAGCTGTTGAAGCATGTATCATTTGTAATGTTGTTTTAATTAGCAAAAGAAATCTAACTTATGATTATTTGAAAGAAAAAATTTCTGAAGAAATATAAATTTTTTTAATTAATAAATGGAAGAAACAACAAATTGGTTAGATATTTTAAAACAGTTTTTTTTTTAGACCTATAGTAAGGTGGTTACTTTTAAAAGTTTTATGAATTTTTAGAAATATAGAAGAATTGTTTGATCAAATTATAAATTGTTTTCATGATTCTAAATGAGTTGTTTCTCTCTCTTAATACATTTCTTTTCCTTATAAATAAAATAAAAATGTCTTTGTTTCCATGCAGTTTGACTAACATTTTAAAAGCTGGTGATGTTTTAAACATAAACATGGTGCATAGTGTTTAAACATAGTGCATAAAAACATGCACTATGTGGATATAATAAGTTCAAACTTTTCTGCCTCACACCTATGTTTAATTATGTCCAACATAGCTCACATAAGAAAATATTCTACCTGTATGTATATCAGAAAGGAAATGCTATGAATCCTCCTTGCGAGCACTTTCAGTAACAATTACGTATATATGTACAAGTAAATTGTGGGAAAGAAAAGGCCAACCAGTACTTGTTATGTACCTATGCACTGCAATGTCGGCTTTTGGATTCTCTAATTTGTCATACAATACTACTTTAAGGCATGTGATCAGAAATGACTAAGCAAGTTTTAAAAAGGTGGGGAAATAAAATAATAGTGAATAAGTGAGGGGGGAAAAAGTGGCTTGTAAGACAGAAGGGTTGAACTTCCCAAAGATTAACAAGCTCATACTTGCAACACTCAACAATATAACATTTTGGCTTCCTATGTTCCCACCAAAAATGATGGCAGATTTGCTGTATACTATGCCAATATGTATAATGGTGTTGTTTGTTCTACTGTACAATGGTGATTAATTCACACATGTCTATACTATTTTATTCATGTGAGTTGTAAGGCTGTCACTCTTTACCTACAACAATGACATTTTTAATATTTAGACAAAGGTCACAATACAACACATTAAACCAAACTGAATAGCCTTGATTGTTGTCACTCGCATTCTGACAGAAAGAAGTATTTCCAAAAGAATTAACTCTGTATCAGATGACAGAATTTTAGGTAGCAATATTGCTATTATAATGCATGTTGATAATACAAGCAGATTACTTGAGAAGTCGAATGCAATTTCATGGACTTAATACCGATATCTGACCAGAAAATAGACAAGTAGAATTTCTCAATCTTAATGTTAAATGAATTATACAAAATGCATATTTCAAACTGAAACTTGAGGAATAGGTTTATCATGATCAACATTTCAAACTTAACTCACCATGAAGACTTGATAGGGAAATTATGGCAGTAAATTACTTAAAATTAAGAATTATCAAGAATTGTCACAAATTACATCCATTACTACTTCATTCTCCATGAAATTATGACTGTTCTAAAAATTTCCTATGAGTAATTATTATATAGAGTTTGGTATGAAAAATTTTTGTTACGAAAATGTTTTAAAAAGTATATAAAATTTTTTCCCAAAGAAAAACTAATACACAGGAAAAAAGGTGTTAATAGTACTTTTGCTGGACAGGTTTACAAATATTTCTTCTTCAGTTACAAATAGAATGTGCACAATAGGACTTGTTTCTGAAGGTTCTTTGCACTAACACTCTTTTGTAAGCAATTTCAACTCAAAATTTAAAACATTTTCTTATCTCCTGAGAGATTTATTACTACAATTATAAATACATGAATAAAAACACTTTCTTACCCAGCAATTGTCACATCTGCTTCTGTGACAAGTTTCAGTATTATTTCCTCAAAGTTGTTAGTAAGATTCTCGTCCTCTATTGGTGTAGTAACACTAACATACACATTGAAATCATGTGTTGCATGCGTCATGTCAAGATGTACAGTAAGTATTTCCTGAAAATTGAATTAATAAATATACTGCAAACATTTTGTACTGACAGTCTCAGAATCAGCTAAACATAACATTCAAAAACTATGTTTAAATAACGGATGTAAAATTCTAATGGATAATATAAAAATACTTATCAAATACATGTACATTATTAAAAAATTTAATATTATATAAAAACATCATGTTTAATGCACTTATGCTATGGTACTACTGTATACTCTGATCATGAGTGCTTTCTGGTTTCATCATCAGATATTGCTGGTGACTGTAACAAGTACAGGCTGTTCATGGTAAAATGAGCACTTTTGAAAGGGCTGCTTAAGATCTACTTGTATGGTCGTTGTGTATTATTCCACCTTAGGCAAAATGAACATTGCCATGGGCCTCATCATTTTATTCATGAGTCGGTCAAGTGAAACTGTGAAATTATTAGGAAAGTAAACATTTTATAAATCTGCTAATTTTTACACACAGGCATAAAAAAAAAAAAAACAGAAAGCAAGAGAGATAATTTAAATTATCACAAATTGTTACATAAACCTTTTTATTCGATGGTAACGTATGGAATTACTTTCTATCCCTCGTTACCAACTTAACCAGGCGCATGTCATTCAGTGTGCCCCTTCAAATATATGCAGGTTGGGGCAGTGACATATTTCTAAGATTGATTTCAAAAGTTCTCACTTTATCATAATCAGTCTATACACGACTAAGGACTGTGTATGTGAATGGTGCAAAAAGTTTACAGAATGAGACACCAACATCCATGATAAGGGTGGCCGAGGGAGAACATCTATAGTAATGGAATCAATTTATGAACAAGCAAATCTTGTTGTTGACGGAAAGCATAGCTTTATTATTTTTGAGCTGTCTGCTGAAAGCCACCATAAACAGTTGGCTGAATGATCAGGCATTGATCTTCTTTGATGCACGCATTGGAAAACGTATGCAACAATGGTATAGGTGTTTTAATTGACATTATGGGTCTGGACGTCTGAGTGTGATTTAGCCTTCAAAACAAGCAAAACAGTCCTTTCCGAAAAAGCATTGGTGGTGGTTTTTTACCCAACTAAGGAGATTCTGCTGCACATAGATAGTTCTGAATATGGAGCAGGAGCAGTTCCAAGCCACGTTATTGATGGAATAGTGTGTGCAATTGCATTTGAATCTGCAACGCTGACTGCAGCGCAGAGAAATTATAGTCAGCCGGATAAAGATGCATTAGCTGTAATATTTGGAGAAGAAAAATTCCACAAATATTTGTATGGTCATCCATTCATTATTGTCAGTGATCACCAGCCTCCCATGTCCTTGTTTTCTGAAGCAAATAAGTTTCCCCTCATGGCTTCCTTACAGTTACTATGTTGGACTGTGATCTTATCCGCATACAATTATTCAGTTGTTTGCAAGAAGGGCCAGCATATTCCCCAGGCAGATGGAATATAACAATTGCCCAGGACTGCTCCAGTTGGAGTTATAGAGTGCAAGTTGCTCTACCTCACTACGCCTTTGGTCTCTCCGGACGAAGTGGCCCAAGAAACAAAAAAGGACCAGGTGCTGTGCAAAGTCATCGAGATATGTGAAAATTGCTGGCAACACCATTGCTCCAACAAAATACTCAAACCCTTCTTTCACCATGCAGCATCAGCTGTCCATCAGAAATGGGGTACTACTGAATGGCAACAGGGTAGTCATTCCTCAATCTCTCCAGGCAAAGGTGTTGACTATTTTACACCATGGTAATGCTGGTGTAATACATACTCGTATGCTAGCTCATTCCTATGTGTAGTGGAAAGGCATGGGTGAGGACATTTGTAAAAAAAAATTGAGTGTTGCCCAGCTTGTCAGCAAATGCAGAATGCTTGTAACAAAGGTTTTCAACTAAATTGGCCAGCACCACAGGACTCATGGGAGCGAATTCACCTACACCACACCAGTTTCATTTCAACCCTGCAGAGTACTTGATCCTATGTGGTTTGTGTTGAAACCCTGGTGAGTGCCAGGGTGTGAACGGCAAAGATAGCGGTGTTGGGAGCTTGGAGTGTGGTGATTAAAAAGATTGTGTATCGCGAGATGTGTTTAGTTATTATTCCCGAACATAACATGAACCAGGTCGCAGCTGACTTAATGGGCCCATACCCAAGGAGTACAAAGGCAAACCAATACCTATTGGTGGTCACCGACCTGTTCTCGCGGTGGACCGAGGCATTCCCACTTCCAAGCCAGGAGACATCACATCAGTAGTATATGGGTGTATTGAGGACAATACAATTTTTACTCCAAATTTCCTTAATTTTTAGTGCTTTTTTCCTTAATTTTCAAGGTTTCCTCAAGGATTATACTCTGTTTTTGCATGTTTTTCAAGCTTAAAACCTTCTTAAAAATAGCTTAAAAAATTGCCAAATAATCCTCTAAAACAAGGTTTTTCCAAGTTTTTCCAAAAAAGACCCACACGGAAAGTTACTTTTACCTTTACGCAAGGCTAATTTTCAAAAATTAATTAAATCTTAATTTTATTCATAGTAAGCAAAACTAAGCCTGAATCAAAAAAATTTAAGCTCAATCTGCAAGATAAATAATGCAAAGTTAAGTGAAATATGAAAAAATATAAAAAATAATAAAGTAGTATAAAAGATTCAAAACATATAATTTAAGATTTTAAGAGAAGTCTATATCATGCATGAATTATCCATTTTTCATTTCATTTAAGCCTTTATATGTAATAAAAACTTGTTTCCCATTTATTAATTTCAAACTATTGTTGTTAACAATCTGGTAATGTTATTTTCAACTTACCGTCTAGAATAAAATTATTTTTTTTTATTAAACTTAGATTCATATATTTGGAAATCTGTAGCTGCAAATCATTTATTAATTAAAAGCTCTTGTAGTTTTGTGAATTCATATGAATTGTTTAACTTATTGGGAAGTGATACCATTTTTTGTTAATTTATAAAGATATAAATCTAAGAAGATAAAGAAAAAATAAAAAAATGGTTATATAAAATTTAAAGTTATAAAAAACTGAAGTGTAATCAATATTTACATTTTTGATATGCTAAAAATTCCAAGCAACATTTTTTATTCCTCTTCATAAATTTCTTTTTGTATAAATAAAAATGGATATTAATAAAATAAGCAAGCATTGTAAAAAGGGTGGTGAAGTACTAAACATAGAAAGTTTTTCATCACATAAAGTCACAAAAGATAAACATATTGACAACTGTAAAAAAATGTTCTCAAATGTAATTATCGACAAAATCATGTACAGTATGTAATGAGAACACATCTATAAAATTAATTTCTCCTCGTAAAACTACTAAGGACAAATATACAATAATACGTAATAAAAAAGTTTTCCTAAGAAATATTATCATATCAAGAAGTAAAATACTTGAAAACTATTTCGTTATTATCATAATAAAAAGTTATGTAATTAAAAGAAGTGTCATTATTATCAATCATTTTAACATTTTATTCGGTTTTATACCTTTATATTTTTTATCTTTATAGTTTTCATTTTCTTTATAATTTTTATTCTTATTAAATACAATTAAAAATGGCAGTGAACAATTTGATAATTGATTTGATTGAAAAGAGTGGGGAGTTAAGAACTATAGCTAAAAGTTTAAAAATAAAATACATATATATATAAACTAAGGAAAGATGATTTAATTACAAGTATCATTACACAAAGTATTCAAACATGAGAATATTGATTTTAAAAATCTACAAAGATTGTAAATGATTTAAAACTTCAGGAATTAACACCTAAAGCTAAAAGCTGTAAATTAAAATATACATAAAATTTAAACAAAAATTATTTCATTACAACTTGTACACCTTTTTTTAAAACGAAGAAACAAATAATAATTATACAAGTTAACCTTTTAGAAATTACAGAATATACAGAAGAAATAAAAAAGAATTACAGGAAATATAAGTAACCAAAATTTAAAAAATGTTCATTTCTCAAAAATTGATGTGAAAGAAAAATAAAATTTTAGGTAAAACAAAAAAAAAATAATGAGCATGTGGAAATGAGCCCATCATTCGAGATTCGTGAAATTAATCATATTTTAATTGAAGACTTCAACATTTGGGATGTACAGTACTTCCTTGAGCTTGCAGTAGTCTGTTACCACTCTACCCACACACTCTGCATTCATGCTCACAGATTTTTTTGCAAGATCTATGTCCGTCCTGACAGCTCTTGTTTTCAACAAACTGTTGTCGTAGGTCATGTGGCATGTTGATCCTGAGCACAGGATCCATTCTGTCTCAACAGCATTA
Organism: Dryococelus australis; assembly: GCA_029891345.1. NCBI lineage: Eukaryota > Metazoa > Arthropoda > Insecta > Phasmatodea > Phasmatidae > Dryococelus > Dryococelus australis. The sequence continues at coordinate 234,598,086 of CM056996.1, read as the reverse complement.
CAACCTGCCACCAGGAAGGAAACCCGCGATCTTTTGTTTGTGTTTTTGCAGAAGTAGCAGTCTTTTTCCTCGTGGTTAGATTTTTTGCAAATACTGAAGTTCTTAACTTTAATAGGGCAGTCCCGAGCCATATGTCCAGTTTTTGGCAAGAAAAACACTTAACAACAGTAACACCTTGCTTCTTACTTGCAGAATCAGTTTTGTGGAAACCCGCCGAGTGTTTGTCAGAGCCACACTTGTAACATTTTCCCACAGCTGCTTTAAATGCTACCATATCAGATTCAGTTCTTGAATCAGCGCTCCTTTTTTCTTCGTCTATTAGTCTCGTCAAATTTTCCATTGTTTTACTTTCCACTGGGGTAGATTCCCAAGTACTGATAAAGTAACTATAGTTTTCAGGTAAGGTCGTCAAGATCCTGGAAATTAGCATGTTTTTTGGAATGTCATTGCCCAGCACTTTCAGCCTGAACACCAGATTTTCAAGCCTACTCATATGAGTCGCCAAGTCTACTCCAGCTGTATATTTATAGCCAAAAAATTCTTCCATGAGATTGAACTTTTGCTGTGAGGCATCGTGCTCATAAATATCACACAATCTGCGATACATGCTAAAAGCATTTTCACAGCTAAGGATATGTGTCAGTGAAATTCTATCTACAGTAGTGATTATTATTTTTTGTGCTTCGGCATCCTTTATCATGTAATCCGCATAGTCAGTGCTAACTTGCTCCGGAGCTTTCACTTTTCCACACATAATGTCATACAGTCCTTGTGACTTGAACAGGATATTCACTTTAAACTTCCACAATTGAAAGTCACAAGTTTCCTTTAACTTTTCCACCAGCGAAAGTTCGTTTACCTCAACGATGCATTTTTATCTGCCCTATGAGCACTTTGTTCAAGATGTGACTGCCCTGGTTTTTACTTTTTCTTTTCACTCGTTTTACTGCTGCACTGTTACGTCCATGACTGGGCCCATAACCTGTTGTTTTTATTTATTTATTTACGCCTACAATACAAATTACACACACAGTTCTGGTCACAGTTTTACATTATTAAGCTCAGTTTTTACCGCTCACGAACAAGGCCTCATGACGCCATACTTAACAAATCATAGAAACAACAAAACTGAGAATTAAGTCCTAAACACAATCGTAATTCCCAAGACAGTCTGGTGTGTTTGGTATTGATCTTGATTGTGTTTCTTTTATATAGTTATCATAATTTAGTTTAATTATATGTATGTATTTTCTACTTTTATTGAAGTTTATTTTCTTTTTTGGATGAAATTTTTGGAATGCAGCATTGGTTGGTAAAATAATTTCTGTGAAATTTTCATAGTCATTATCAGTAAATTTATCATCAATATCTTCTTTTTATTTTGTTAACAAATTAAAAAGACTTATTAATTGATATTTTTTATCAGTAACAAATATTTTATCACCTTGTATCTTTACTTTTCTATCGCCTATGTAAAAATCATCCTCATCTCCTAATAAACCATATTGTGTATCAATAACAAAAATTATTTTAGCAATTTCTTTTCTGAGTTTTATATTAGAATCAGACGCATCATGCGTCAAATCTTCCAATGGCGTAATTCCCAATTGTTCTTCCAAATAAGGAGATTTATATTCTGAAAATAATTCTCTTTCATATGATGTTTCTTCTGGTGTAGGGAGATAATCCAAATTTTTTGCTGCTACTGGAACAAGCATTGTTATTCAATTTTTATTTTTTCACTTACTTGTTCTACATTTTTTTTTACAAATATTTCATAATTCGCCTATAAAAAGTTAGCTCTTTCTCCTTATTTTTTGATAAACCACTTCATGATTATTTTTATAATTTCTGTATTTTTCAATGAGAAATTTCTTTTCAAAAATCTTTCATTTATATAAAATTTTTCTTATATATTAATTTTTTCTTATATTTAATTTTTATTTAACTTTTTCTTATAAATGAGTTATAAAAGTTTTTAGAGTTTTGAAAGACAAACTTTTCCTCTAACTGATCAAACTAATAAAAATTTAAATGAATAAAGTAATAAAACTGAATTTGATATGCCAATAGATGAAAGGGTTTTTTTTCCAAATGATGCTTATGTTTATGAACAATATCATTTACTAAAAAGAGGTACAGAAGGAAATGAGACAAAATATGATAAATCAGATACTATTGATATTAGTTCTAACTTTTTTCCATTTCATTTTTCTCGAGTAGAAATTTCAAAACGTGGCAATATTATTGAAGTTGTTGATAATCCAGAAATAACATCAACAATGACGGATATGTTGTTAGATCTCCAAGTGAACAAAATTATTTAGAAGTTACTGGTGTAGATAATAAATATCCAAAAAATTTATTGATTATCATAAAACATATGAAATAATCTATACATTGTGATATCTGTTTGGTTTCATTAGAGATAACGATGAAATTTGTTGGAAAGATGGTTATAAAATTACTTTTATTTGTAATTCATATGATAATTGTTTATTTGTTTATCAACCTACAAAAACAGATTGTTCACTTAGAGATTATGCTGATCCCGGTTGAATTCTTATTAAAAAAATTAGAAATGATGTTGCTTATTGTTTAATATGAATCTAACACTGCTATTGCAATTAAAGAAAATATATCTAAAAATACCTACCAGTTTTAATAATAGGTAATTTTTGGAAAAATAAGTTCTTGCTGGATCAACTGGTTTTTACTTTGATATAAAAGATCAGTTTAATAATTTACAATTTTATATGCCTGATTTTGTAATTGTGGGTTTTTAAAATAAGAGAAAAAATTGTTATGAACAGTATGTACACTCATTTATTTTTGATCACTGTAATGTAAGAAATATTTATGTTAAGAATGGGACAACCAAAATTTTTTCAAAAGAAAATTGGAATCTAGATATTGAAAGTGGTCTTTGTCATAAACAATTTCTTGCTTATAATGATATTAGAAATTCAAAATCAAAACTAGATACCATATAAATAAATAATGAGCTATATTATAAGCCAACTATGAATTATGATGGAGATGTCAACTATCATTCAATTTGGGGTCAAAGACCATTATTTGTTATTGATTGTTTATAAAGAAAAACAACTGTAGTTAAAGATAAAATAAACATAGAAATTTGCATTGATATTGATAAACCTGTTGAAGGAAAACATTTCTATTGTTATTCTTATTAGCCAAAGGAATCTAACTTATGATTATTTGAAATAAAGAATTACTGAATATATATACATTTTTTAAAATAATAAATGGAGCAACCAAATTGTTCCGATAGTTTAAAATAAAGTTTAAGACGTATAGTAAAATGGTTACATCTTTTAAAACTTTTAGAAATTTTTATATGTATAGTTGAGTTGTTTTATCAAATAAAAAATTATTTTCTTAAATCCAAATGAGTTTTTTTTCCTAATATAAATTTTATTGGTGCCAATTTTAGAACGGATCACTTTAATTTTCATTTGTATATGTTTGGCATTTTTTCTTTCTATTAATAAATTTCCTTTTTATTAAATATGAAGTTGTCTATCTTATCTTGCAAACAGACTAACATTTTAAAAAGGAGTGATATTTATATTTACTCCTTCCTACATTTAATCATGCATCTGACAATCTCAGAGAATTTGTTTTCAAATTTCACCTAAAACTACAAAACTTACAGTTATTGCTCTTAGAAAATCTTCACGAGGAAAATGAGCTTCGAGAAATGGGTGTCATTCTTGAGCATAAATACAACAATTGTTTAAAACAGTAGTAGACCTTCGAATATGAATTGTATTGAATAATAACATAATATTGCATTGGATTTTAGCTTAAATTTAGTTGATTTAGCTTACAGATTTGGCTTAAATTTGTTTGATTTGGGGTTAAATTTACTTACTTTTATATAAAATTAAGATTTAATTAATTTTTTTTAAATTAGTCTTGCATAAAAGTAAAAGTAACTTTTTGTGTGTATCTTTTTTTGGAAAAATGTGATAAAACCTTGTTTTAGAGAATTTTCAGGCCATTTTTGAGGCTATTTTAAAGTAGGTTTTAGGCTTGGAAAACAGGCAAAAACAGGATAAAATCCTTTAAAAAAACCTTGAAAATTAAGGAAAATTAGATTAAAAATTGGATTGTCCTTAATACACACACATATACTACTGATATCGTCTTCAAATTCAATCATGAGGTCTTCCCACATTGGCGCTATCCTCAAAGCATACTTACAGATAACAGCGCCCAATTTTCTAGCTGGCAATTTGCTGACCGCATGCTAGTGATGGAGTTGAGACCTGGACGACACCATGGTACCATCCCCAGGCAAATCCAACTGAACGGCGATGTCAGGAACTAAAGAAGTGCCTATATATCAGTATGGACCACAACCAACGCCATTGAGATTGCCAATTACCATGCATCTTATTTGCTCTGTGTAGACGGACCAACAAGAGGGTAGAATCTATCCCCAGCCAACTCCTGTTCGGACCCATCCTATGATGACCCGGCAAATGGCAGTTGGAACACCCGCCCATGGGGATGACACAGCCTGAAATCCTGCATCATGCTGCCCAAGACTGCTTTGAACAAACAAAACTGCCCCAGGAGGAGTATATTGCCCAGAAGTACCTTCCACCTCGAACAGGAATCCGAGCTTTTCAGATGGGAGAAACCGTCCTAATCAGAAGTCACTCTTTTAGCGGCGGAATGAGCCAATTCAGCGCAGGGCTGGCAAGTAAATGGAAAGGTCCCTATAAGTTATCGGACGACAATAAAATGTATACTGGACCAAGGATTGCCGTGGGAAAATAAGTAAATTGACCCGTGGCCAGATGCGCTCTTACCCCGATTCTGCCCCCGCAATGGTTCAAGTGCCCAAGGCATCGCTGTACTCAGTCACATCGGAAGTCAAGAATGAAACCGTGAAGCCAGGTACTAGCCCCGATGATCGACCAATGTTACCATGTGACATCATAAAAAAAAAAACATGAAAAATATAATTAAAATTATAATTTTTAAGAACTAAGACAAAAAGCTATGTCAAAAGAAAATACTAATTGCAGCAAATCTCTGTCAAGAAGTTTCTGAAGGTAATGAAAAAAATAATTATTTTTAACCAGGAAAACTCCTTAAAAGGGTCAAATGTGGAGATAGACAAGGTGCACAATTATTCAACTTATTAAGCAGGAAAACTTCTTAAATGGGAACTTCTTAACAGGGTTTCACTGTATAATTGTGTGCTGATGTGTTAACACATGCAAAACTCCAATTATTAGCCATGGAAAAATATATCTGAATCACTGTAACCACATGTTACAAAATGAAAACCTAGTGCAGGCCATATGGCACACAAAGAAAATTGTTACAATACCCTTACAGAATATAATTTTCAGCATAGATGTGTAACAATAACTTCAAGAAAGCTATAATAATGTAAATGCAATGTATGTTGCAATTGCAGTTATTTTTCCATTAGGAAAGAAATTTAAAACTGCTGTATGTATTAACTGTTTCCTTGTTTGTATGATTATGGCTATGCTAAGAATGAATAAAATCATACAGGTTTTTTTGTTTTGTATGTTTGAATTATTTATAGCAGCCAATATTCAAAACTTCGCAACAATATTATGATGTGTTTGAAGAGGTATAAAACACTCTTCTAAGTTTACCACTTACTTTTGAGTCATGTATCATCACATTTGCTATGTTGCATGTGATGTTACTGCTGCCTGACATGCCAGAAGTTGGTGGTTCAAAGCAGTTCTTAGGAATACTGTCAAGTTGAATTGGAGATGGCAGCATAATGCAAACAGTTATTAGATATGCCGTGTCTGCTTTGTTGACAATAGTTATTTCCAGGTCCAGTACATTTGAAGATCCAGTCACAAAAACTCCATCACTTAAAAAAATTAACGTTCAGTGTTAGTAAAAATATCAGCACTACTTACTTGCATAACATATGATGGGAGTTTGCTGTCTCAGCCTGAAAATCCAATAAAAATGTTAATGAACTGTGCACACCAACACATCTAATGCTCAAAAATATCTGAGCGTGAGTGGATGCAAGAGGGAGAAGACAGCATGCGGCTAATGGACCCAGTATGCTGCAATCATCTCAACCTCAACATCTCACTGGCTGATCACGCATGCAAGCCCTAGAAATGTTCTGTTAACTCACTAACGTTGGAGTCAAATGTAGGTGTTGATTAAACTGTATGTCACACAAACCCTGGACATTTACACATTGTTGTCCACTGTAGTGTTTAAGGGTCCATCTCGTGTAAGTATAACAGGAATCCTCCAGTGCCCGGTCAAATTCTGAACTCAGTTTCTGCATTTTACCAAGGTACAAAGTCTCAGCCGCATACACAATGTTACAACATATGACCAGGGCCAGATTTCCCACGTTGACACCTGTAGGCCTATGAAAATTCCCACCCCCTATCCCAATCTGTTATCTGTTTCTTTTTCATGTATTATTTTACAATCCATAGCAATAACACCAGGTGTATCATCTTGTTTAAATTACCACATTAATATGCTGTAAATAAATTACTGAATTAAAAGGATAAACACCTTTTAGTTTAAATCCAGTAATCATTTTAGTAATTGAATAAACCTGTTATATAACTCCATAATTTACAATTGTAATCCTAACTTTTTATTTGGGACATTTATTTTAGTCTTCTTTTTGAGGAAGTAATTAACGTCACATGCAGTATCACACACCGCTCTCTCCCTCTCTCTCTCTCCTCTCTCTCTCTCTCTCTCCCTCTCTCCCCTCCCTCCTCCCCTCCCTCCCCCCTCCCTCTCTCCCCTCCCTCCCTCCCCTCCCTCCCAACCTCCCTCCCTCCCTCCCTCCCTCCCTCCCCCCTCCCCCCCTCTCTCCCCCCCTCCCCCCCCCTCTCCTCTCTCTCTCCTCCTCTCTCTCTCTCCTCTCTCTCTCCTCTCCTCTCTCCTCTCTCTCTCTCTCTCTCTCTCCCTCCCTCCCTCCTCCCTCCCTCTCTCCCTCTCTCTCTCTCTCTCTCTCTCTCTCTCAATCTATATATATATATATATATATATATATATATATAATATATATATATATATATATATATAGACACACACATAGTGAGGGCGGAGTACGCTAGTGAGAGGCGGAGTATGCCATATTTGAGATAAACCCTTATTCATGGCTAGAAATTTAGAAAAATTTAAATATTTCCTATGGGCGCCAACTCTTTCTATGCACAAGTGAGCATGTGGACTCTTCTTCTCTAGGCAGCAGCATGTCAACAGCCACGTGGCGGTCCCCTCACCACCAGCACAACGATTTTAGCAGAATAAAGTTCAGATTAAGAAAAAAGTTCAAATTACACAATTTACACTGTTCAAATATTGAGCATGTGGTTTCTGGAATGGGTCCGTTTGCTAAGGTACGAAACGTTCAATGAAGTAAACACAGACACTAACGTCAAGAATGGCTGTATTGAATTTGAGAACAGATACACTATACACTAAAGCACAATATGCTACCCTAACCTTAAGCGGGCATGACTTTTTGGGCTGCCATAGGATGACACTGTAAAAAGCACTGTTAAGCATGTGTACAAGTTACGGTGTTAAATATCTGGGGCCACGAGTCTGACGGAGATGAGAGAGCCAGCGCAGGGGAGAGCAAAAGATAATAAAAAGGTTACAGAATCAATAAACATACTACTTAAACTAAATGTCCACATAAAGAACTTGTGGTCCCCGCAAAGCAAAACATGTGCACTCCGGATGGCCTGCTGGTCTACTCTAAAGATGGTGGCTCAGAGAGTCCGTTACCTGGCGGCGATCTCCCACTAGCATCAGGAAGGAATTTACATCAAAAATACACTTGGACAAATGTACATAGAAAAACACTCAAAAGCACAAAACAAGATCTGGAGGAATTATAAAGTAATTCCGACATAAGAAATCTATGATTTAAAGTTCACAGTTCTTGTTGCTATGCATGTCAGAAAAATAAGAATACATGGAAAAGCCGGAATGGGTTGGCTAAGCCTGTAGAAAATCATTAGAAAATAAAACAAAACATTTCACATAGGTACTAGCACTCGACAGGTCAATATTAAATTAAAACATTAATTCAATATTACGTTATAAAATTCAAATTTGGGCACATGGCATGGCGGATGCCGGAACTGCAGAGATCATTAACTTTACACATTAACAAAAACTGAGAAATTGAAATATGACCTGTTCTAACAAAACAAACTTGACGTGAACACTGCAAAAAATATGTTATTAATAATGAGCACATCACATGTGTGTGATTAGTTGCATTACATAACCCTCATGGGATTTGCACTCTCAGGCTTATTACGCCTCATTTGAGGGAAGCAAGCGGGAGGTAACACTTTACCCATTTATTATTTAGACTCTGCTTTCAGGGGCACACACGAAAATATCACTGCGCACTCACTGAGCTGAGTTCTTTCTTGGTAACACAGGTCTAGCAGGTCAGGAATGGTTCAAAAGTCGGGTTCTTGCATGAACGAACCATGTGACCCGTACATTGAATGCATTTGAGGCTTGAACCACCTTTATCTCATATGCTGTACGGAATGGCCTCAAAAAATAAAACCACATATGATTACCTTTGAAAAATTTACATACAGTTATTCTTAAAATAGTTTAAATCTCCTCCTAAGATGTATTAAGACTGCCACAAAATGAAAAATGAGAACAATTAAAACAGAAATACGATTTTTCATCTTCACTCCACTAATCATCACTATGTTCCAACAATAGAAAAAATTTATGGACACAAGAGAAAGTGCTTCATAACACTTTAAATTACAGTATAAAATATAATTGTTATGAAAATGCATAGCCAGTATTATTTAATAGCATGGAAAATATTTTATGTTCAGTGAACTATTTATGAAAGTACAATCTTTAACATAAGCAAAATAAAGTAATAATTTATTTATTATTTGGAGATAATTTATTTTTAGCCTTGCTTTGTGTAAAGAAGTGATAATGTCATCGAGTTCTACATCACACTGCAACCTCCCTATGATGTTCACTATGTCCATGCCTATAAACTGTGTTTTACTAGAGTTGACTGCAAGTACACTCATTTACAAAAAAAATTGATCATCCTGAGAGTGCCATTGCATGGGCATGTAATTGGGTACAGGTACAGGACATATAAGTATGTAAACAGAAAAAAAATAAATAGTGCACCACACCAAGCATGTATTGCAGGGAACCAAAACTTGCAGGATGAAATTAGTATGATGTCAGATCACCTGTAGCATGGATATAGATGGTAATACGGTCAGGCATAGAGGCATACAGACACTGGAGTTTTCCTGAGGAAGATGCCGCAGCTGGCACAATGACCGTTCAAATCCACCATAGTTGGTACTGGCTGAAGTTATCGCCCAATCTGGTCCCAAACTGGTTCCAAACTTCCTTAATTGGCAAGCGGTCATGATGACATTGCTGGCCAAAAAAGTATGTTGATATCACAAAGCCAGGTCAGAGAGACTTGAACTGTGTGAAACCAAGCATTATCCTACTCGAAAATGAGATTCTCCAGCTGCACCAGAAAGGGGAATGCACATGGTTGCAGAATTTCCTGAACATATCTCCGCACCATCAGTGTTCCTTCAACCATCACCAGTGTGGTGCAGAAATCATCGGAAATGGCACACCATACCAAGATACTTCTCTTTGGGGTGGTGTGCCGCTCTACAATGAAGTGTGGCTCACGGAGTTGGCCAGGATGTCACCGAACTAAAATTCCGCGATCTTCTGTATCCAGACAGAACAGTGATACTTTGTTGAACACAGCTCACTGCCGATCTGCATGCTGCCATGTTGCCTGTTCCGGGTAGAAGGTTACGTGCGGGGCGATACTCAAGTCATAATGGTTGAAATTAGTAAGGGATGCTGTGACAGTACATCCTGCTCTGCTAGCCACCTTTATATGGTACATGTGGACACAGGCATATCCCCAGCTACCGCGACATGTCACTGGATGGTCCGCAGTGATGCCTGTGAAGTGCTCACAGCCTGTCACATAGTGAAATGATCCTCCCTGCTTTTAATCCGCCGGGGTCGACCTGAGCCTTCTTGACAGGTGCATGTACCTTCCTGATCCCACTCCAACAAGCACAGACTCACAGTGTAAGTAGGTAGATTCAAGTGGCAAGTAATAATGCACCGAAACATCTAACCTACCTCTTGTAGGCTAATGATGCAGACTTTCTCAAACTCATCCATTTGGGCAAAGGCTTGTCGAATGCGCCATCGGGGCCAGCAAAATTAACCGTTCTGTCAGAATGCCACACTATTTCACCACTTCCATACAGAAAATACACAAAATTTGTTTATATTAGTGGTGGTTAACTTCTAATCAGTGAAACTAATATAAACCATGCCACAAAATTTGTATACTGCGAGTATAATTTAAGTACACTGAGTTGCTGATTCCGGCTATTGGATGGAACTGTTCAGTCTTGGAGCTATTGCAAACTCACGAAGGGTTCCATTGAATTAACAGTTCCCAAGATGGAATTGATCTCCATCTCGAATTGTTGTGAACTCGCGAAAGGTTCCGGCAAATGAATAGTTCCGGAGACGGAATCGCTCTCTGTTGTGAACTGTTGTGAACTTGCGAACAGTTTTGGCGAATGAACTGAACCACCTACAGTACCGGAACTGTTGTGAACTGTTAAAAACACATGAAATATAATACGAAATCCACAGTGTAACAGAAGGGTCAATTATATTTTAATAAATAGTTTAATTGGCCCAGAAACACCACAAGAGGAGTATTTTTTTAAATTCAAAATGTTTCACTCAGACTTACCAGTAAGGATAAAATATACTAGAATACGTTAATTTTTTTCTCAAACAAAACTTTTTCTTGCAGTGTTTCTGTGTGCTGCAGGTTGTGTGATGGTAAATATTAGGGCCCTAAATGGGTAAATATAAAATAATTACAATGTAAGAAAATGTGAAAAATTATTGTTAATCCTAAGTTTCTTGTGATAACTCTTACTGTTGCAAAATTACACGAGTATGAAAAACACTTCTTTCACGATATAGATTATTTTCTTACCTACATTGGATTAGTAATTGCGGTTGCATCATAGCAGTAATACATTCATTTAGTCAGGAAGTCTTTGTGAAATGTGTGTGAGTGTGTGTGTGTACACACACACACACACACAATTACATACATACATGTATTCATACATATATACATGCATGCATGCATTCATACATACATACACACATACACACAAACATACATACATACATGCATGCATGCATTCATACATACATACATACACACATACACACAAACATACATACATACATACATGCATACATACAAACATATACACATACATACATAAACACACAGCACACACACACATGCACACATCCACACAAACAAACATACATACATACATTCATACATGCATACATACATGGTGGGGTTGAATTCAACCAACAAACTTTAGTGAGGTGATTCCTTATGCATAATCAAGTAGGAAATATACAAAACACTGTGTACCTAAACTAAACGTTAAGGGCAAAATAAGTCCCCGAAAATTGAGATTTTGAAATGTATTTTTCCAAAATATGAGAAACCAGATGAGATAAAAGTACAATTCACGGAACATTGTTTAATGTTATCGGGATCATCAACCTAACAGCAAATTCACAATAATAACACTCCCCATTACGAAAATAACAGGGGTGGCCACTCTCTTATTGCCGGCAACTTTGTTACCGTCAGGAATTATGAATGTTTGATGCTGGTTTATTGAGCAATATGACCTACAAAACAGAAATGATCCCCTCGCAGCAGCTGTCTAGAACCCACTGTTTTTGTTTAAAACGCACACAAATATTCTGCTTGTGCTTGCCATGGGTCCTGCGGATTATCTTCAACTGAAATGATCAGCAAAAACTAGAGTGGTTATATCATTCAAGGGGGAACAAGTTAAGGGGAAAATAATTTCTAGTAACTGGTCCATCCAAAATGTAGACGCCAACATGGCGGACGTAGCTCCTGAGGCAGGGGAGCCCGAAGAGCCTCTGCTGCTGGTGACCAAAGACCAAACGCACCTCTCGAAATTGAGCCAAGGCCTACCAGGAGGCCCAAGGCAAGAACATCAGACACCAACAGGGAGCCAAGCTACTCTCAACCCTGAGAGTATAGCACAGCCCCTTGAATCGACAGTCCAGCCAGAAACTTTGCCAAAGTTGTAGGATCTTGGAACAATCCAAAACCCACAGGCAAAGGAGGCAAAAGAACCACTTGTACCTTCCCCCCAGCCTGCCGCTACTCCGAAGCCAAGAGTCGAACCAGAGAGGACAACGACGACAACGACCTTGGACCCATACGTAGCACCACCAATGGCAAGTGAGCTACCGCATAACAGAGACACCGATGAGCCACTACAATTATCTGTACCAGAGGCCAATGGTAAAGAAGTGAAACCCGCTGGCATTCCCGAGGAAGAGGGGCCCGACAGCGCCCCTGCTCAGGACATCGCCAGTTCAATAAGGACGGTTAGCCACAATGACGCAGACACCCTAACTGCGTCCTCCGGACAAGCAGAGGCACCACCCTGTATCACTGAGTACGAGGGGCCCGAGAGCACCTCCGCTAAGGAGACTACCAAGACAATAGGAATGGTAAGCAACAGCAATGCCGACGTCCTACACCTGCCTCCTGAACGAGCCCAGGACACCACAAGAGCCGCCGAGGTTGAAGGCCTTCAGGTCACTGATCCAGACAATGAGACCTTCGATGTCCTGAAACTACCTACCCTACACTCAGGGTAGAAATTCGTGCAGTTGAGGTCGAGGGCTCTATCTTGCCATTCGCTCGCACTGCCTCATTGTCCTTAGTATGTAACCTGTCGTCCCCAACGGTTGTAGCTGAAGACGATGCCCCAGCACCACATGCTAAACCACTGTGAGTGATGGTCCCCATTCTGCCAAAGCAGTTGCAGTGCCCAGCTGGTACAAGGAGTCTCCATGGAGATCTACATCCCAGTTCATGTGGCCATATCTGGTCCACGCAGAGCTACGGCAGAGGGGAAGACCGGCGAAGAGAAGACTGGCAACAAGTAAGTAAGTGCTCCGTAAATAGAGGCTTATATAGGTAGCCATAACTAAGCTACCTCCTTACAGTAACTTTTAGGATTTGCTATAGCCCTAAATAAGAAAGTCGTTATCTTGTGATAGCTACCCATTACTAGGCAGTGAGCGTAATACAACACATTACCACTTCCATACCCTCACATTAGCGCTTTCAATAATTAGGTAATAAATTGTAATCAGTGAAGATAGATTTGAAACGAGTAGCTGTAGCTAGACTGTCATCAAGAGTAACCCATAACACGGGATGTAGGAGCTGGTAGATTAGCCCTCAGAATGAACAGACATTAATTAGGCAACAGCCAATAAGTTGCTAGGTAACTTTAATGCGTGAGAAAAATGGGTGCTATAGATAGAGTTAAAACTAGAATGAGCAGTGACTTAGCTATTCTCAGTAAGCCAGTAACATGTATAGCATCCTCACAACATCAGGACGAGTGTTAAGTGGCCAACAGCCCAATTAGTTACGAACTGTGACATTGAAAGATGCTCCTCACAGTGACAGTGCTTACAGTATCGCTGACAGACATTTCCCAAAGTGCCAGTGATACATGAAGAAATACTCCATAATTGTACAGTTAGTTATAGCATGGAAATAGACTCCCTCAACCGAGAGAATAGATTAGGTTAGTTTTTTATTCTCAATTATTTGATGTGTAGGTACACCATTATATATAACTATACGCTTTTTGAGTGTCACAGGTGAAGATATAAGATCCTGACGGATCCCCACAAACTTGCTCAATGGAACCACGAATAAATTTTGCTTAAATTTTAGTTTGTCTATATCTTTCTGTGTGTATATTTATGTGTTTTTCATGTTTGAGTGTTTTATGTTTATATATTTTTATTGTACCTGTCAAGAGAGTCTCGAACACAGAACCAAGCCTCAGTGCTTCACACGACTCTCGTCGAAAAATCCCAAGGTACAGTATTTTAATTCTTGAGTGTTATATGTTTTAGACAATAATGATTAGCATGTACGGTAACCTCAGTTTGCCCATATGTTTGTAATTAGTTTTCTTTCTTTAAGGGTACTCACTTTGAATCGGTGGCTAGCCACCCTCAGGTGATGGAAGGCTTGGGATTGGCAACCTTCCATTATATCACACGTAACTGTTATGCTTGTGGTGAGACACACAGGCTGCCAATAATACACTGTAGGGTTTCCTCCAACTTAATACACCAACACAAACAAGTAAACAGTTTGTTCCCTCCCTGCCTTTCACGAGTAGGGCATTGCACATATATTTTATTCCCCATCATTTTACACGTGTGTTCTTTTGTCATTTCTCCATTATACTTAGACCTTCCTTCCAGATCTTCCAGAAAGGCGGGATTAGTTCTGCTATCTCCTACTCCACCTTTAACCACAACTGACGAGCCTCCATCGCACCTGGAAAAGGGGGGGGGGGGGGGTGGGGGGTGATCCTTGCATGCCGCTTATATGAGTTATATATTAAATACAATTATGACTCATCCTAACATGTTACATCTACCAGGAATAACAACCATAGATCGCTACAGGATTGTTCTCATGCAAGAACAGTTACAGACACATGGTATTTTCCGACTGTACCATACCCAACTTCCTCTCACTACTCACATAGCTTCTAAGTACCCTGGAGGAAGCGTCAAACCCAACACATCATTCATGAGTGCGCATACGATCGCTCCAACCCTAGCGGGCGATCCTAGCACATGAAAAAATCATTGTTCAAAGCAGCTGCGGAACATGTCAGCCTTCCCAAAGCACCTGATAGACAGAGTGTCACCAAGCCTTCCGAAGATGGCCGACTGCCGCCAAGCGCCCGAGGCCATACAGCTGAGTGCAAGGGTAGTTCTTCCAACCCACTCGCTTCAGGCAGACGTCACAGAGCGATATCATGCCTCCCACTCCAGCCTAGGCATGAGCCGACCGAGCACACAATATAAGGCAGTACGCGGCCGAAGATGCCAGTTCATATCCAGTAGCTCGCCTCTGCACTCCTGTGCTGGAGCTCTCTACTGCACCTTAGGCCTTCATGGTTTTCTCCAAGAACTCCAAGAGATCTTCCGCAACCACCAGTGGCTGCTGCCACTAACATCAGAAGCTCCAGAGACTTTTCTCAACAACCACCAAGAGTTCCAGTGGCTCCCAGCAGCAGCCCCAGAGGCTGTCATCAAGGACTACCACTAGCTCCAAAGGTTCTACAGCGTCTACCACCAGCTCTTGAACAGTAAGCCTGCAGACACCACTACCACACTCACCATTGTTGTTCCTCCTGGTTCGACAACCACCACTACTTGCTGGTAGTAGCAACTACACTCACTGCTGTTAAAAGTAGTGGCACCTTTTTTCCTTACAGTCTCTTCGAGACATCCTGAGTTAGAGTAGCAGCGACTGAGTGGTTTTTATAGCAGTCAAACTCATTCTATACCAAGTTAGAGTAGGAGCAGGTCTCCTCTACCTGTTTTACCGCAGGATACTTCCAACCACATTTTGCTTGATAAGAGATAGTACGGATTACCTTGTTGATTACCAAATAATAAATACGTATTGTTCCTATCCGAGTGTTGTTTATTCAAGAGGTGTATATCCTACTCGT
Organism: Dryococelus australis; assembly: GCA_029891345.1. Classification (NCBI taxonomy): domain Eukaryota; kingdom Metazoa; phylum Arthropoda; class Insecta; order Phasmatodea; family Phasmatidae; genus Dryococelus; species Dryococelus australis. The sequence goes on along the minus strand of CM056996.1, from coordinate 234,582,334 downwards.
ACCACATGTCGACAAGCAGCCAGCCTGCCTAGCGCAGAACCCATCATTCCAGCAGTCGACAGCAGCAGTAAGACACCAGGGCTTGGGGCCAGCACCAGTGGTATCCAACCACCCGTACAGTCGGAGAAACTGGTTACGAGTCAGGTAGGCATGGTAAGGAAACCTGACTGAGTAAGTAAGGTGTGCTCAGTCCCAGACTTTGTGTCATGCCAGAGGCCAATTTGACCTACTTTACACAAATCAAGGCCCCAGTATTTCGACAATAACCTGTAAACTTGATCTAGCGCGCCTGACCTAGTGCAACCAAAACCACATGGACTATGTCTCAGTTTCTGGCTTCAGAAAGTGACATGCATCAAGAGTATTGATAATTCTTTACAGTTTTCACCTATCATGAAACATGAAATTTTTGTTTTCATCGCATCAAATTGAAATTTGAATGGAAAGTTAAAATTCCTGTGAGGTGGAGGGACACCTTATTGCTTGCCCCTACCTAAATTGGAGAGGTTGTTTCGCCACTGGCCACGTTTACTAAAACTTAAAGACTGGAATATTTCCTTCTGAATTTAATACAACACTGCTACTGGTACTTAATCAAGTCTGATTATCAGCTAGGTTTTGTTTTGTTACTATTTAGTACAGCTACATCTAATGTGGTGCATGTGCACCATTTTGCAAGAAAAAGTGATTGTCTCGTAAGGAAAGCATAGGTTCAAAATCACGTGTCTGTAAAACTTACAGATGCTACTAAATGCTATAAACTGCACAGAAAAATTGCTGTAATCTAGCATCCCTATGAGTCATGTTCCTGTGATCACTTTGGAAGCAGCTTAAGAGCTAGCAGGTTCTGAGCCAGTGAGCCAGCACATATCACGTGTGTCACCATGAACTTAAAAATGATGTCCAGACTTGGTGGGCTTTAGTAATAAGTAGTCCAGTTTTATGTAACATGGGTAGACATATTTATGCCAGTTTGAATCCTGCTATACAGATGCTTGGGTAATGTTGTTGCAGAGTCACAGAGAATTTTTCTGACTAGGGGTGTAAATGACCAAGGATGTAGAAATATTTCATCAACTCAGCGCATTTTCATCCTGCCACCACGCCATGCCCTCCACTGGGAACTTTCCATGCCCTGAACAAGTGGGCGGCTGACCTTACTCTGCAGCGGGCACAGCATGTTGGGAGTAAACCCCGCCGGCCTACTTTTATGACACCACCAGAGTCAAGTACCCATCCTGCCTTTATTCCCTCAAGAGGTAACTTTTGAAGGTATGATAATTCAGGCTATCTGACTACATTCAGAAGAGTTCCCAGTAATAACTCACAGGAGAAATGAATGCAACGAGGGGGACACAATGGACCCTGATATCAAGCACCCTTCATGTGTCCACTTCTTTCAGCGCTTCCATCCCATGCGTGTGTTATGTGTGAATTGCAAGTGCACTATGTATGTTTATAAAAATCTAGTATATTATGCTAACGCAAAATGGGGCCTAATGCAAGTGCAAATAAATATATCTTCATTTTTCAAGCCATTCAGCACAAGATTACACCCCTACTGTGAACAAATAGTTTCACCTACTACGGTCTACCCCCTATACCACCTGCAGAATCCAAAAACTCAGGATCTAATAATTCCTAATAACTCTTTATAAATCTAACAGTGCAAATGGCCATAATAATTATACTTGCAATGGACTTGGAGAAATAACTCATTCATGTAATAATTATGTAGCTGAAATTTGAACTAGCCAACTTATACATTTTCTGAGTTTTGTTGTCTTGTAAAATTGATGTAGAAAGATTTTATGTTCTTATATTAGTAATCAGAAGTGTGTGTAATTGTTTTGTGTAATGTGTGTTTTCATTTATCACATTCCTAGTGCGAACTTGTTTGTCCTATGAGCAGGTTCGTGCCATGATGGTTTCTCTAGGCTCCGCACGCATGGGAGTGGTTATGCTGTCTAAGCTATTCCCAGATTTTCAACTTTTTTCAGTCAATCATGTAACGACTATAGTTTTCCTCTTTATTATATTAGAACTTAGTGTGTTAATCTTACTTTTCATCCGGGAAAAGCACCATCCCCAACCATGGTGACTCCAGCACCAAGGATGCAACCTACCACTTAATTTCTATATTAAAGGCCACATGCCTTCTTTATTCCATGTAGGCTGGTACCATGCCATGACGCTCATAAAGATGTAAGTATTTCAGCTGAGGAAGTGTTTGGTGAGTAAAAATACCAGAAATATCTGAAGTGTTTTTATTTCATGTCCACTTGCTTCACAACCATATAGCTAAATGTGTCTCCTTAAAACCTAACTCTGTAAATTACCACTTCACGTAACATAATGTGATGTATACAATGATGGATTATAGTGCTATTGGGCATGTGAGATGGTCAGACTAACAAACTCGCCCTGCTTTACTGACTTTCTAAGAGGGACGACACTCTCAGATGGTTATAGGTCTAGAAATAGATTACTCAAAAAGTTCACCATCAGTAGTACAACAGAAACTCCAGGAGCAGCCACTTGGGCATACAGCCCACTCCCTCCCTCATCTCATGCTCTACAGTAGATGATGCTCATTTTAAAACTCTTACCATAACTGAAAACTTTTAAATTGCCATTTTCCCTGCTCCTGAGGCCACAACACCCCATCAATCTGTACCTACGATGCTATCTGTTCATGGGGTGCAATACCAACACAGCATACTGCAATATGTCATCTTCACAAGTCCAGACATAAGACATCAAGGAAGAAGGAGCACTAATTGAAGGATTGCTAGGAGGAATTTCACAAAATTGCTGGAAATCCCTACCACGTCTCATCATTTTATTTATCAGCTTTAATTGCTTGTCTTACTTCTTCAAAAAGAAAGATGGAATGAGCAAGAACTACTTCAACCTATTAAGAAACCAGTCGTGCTGTGAGGGAACGGAGTGAATTGGAGATTAAATATATATTGGTTTTCCAAATTCTAATTTAGCCTAAGCAACACTTTGTAAGCAAACAATTACTTAACTTGGAGCCACTTAATGGAAGAATCAAGATAAAACTCAAGACAATATGTTTTCTTCAAATATTATCACCACATAATACATCTTGTCCACAGCTCAGAACAAATATAAAAAGTAAGTAAAAGTTATAGTAAAGTGAAATATTATCATCAAAATAAATACTTGTAACAATTATTTTTGGCTGAATTTACACTAGTATAATTTTTTGGAAAACATTATGGTGGTTGAAATAATGTGTGTATAAAGTATTTTTAATCAGTGCAATGAGCTCATCTACATTATTAAACAAGGTTCTGGCACTCTACATAACATGTCTAGGATTTACACATAAAGTATCAATTACATGATTTGCTTCGCTCTGTATGTTCTAAAAGTTATTTTAACATGTTTCCAAATGTAATTATCTTGCTGTATAAATCAAAGTTAATACTTGTGTGCCTGCTTGCACCAACAAATGTGTGGTGACAAGCATGCATCACATAGTGGAAGAGTACATGTGTATTGTTACTACCTTCAAAATTGTTAAACAAATGCAGAGATGTATCGAAATACAAACAAATCAATACCTGTTTTTAATGTGAATACAGTAGCTAGGACAACACAGTACTAGCACATAACACCATCACCATCAAGTTGGGCATGTGTACAATTTTTTCCTTTATTTCACACTGAATCATACATTTACCATATTAATTACATCTTACTACCGTCGGATCGCCATGCCAACTGCCACTGTCCTTAATCCTCAGCATGCTCTCAGTCATACCAAAACTTATAACCTAAATATACCATACTCCTCTCCCACTTAAGTATAACAACTGTTGGAAAATTATAGAGTAAAATTTTACAATCCGATTACTCCAAAGTTATCCCCTAGCATGTATACATTACGCATCAGTCACTTGCTTGGGTACTCTAATACGTTTAGGGTAGTGTGGGGCAAAGCCAGATGACTGAGCACTTGGCTTCACACTTTTACTCGGGAACCCTTTGAAATCAGCATCGGCAGAGTCACTGTTGCGACCTTCTTTGTCTGTGCTCGTTGCGTTTACATAGCCCACGCCACTGTCACATTCACTGTCACAGTCCCCCTTCACATTACTAAACACGTGTTTTGTCTGATGTTGTCTTTCGGTTCTTCCACACTGTATGCTACCACATGGTTCCCTAGGCTTTATAGGCGGCTGCACCTGTGGCTGTGCAGAGGGCCAAATTTGGTCAACATGACGATGGGCTACACCACGTGCCCCTTTTACCTTATACATTAGGGGCCTTAATTTTTCCATGACAATGCCCTTTTCCCACTCTTCCCCTTGTTGGGAGTAAACCCTGTACTGCACATGGTGTCCACATCGAATGACGCAGTATGGCGTGATGACTGTGAAACTGCAGTTGCAAACTGGCATACGTCCATGTGTTGAGATAAAGACGGCACAAGTAAAGACAATCTGTTGTGTATTGTACGACCAAACAAGAGATCACTGGGAGTTTCCCCAGTGACTGAATGAGGCGTTACATGATAGGTGAGGAGGAACCTGGGCAAAGCAAGTTTGAGAGGTACACGGGACTGAAGAAGAGCTTTAATCTTACTTTTAAATGTCGGCAAGCCCGTAAGTAGAAGAGTTGTACGGGGGTGAAAATGTATGTCGGATGCCATTTTGTTTGCAGAAATTTGAAAAACCTCCAGACGCAAATTCTGTACCATTATCAGAGACCAGGTGTTGCGGAAGACCATAAGTAGCGAACCAAACACGTAACCTATTCAAGACTGCCTCTGATGTAATATTAGGTAACTCAGACACTTCTGACCACTTAGAAAAACTGTCAACCAGTATCAGGAAATGCTTTCCTTGGAATGGGCCTGCCATATCTATGTGCACTTGCTGCCATGGTCTGCGAGGCCAAGTCCATGGCAATAGAATAGACTTTCCTGGCATTGACTTCCCACGCAGGTAAGCATCACAATGTTCAACAACCCTCTCCAGATCTGTGTCAATCTTTCGCCACCACACATATGAACGCGCTAAAGCTTTTGTTTTGCAAATTCCGAAGTGGCTTGTATGCAATTCCTGCAAGACATTGTCTCGCAAAGTGACTGGTATGATAGCTCGGTGTCCCCACAGGAAACAGCCTTGCTCAATAGCAAGCTCATTACGTCTGGAATGAAAGGGTCTAAGTGCTTCCTCACATCTTGTGGCCAGCCCTCACGAACACATCTGGTTACTTTGCTGAGAAGTACATCCCTTTCTGTAGCAAGCCTAATGTCCCTCGGGGTTACTGGCAAGAACTCCGCAGCCCCCACATGTAAATATGAAAACTGTTCTGCCGGTCCCTCTATGGGGAGCGGGAGCCGGGACAGACCATCAGCATTCCCATTGTTAGCACCTTTAACATACTGTACAACATAATCAAACCCTTGTTACATAACTGCCCACCATTGTAGTCTATTTGCAGCTAACCAGTATGTTCGCCAAAGATGTGGACAAGTGGTTGATGGTCCGTCAACAGCGGGAACTGTCTCCCGTACAAATATTGAAAACATTTCTTGACCCCAAAGACGATTGCCAAAGTCTCTCTATCTAACTGGGAATACTTCTTTTCAGCCATTGACAATGACCGTGATGCAAAGGCAATAGGTTTCTCTGTGCCATCTGGGAATACATGACTAATGACAGCACCTACTCCATAGGGTGAAGCATCGCACGCTAACTTAACAGGCAGAGCCGTATCATAATGTGTCACAACCCTCCTAGAAGCCATCAGCCCTTACAATTCAACAAAAGCCTTGTCACAGTCCTTCGACCAGTGCCATGCACACCACTTTTTAAGTAAGCCATGTAAAGGAACCAACACAGTTGACAAGTTGGGCAGAAACTTTGCATAATAGTTAACCAGTCCTAACCAAGCTCTCAACTGTGTAACATCTGATGGCACTGGGGCTTCTACTATAGCCTGCACTTTGTCCACGCAAGCATGCAGACATGCACTGTCGACAGTATGTCCTAGAAATGGCACAATCTTTTGAAAAAACTTACATTTCTGCTTATTCACTTTAAAGCCACAGTAACTGAGCCACTCCAACAGCTGACTCGCGTTTTTCCAGTGTTGCTCCTCGGATGCAGCAGTTACAATAATGTCATCCTGAAAACATACTACTCCCACGAAGCCCTGTAGAACTTGTTCCATAGTCCGTTGGGAAATGGCTGGGCATCATGTTATTCGAAACGGGAGTCTGCTGTAGCGAAAAAGGCCCCTGTGAGTGTTTATGAGGCTAGATCCAACTGCAGTTGCTGAAATGCTTGTGATAAGTCTATAACTGAAAACTCCATGCCTCTCTTCAGCTTTGAAAACAAATCTTCGACATGAGGCAGCGAGTACTGCTGAACTACTAGATGAGGGTTCACAGTAATCTTAAAATCAGCACAGATGCAAACACTACTGTCACGTTTCGTTACTGGCAATATTGGATTCACCGAGTCACTGAAATCCACAGGATACAAAATCCCTAGTCTTAAAAGTCTGTCTAACTCCACGTCTACCTTGCTCCAAAGAGCAAAAGTAAGAGGGCGAGGAGCAAAAAACTTTGGAGCCCCCCAGTCTTCTAAGTGTAACATAATTAGCATCTGTAAATTTTCCCAACTCACCATCAAAAAGGCTGGGAAACTTTTCAGGCAAACTATTAACAGCAGTAGATACTGATGTTTCTGGAATAGGTGCCTGAGAAAGACTAACAACATTAAGTAATGGCATGGGTAAGTTCAGCGACTGATACCAGTCTTTTTTTCCAGCAAGGGGGGGGGGGGGGGGGGGGGGGGCATTTGGAATGACATACAACTTTAACTTCAGGGCTTCCTTCTCGCTTTGGTACTTTACAGGTACCTCAATTACACCACATGGGGTAATGACGTCACTCGTATAAGACTTCAGGTGGAGTGAAGTTTTTCTTAGTGGGTAGATGTGAAAATGGTATAGGTTATCTCGGAAACTGCGGATATGGTTGCTCCACTATCAACCTGCATGTCCAATCTTTTATTCCCTATGTACACTGGTAACACCCACGGTTTCCGGTCTGTACCCATTAACTGATAAAGAGCTGCAAACTCATTTTCACTTGTTCCTATGTTATAACTTTCTTCACTTAAAACATAATTGTTGAAAATTGCCCTACCCTGCCTTCCAGCACTTACATTGGGACACATATTCTTTAAATGCCAAGGTCTGTTGCAATTATGGCATCGGTAGGTTCAAAAATGACAGTCTCGTTGTTCATGTCCCTCCTTACAAGACGTGCATCGCATTGTGTGTCAACCAGTTAGTGTCTCGCATCTGAAACTTACGTCCGCCATTACCTATGCGACTACCCCGTGCACTTTCAGCATTACTGTGACCACGCACTTTGACAACATGAACTTCTTGTGTAGCGTTTTATTCTCCCACACTTAGTGTTTTTCGGCCTACATTTCCTGTTGTGGCTTCATGCATCGTTGCTAAGTTTACCACCTTTTCAAAGGTTAAATCATCATCTTCTAGATATAATCGGTGTGCTATGTCTTTATTCCTCAAACCCACCACAAACCGATCCCACAAAGCATTATCAAGGAATGAACCGAAGTTGCAAAAACAAGTGAGTTTCCTCAGAGCAACAACAAACTCTGCAACAGTTTCATTGTCCTGTTGCACACATTTATGGAAGGAATGACATTCAGCTATGGCTGGAGGCTTAGGTGCAAAATGGCTTGTCAAGATTTTTACCAACTCCGCATAACTTCGCTCTTGAGGTTTCTTTTGGTGCCGACAAACTGCGAAGCACTTCGTAAGTTTCTTTTCCTGTAGACAAAATCAAAATTGCTCTTCGTTTCGCATGCTCACTTTCCGTGTCGCCAACACCATTTGCGATAAACAACTGCTCTAACCTTTCTAGGTAAGACTCCCACGAATCTTCACTAGGCACAAACTTTTCGGCCTTGAAACCGGACGTACTCACACCTTATTTGTACAAACATGTACATCCCATCCTCGTTGCCACTGTACAATCTTTTCCTTTATTTCACACTGGATCATACATTTACCATTTTAATAACATCTTGCTACCACTGGGTCGCCATGCCAATTGCCACTGTCCTTAGTCCTTCTCTGTATGCTCGCAGGCATACCAACACTTATAAGCTAAATATACCACAGCATGAATAATTGCACTCTCTCATAATAAAGCTGTTGGAGCAAAATTCTCCCGTGAATGATAGACACCAGATGACATATTACAAACCTTTAGCAGTCATGCCAGAAACAGAAGACCAAAAACTGGTGACTTCCCCTACAATTGTTCCTATTTTCAAAAATAAAGCTACAGTTCAATAACTATGTCAAGTTAATTCTGCATTTTATAAATTGTTTTATATGCTGTAAATTATAAAAAAAAAAAAAAAAAATTTGAAACAAATTATACTTATTTCATTTAATACATTAATAACTATTATGAGTATATCTGAAACTGTTGTATGGTACCAACTCAATCTTGCAAAAAGTTTACCTTAATTGTTTCAGGTGAGTAGTCAACTCCAAATCACAGAAACAGACATCTTTGCCACAGTCTGAAGACAATGGCACCAGTAATAAGTAACTATTTCCACTGTCATAATGATGGAGAACAGGAAAAAGTTTCTTGACATCATCACCTGCAAATCAAGCACACACACACACACACACACACATACTATACAAAATAAATTAAATCTAAGTTTTTATCTTATTATTTAGTTACACTGAAACATATTTTAAATTAAATTGCCTAAATATTATTGAACTCTCTGTGTGGTTAAAAATCTTGAATTCACGGTGGTTAATGCAAGTTCATTAATAACGTCTCAAGTTCAGCGCAGCTAAGAATCATTTTTAAATACTGAGTGTTTCGTTTTTAAATTTAATTGAAAAAATATATAAATAGCATTTGTTACAGAAATTATTTTGGAAGATTGTGTGGGAAAAAAAAATTGCACTAAGTGCGGTGTTTTGCAGATATAGTTTTATGAAAGTAGAGATACCACGAAAAAAAACTTTTATCTAAACCACACATGAAATGGTATTTCCCCCCAGTAACTAATCATAGTTCATCCATCTACCCTGCACAGTAGCTACTCTCAATTATTCTGATTTTCAGTTTTCCTGAAAGGCAGGGATTGGACCACAATTTGTTCAATATACTGTGTGGGAGTGAACCAGAAATAAATAAACGTGAAGCGATAGAGTAGCTCAGTCATGTGCAGACCAGTAGAAGGCTTCTCACTGCCCAGGAGCCAATAAACTAATGATTATATTTCAAGTACAGTAGATCCCATATTTCGCAACTGCGCATGGTTCCCAAGGGCACTGTCCCAAAATTGTGACTGTTCCAAATTAGAAACAGACAAATTTCAAGCCCTAAAATTATGTTTAAAGTACATTTTTCACATGATGTTCATGTTTAATCCCCTCTGGTGCAGAATCAACGTTTTATTTTAATGAAATATTAGTTTGATTTAACAGGCAGTAGTCTTTTGAACAAAATTATATCTGAGTATCATGTATTTACCCTCCCCTTGTTGCCACGAAAGTGAAAAACCTTCAGTGGCTTAAAGTTTTCCCAAGCATAAAAGTCCCTATTTAATCGTCTCTGGCATAAAACCAAAATCATTTGTAAATGAAACATTAATTTGATTCTATTGTCAGACATATTCAAAATAAAATAATACCACATGTGTGTGTGTACTTGACCTTTACGTGTCATCAAAATTGTTGAGATACTGTGCAGCATATAAGTTTTACCAAGTGTTAAATCCATTTTCAGTAGCTTCTTACGAGAGAAACTGAAGGTTTATTATTAATATATTAATTTATTTCAGTAGAGATGTATGTTCTAAATAAACTGATACCCTGAAAGGACATTTAAAACACCCTTTTGTCAAGTCCTGAGCGTGAATGCAGTGTCACTTATGGCAAGCATCAAGTAAAATCTAAAATGGGAAAAATCAGACAATGTGGTTTTGAATGATTAATTATTGGATGTCATAAGGATACAATTCTTAATGATTTTTTTCTCCACTGTCTTATATGATGCATGATTCCCAGTGTGAGATCCATAAAGTGAAAAACAACCATACTTGTGGAGTTGTGTACATCTGGCTTAGAGGGATAAGCTTTTGCTGTCTTCAAGTGACCTCATTACCCCCTCTTACAGGGTTGGCGAGATGAAAGATTGTTGACTAGCAATCAGTGTGGCATCCTCACATCCTCCCCTTCATGACCAACCAGATGGTGATGAAGGGCTTGTGGAGGGACAGCATAGGCTGTTTCAGCTGTCTTTTCTTCTTCAATCTGCGCAAGTTTCTTTATTCCATTTCTAGAATTTTTGGATAGTTCCCAAGGATGATCTTGTATGATCATAACCATTGTAAAATCCATACTCGTAAAATTGAGGGTGGTTAGCACTATTATAATGCAGCATCAAGCCTAGATGTACACTGAAAAGGATGCATAGCAGCGGCGTGTGTGGTCAAGACAAAGATTATCTTTAAAACACAAGCCATATGACCTAACTTACGAGGGACGTGCACACTGGGCATATTTGGACAAATGTGTAAATGGATTTTCAAACAACGTCTCTTACTTTACTGATCCAGGCCTACCAATTAACGCAGTGATGCAACCCTTACATTTTATTGTAGTGAGCTAACAAATATATTTCCAAATGAACTTTGGTTGCAATTTCTTGCAATTTTGCCTAACTTTTTTGGGATTTTTTTATGGTATCAGCTTTCAAGAGCTCTGTGTTAAGAGTCACCCAAATCTCTTCATTCACTCACTCACTCGCTCACTTTTTTTTTTATGGTTCCTAAGTATGTTGTCATGCAATCATCCTGTCACAAAATCCAGGGTTGCAAAAGCTGTGACTGTGATCTTATAGACTGCCGATGAGTAATCTCACAACATTTATGAACCTCTACCAGTTGTTAAATGATATGCCCCAGAGGACTAAGAGCCAATAGTAGTAATCTTAAGTGCTTGAATTGCTGATTTCTATGTGATGGCCATGTTGATAAGGAAACTCACTTAAAATAAATGCAGCAGCTAATGAATAAATTTCTCATTTTTGATTAAATACAAGTTTGTAAAGTTTAGCCTGCTTGTCAAATATGTGAAATGAAAGGGTTTTCACCAATTATGTTTAAATATGGGTTTCATAAGTAATAATATCTGCCCCTTATGACTGCATTTCTGGGAGACTGCAGAGTTATAAAGCATGTCAGGCAACAAGTGGTGAGAAACAGTGAATGTAAATAAATTGACAATATCTTCAGACCTTGGCAGATGTCAGTATCACGTTACTGACATTCTATGCTCCAGTTGTATGTGGATTCAATCACTATTACCTTTGAATTGTTTCAGTGTGTGAAATAACAATGTAAAGAGCTTACTAATAATGCAATCAAGATTATTGCTCAGCCTGAACAAAAACACACTTTGACAGTCTAACGAAAAGCATTCAAGAATGGTTTGATATTGAAAGTTTTTAACCTGAATCAAGGACAAGGCATGCAATTTTGGAGAAAAAAAAAAAACAGACAATAGGAAGCTGACATGTGGTTGATAGACTTTCTCAAGGATGCATTTTGTATCCTGCAATCAATAAGGCAATTAAAATATATAAATGTTTTTGCAAGCGATTAATTGTAAGACCAAGAAATTATTTAGTACCCTGCAAAGAGTCAAAACTTGACTTCAGTCAACTATATCAACTAAATCAATCAAATAACTGTCAGGGGTGTGTATGTTAAGTGAGCATTAGGAAATACTTGAAATTCAAAAAGGCAAAGCAGAGTTTGGATAATTGTTTTAGACAGAGCTAGAAGATTAAGGCACACTTTGTTTTTGTAGAAATTACATAGCAAAGTAATGAATTATTGGTCCATTCATTGTTTGTTTCACAAAAGAATAATACATTTAAGGTTGATTTATTGACAAGTGGTATGAACTAACAGTGAACTTTATCTTTCCTGTGCAAAGAAATATTATGCTAAGGGTGAGTTTCATCACTGAAATGATATGATACATATACTAAGATACCCATCCTCTCGAAAGGTATGAAAAGCACAATCCTGACCTTTAACACATAAAGTACAAAAAATGGGATACAGTCTATGCATGCCCATGTGGACTATGCAAGACCTGGACTGGTGTGAAACCTGTTATAGGTAACTACATAAGGCAATGATCCTAAATCCTATGGGGACTGTTGTCATGGGCACGAGAGACAAGGGAGTGAAAGCCCAAGCAAGAGCATTACAAGCGAAAGAGTCTGTGTACCTAGTATGTGACCCAAGTACAACCAGCCACTGGTTGTTTTGTGTGAAACTTAAGATTATAATAACTAAACAATGGATATGAAGAGGTCCCTTTATCACCCAATCTTTCTAAGATAGCCCTATACTGGAATATCATGGAGGTGGCTAATACACTTTAGTGCATACTTTTATAGAATGATTATGAGAAGGGAACTTTTGAATAGTTCTTATGTAAATACTTAATTATACAGAGACTTGACCAGGAAGTGCTAAGCAGAATTTGGAACAGCACGGCATTCTACATATATCACAGCTGTTTGGGCAGAGCATACCCATCAGTAAATAGATAAAATGCACAAGGTAATTTATGGACAGCAAAAAGAGACTAACAAAACATTTTCCACTTCATTATAATATTTAGACTTACACATGGATGTAACATATTACAGTATAACTGTAAATGTATTCAGTGAAACATCATGACAAGCTATTGACGTCACCAGTCAGTTACAGGGCTGATGGTTAAGCAGAGAATCTTGCACAACCTAGCATGGACTATGCCTGGCAGCACTTTGACAGAGTGCGTACCCCATGGGGCACAATGATATTGGTATGGCAGCTCTTAGACTAACATGAGACTTGTTATGACCTCTCAGGATTGGTCAACAGCCAGACACAACCCTGAACCCTGGTGTGAATCGCAGATGGCTAATGACCTACAGCTGGTAACACACAGCTGCGGTAAATTATACATGTGTGGGATAACCCGGAGACCACTTGAGAATGAATACAGTCCATCAACTGAGCATAAATGGAAAAACAGTTCGTAACACATATTGATGTGAGCCAGCACCCTAGGCCGTTCTCCCCATCTATGCGACCAACACTCATCGGCCACGTGAGTTGATGCCGAGAGAGCTGATGCGCTCAGCGCACCATTCCCAGTAAACACACCAAGGGTACAGATGCAGTGATAAGGTGCAATGTGTAAAAATCAGAGTAATTAAAGTGTTCATGTTGTGAAAGGCCAGCAAGTTCACAGAGTACAATTTAGCGCAACCAGCAAAACGCTCAAAGTGATTTTAAGGGTTATGATTATATTTTAAGTGTCTTTTCCAGATGTAAACAAAAGGGTTTTATGTACGTTGTCTCTCAGCTAGACATGTGATTATTTTTTAAAAGGGTAATAATTTATGTTGTTTGTTTTTATTGTGTGAATAATGTTCTGAAATATATTCTTGTTAATGTTCCTTATTCTTAATACAATGTGATGCCAGCTAACAGCCAGTGACACTAGAGCCCATGACAGCACTCACCACGCGCGTGTGATGTGTCCCGCACGTTCGCAAAGAGGCCAATAATTTTGAACTTTCGTATAAATGTTATTTTCAGTGTAAAATGTCATTGTCTTTGCAGTGTTTAATATGTCTTAAAATGTTTTAAAGTGTTTGTACTAATTTTAAATTGTTTTGTTAAAAATTCAAAGTGCCTGCGGCACTGAGATTAAGAACACTTAAGATTCTGACATGAATGCCATCATAAAAAAAAAATATTGAAATTCATAAGAAAATTATAGAAATGAAAAATAATATTTAACTTAATTTGTGCAATTTTATTTTCAATAAAATATTTTACTCAGCATGCATAGCACTTCCGCTTATGTGAACCCTGTAGGCGGCCATGGTAGGTCTGTGCGACGCTTGTATCTGGATAGTCTGTCGAGGAGAACTGGCAAGGTAAGACACTGTCACATACACACTACAACTTTTGTTCAATGATTTAGGTTTCCATAGTCAATTTAGTTTACTAGTTAACCTTTGCTTGTGTACATTTTGCCAGATATATTTCCCCAGCATTATGCTTCTGCTTTATTAATTTCTTGTGCCCTTGTGGCATTTTTAACTTAATCGAGGAGAAGGAGCAGAAATATGTCGGAGAGGTCACGCGACCCGTGCAATTTGAATCAGGTGCCATCCGCCTATATTTATGGCATTTCATTGTAACTTCTGCATTATTGTTATGCGCAATTTTAAGAACTTAATTTTAATGTATGTAGTTAAGGGTAATTTTCGTGTTTAAATATTTTATGGCATCATCACGTATAACCACACGGCTGATTGAAGCCAAGTCTTTGTATACGCCATTGTTACATTTAAGAGCTTATTTATGTAACATTGTATGTGCAATAATTTATTTAAGTGTTCTATGTCAATTTTATTGAGGGTTCAATAAATTTTCCACGTAAATTGATGCTTTTTGTACTTGACCATGCTGTCACAGTAATGTCTGATTTTACCGCCATCAGGCATATTACACGCCTGTAACCACTGCAATTGTAAAGAGATTAATTTTCTCAGCAAGAATAACTTTCTGTCTGAAGTTAGTTTGCAGTTTCCACGCATAAATATTGCAATTTCACCTGCACCATGTGGTCCGCTACAAACTTCATCCAGCGGCATCCGCGCCATCTAAGCTTGTTTTCACACATGTGTGTGTTTATTGTAAATATTCATCTCATGTCCCATCTTATTTCATGTGTCATTCTAGGGTCTATGTAATTTTGTAATTAGAGTACGGTGCAATTATTCCCATCCTAGCCGGCTCCGTCTATAGGCCATCACCACACTAGCAACGTGCTGGAGGGCGAGCCCCGACAAGTTTGCGTTAGTGATGCCAAGTAATCACGCATGTTAATGTGTATTAAGGGTTGTATACTAGCTATGTTTTATTATTGAAAATAGTAGTATAGCCATTTGTGTGTGCGTGGCATGTATTTGTGTCGGGTAGGTATATTGAATTTCATGTGATGTGAGAGTTTGTAGCACCTTTTTCATTACCTATCCAACAGGTTATGGGTCCAGGACATTTCGACCACGCCATAAAGTGGAGTGGAGTGGAGATAGTTGTTTTGACTGTTCAAAATGAGCTGTTTGGCGCTACACAAAGGTGATGGCTGCGCAGTTTGAAAACAAATGTCGAAGTAACATTCCGCGCTTAATTCTCAAGAATTATTTTGCATGGAAATTGCGGGCAAAAGAAGAATTAATCCAACAAAATTGCTAGAATGCTGTTGAAATGGGTGTTGATTCACCATTGAATGCCAATCAAGAAAGGGTAAACAGGGAGGCTTTATCTATTCTATACAAAAATTCATCTGATTCCTACTTGAATGACATCGCAGAGTGTGTCTTGCAAATTATATGTGGGGCATTTTGGGCAATATCCAGACCAAGGTCAGTTTTCTTCAAGGGTCATGATAGCTGAAAAACTTGTTCTTAATTTCCAAGAACGAGGGAGAAGAATTGCATGAGAATGTTGCACCACTGCAGACACAAAACCAGAAGGTGAAGTCGGCAGGTTGGAGTTTTACGGACAAACCGATTGCAGGCCTAATACTTCTTGGTCTACCATGGGACAGGTATGGGTCATTGGTGGAAGAATTAGGAAAGGAACCTAACCTTTTCATCAAGCTGGTGAAGGCGAGATTGTTGGAAGAAGGGAATGAAAAGAGAGATGAAAATGAGGCCGTTGCACTCGCGACCGACAAGAGTGGTTATCAGGGGAGAGATTAGCATCCCAGCGGCCGCAACAAAGGAAGGAGTCAGCAAGGCTACAAAAATCATGAAAGGCAGTTTACCCTGTGGAGAAGAAACTGAAAGACCCGGACAAGCCAGGAAACGGAAATGACTGGAAGTGTTATTGTTGTGATGAATGGGGCCATATTGCCAAATTTTGTACCAAGGTTAAGTGCTTTCATTGCAGAGAAAATGGGCATTGAGAAAGCGATTGTGAAAAGGAAGTGCAATAAAATCCAGAAGTTTCTCAGGCAAAGGGTATAGAAGGAGAGCCAAGGTACAAAGTGTTAGTAAATGCTTGTGGACTTGTTTCACCCAGGAAAGATGTTATAGGATGGGTTGTGGACTCAGCTGCGACAGATCATATCTGCAACAGAAGAGAACTGTTTTCGGAATTGAGAGGATGTCAGGGCAAAATAACAATGGGCATGGGCATGGCTGAAGCCAGAGCTTGTGGCACTATCCAAATTAAGGTCACAGATGAGTGCGGGGGGTGTATACTAACCATGTCAGATGTGCTGTAAGTACCGGATTTTAACTTCAACTTGCTTTCCGTAAGCAAAATGGCAGCAAAAGGCGTTCACACGGAAATAAATGCAAAGGGAGCTCTTGGGCGTGATGGGGATGAAGTCCTTTTCAAGGCCCCTATATTTAATGGCCTAACTTATATGTCTTGCATGCGGAAGGGAGATCAGAGTTTATCATAAATGTTGCCAACTCCAAGAATACTTGCGAGGTTAGGGATGGTATGGCCCTTAGAAGCATGGTAGTATGGCATCAAAGGCTTGGCCACCTAAATGAACAGTACATCAGCAAGATCCCAAGGCTGACTGTTGAAGATAAGGCACTTGAAGCATGCAATGTTTGTATGAAGGGCAAAATGACTAAGATTGGTTTTTCTAAGAGGAGTGATAGGAAGTCCAGGCAGCCATTGGAGTTGATTCACTCTGACTTGATGGGTAAGTTGCCATTATCAGTTGGAAGGGCTCAGTATCTTTTGACCTTCATTGATGATTATTCCAGACATCTAACTGTGAAATTTTTGATAAACAAAAGTGACGTTTTTGCCACCTTTAATACGACATATCGGAGCGAGGTAGAAATGCTACATGGCACCAAAATGAAGGCGCTTCAGACAGATGGTGGGGATTAATATTGCAGTAAGAATTTTTAATTGTACTTGAAGCAATCTGGCATAGTACACAGGAGAACAGTTGTAGAATCACCACAGCAAAATGGAATTGCAGAGCGGGCTAACCGGACTATTGCTGACTCAGTCAGGTATATGCTGGTAGTCAGGTTTTCCAAAGGGTTTCTGGGCAGAGGCAGCAAACACTGTAGCTCATGTGAGAAATATAAGTCCTTCACATGCCATCAATTTTAAAATTCCCATGGAACTATGGAAGGATGAGAAGGTCAGAACTAGTACATTTGATTCCCTAAGGGTACTTGGATGTAGAGCCTAGAGCCTTGTCAGCGGCAAGGACAAATTTGACCGCAGAGGAGTTGAATGTGTTTTTATTGGCTACGAAGGGAGCATCAAGGGATACAGATTATGGCAAATTGAAGCACGGAAGGTCAAGATTGCACACAATATTGTTTTTGAGGAGGATAAATTTCCATGTCACATGTATGAGAAATCCCATGTGAGAGCTGTTGTTGAGCTAGAGGACATTTTTCCGGAAGATGTAGGCCTATCACAGGTCGATGAACCCCCAGTAAGTGAACGAATGGATGATGTTTTTCAGACTAGGTCAGATGAAGGAAACCCCTGTGAAGTTTCGTCTGAGGTTGATGAACCGTTCTTAGGATGGGAAGCGAGAACAGTGAATCTACCTAGAAGATCTGCTAGGCTGCAGGCACGAAGTCAAAAGGTTCCTACCTGCCCACATGGATGTGACCATAATGAGGAAAGGCTGTCCTCATGAACCCAAAAACATTCAGGAAGCAATAAATAGTGACGAGGCAGAGATTTGGAAACGCACCCTGGACAAGGAGATTAGGAACCTATTGGATAAAAACATGTATGAAATTGTGGACCGCCCTGAGGGGAAGAATGTTTTGGGGTGCAAATTGGTGCTGAAGTTCAAAACTAGCTCAGATAGCACCATTTCCAGGTACAGAGCTTTAGTGGCTTGTGGGTTTTCACAAATTCCAGCCACTGACTATAATGAGACTTACGCTCCAGTCGCAAAGAAAAAAAATATTTGTGCGCTTCTCTCTCTGTCCGTGCAGTTGGGTTGGGTAAGGGAGTATCTGGATGTATTAGCAGCATACCTGAAAGGAGAGCTTAATGAAGAAATTTACTTGGATCAACCCCCAATGTATCAACAGGGTAGAAACAGTAAGGTGTGTAAATTGGTAAAGAGCATCTACGGACTGAAGCAGAGTGGGAAGGAGTGGCACGACACCCTTGATGACATGCTGAAGGGTCTTAAGAGACTGAAAAGGGACCCATGTGTATATGTGGATGGTAGTGACAAACTGGTCGTTTTCGTATATGTTAATGGTCTAGGCATATTTGGTACCCGGGTTCAAAGTGGAATGGGTGAAGGAGAGGCTGTCGTGTGCTATTAAAGTAAAAGCTATGGGCCAAATGGACACCTTCTTCTCCGTCAACGTTGTTTCGGAAAATGATTCCATTACGCTGGATCAGATGCACTACATTGATCAACTACTATGCTCTTTCGGAATGTTGGATGCAAAGGGGAGGTCCTTTCCAGTAGAAGTCAACAGAGATGACTGCACGAACGCAGGACATGAAAGTTGTGACTAATACTTATATCACACGGCTATTGGCAGTCTGTTGCATCTGTCATAAACAACTGGACCTGACATCAGTTTTGCCATTGGTAAAGTCAGTCAGAAGAGTGCAGATCCAAGTTTAAAGGACTGGCAGGATATTAAACACATACTCAGGTACTTGAAACACACCAGAGATCAGAAGCTAAAATATGACAAGAACCAGAAAGTCGCAGTGTTTTTTTTTGTGACGCAGATTTGGTGAACGACAGAGAGGACAGGAAGTCCATCACCGGTGTGGTAGCAATCTTAGGTAGAGGGCCAATCATATGGATCTCCAGAAAACAAACCCATGTTGCAGACTCAACAGCAGTGGCAGAATATTATACCGTTTACGAAGCTGTGAAGGAGGCAAGGTGGTAATCACAGTTGATGGCCGAGTTAGGACATGGTGAACTAGCTCCTGTTCCCACCATCATATTTTCGGACAATGAGACAGCTATTTCAATGTGTAAGACATGGGAGGTATCCGAGAGAATGAAACATGTTGACATTAAATATTATTTTGTGAAGGACGAGATGGTAAAGGGGAAGATAAAGGTAAACCATATATCGGGAAGGGAGAATCCGGTAGATTTGCTCACAAAGAGTCTAAATGGTGCTTATACAAAATATCTTTCTCGAAAACTAAACTTCACGTGTACCCCTTAAGTGATGTGTGTTCTTGTAAGTAGTATGTGAGCATATTGAGTTTTGTGTAAGCTTGCGTGTTGCTTGTGTGATGTTAAGTTAATTTTCTGCTGTTTTCTTGTTATATAATATAATGTTTTGATCCCTGCACTGAGAAATTTACAATGTTTGTATGTCAGTTACCTGTGAGACGCACGTAACATTAAAATTTTTCTTTTGCGTCTCAAGGGGAAGTGTTGGATGCCGAAATAAATACAGGTAACATTTGTGAGACACAATAGCCAAATTAGGTTACGTGCCTCAGTGGTGAGGCTGACTTCTGTAGTTGTTTACAAGGCCTATGTGGCGCCCCTAGCACTTTGAGTGTGTACTAGTTATGTTTTGTTGTTGAAAATAGTAGTATGGCTGTTTGTGTGTGCGTGGAATGTATTTGTGTCGATATAATGAAATAAACGTGATGTTTCGAGAGTTTGTCGTGCCTTTTTCATTACCTATCCAACAATTAGGCACCAGAAACAAAATACCATTACAAAAATAATTAATGGAATGAGTTTTACATGATGATGATTACACAATTGTACATTAGTACACCCTTCAAAACATATAGACCCTCACATTTAATATGACAACTGCACTGATAGTAGAAAGACATCTTACACTGTTTACAAAATACGTTGCTGACTCTTAATAATATATTTGCTGTATAGTTATACTTTTTGAATCAAATCCCTTAAAAATCACCTCACATATGACTTATCTGGCTGTTTCTTAAATATGTAATGTTTCACAAGCATTTTATATGTTGTTCACAAGCGTTTTATATTCCTATTAACATAAGAATATCTTTTTTTTTTGGTTAAATTTAACTTTTTATAATATTTTATTTATAAATTATAATAGTTTACTTACTAGGCCTATTAGTATATGTAAAACAGAGAGAAAATAACTGATAATAGATAATAACATATGATAATAATACATAAGAATATCAACCACATTACTAATAATACCAACAATAATAATAATATATGTGTTGGTAATACCTAGTAACGAATAATAATTCTCAAGCAAAATATCATTAAACTCAGTGTGCATAGATGTGGTGTGTTGTCCATTTGGTATAACTTTCTAAACCATGTTAAGCTTTACTTGCATGAGGCAAAGGAATAACCTGAAATTACAACTTTAACAGGGCCTCAAGAAAGTTGGAAGTAACTGTGAATGGACTATAGATAGTTCATGGCCATCAGGTTGCCATAAATAAAATACTGTTATGCATTCGCTGCTTCACATTGCTTGCAAGAGCAGAAATGTGTGAAGGTCACCCGTGTGACCCTAGAGCGGGCAGCGAAGACAAATACTTCTTATACAGGCTTGTCGCAGTGCGTGGCGCCCCGATAAGCTTTTTACAGCTTGCACACTCCTGACCTCAGGCAGATTGAATTTCTGTGTTTATCTGAAGAATGTTCTGCTTTTTGATCATCCTTGCATTTCTCAGTGTAATTCAGGGTGAAGGGAATATTCCAGATCTTGGCTGCTGAAATTATAAAAGGGCATTGAGCCTCCGAGCCGGGAGTTGATGAGTGTCTCGAGTTTAGACGATAGTGCACCCTTGAGCGGTAAACAAGTGAGGTGACCAATGAGTGCTGGTGTTGGGTGATCAACAGGAGGAGAATCTGCGACTGCAAGAATAGCTGCAGTGAAGGTGCGACTGGCAGGCTGGACTATTGGACTGGATGCGTGAGTGAAAGACTTTTCAAATGATGGCAACAGGCAGACTGAACATGTGTTAATGATAAGTGTGAGTTAATTGGCTATAACTATACAGAGACATAGAGAAAGACTTTAATTAGACAAATACTGGGTTTGTAACAAAGATATGTATTGTTTAAGGTATATGTTAGGCTAAGAGGTTGGCACCCTTGTTGAGGCCAACTAGCTGACATATAATTACGATGGCAGACTAGAGAAATGTATTATGTATTCAAAATTTAAATTAATGTATTTGTCAACCATGTAACATGACAGTCGAGTGGAGTTGTGTAATACAGTCGTGAATTTGTGCGGTGTGCAGAAACGGCCATGGCGATTGGGGGGGGGGGGGGGGGGGTAATGTGAAATTACACCGTGATTTGAACTTTAAATGCCAAACAGCATACAACAATTGGAAATTCTGGGAAACAGAATTTGAGTATTATCTGGTAGGAGCAGGACAGGACAATGCTCATGATAAGGTGAAAATCTCTTGCCTTCGGAACATGATGGAAAGTGCATCTGCTCAAATTTTAGCATCACTAAACATTTCCGTAGATGATAGCAAATACAAAAAAGTGAAGGAAGCTATTGAACATTATGTTAACCCATGCACAATGAAGTGTTTGAACGTTTTCTCTTCAACCAATGGGTTCAAAAGGAAGGTGAAAGTATTGATTACTAACAGCATTATGTCAACTGGTCACAAATTGCAACTACAACATTTCTTCTGGAACAAGTAGTACAAATGCAAGTAACCAAGGCCAATGATAAGAAACTGTGGAGGAGAAAATGCTTTGCGACCAAATCATCCATAGGATACAGGGCGCAGCTATATAAGAGGTAATGTTATGCATGGATAACATAACATTGAGTAAGGCAGCGGCCCACTGTTGAGCCTGTGAAGAGAGTAAATTACAGGTGCAACACATTCATTAGAAAAGTGTGGATGGTTGTAGTTTAGCATCTGTTGAAACGGTGAACAGGAAGTGGTGGAATAATGTGAAGAAAGGTGATAAAAGAGGGGGCAGTTTGTGCAAGGAATATTAGTGTATTCGGTGTCAGTCCATGCATGGTCCTAAAGCATGCTCAGTATACAGTAATAAATGTGCCAAATGTGGCACACTCAATCATTTTGCAACAGCTTGCAGAGTTAAAAAGTGTACAGGTAGTTGACCAACATTCAGGAGATAGTGCTGATGAATCTTTGTACTTTGACATTTTACAAGTGCTCCTCAGTGTTGTAGATATTAGGCGTACCTGTAAGTCAGGTATAAAGAGCTCTGACAAGATGGCGTAACCCAATGAGTGGCAGGAAAGGCTGTGTATTGAAGGCAAAAACATAACTGTGAAATTAGACACAGCAGCCCAAGTCAGTATACTTCCACTTAAACTTATCAAAAAAGCAATAAACAATTTAATGTCAAGACGAACAAAGTTAAGTTAAAAACCTTGGATGGTGTTATCACACCATTGGGGAAGGTCATCCTCTGTTGTGCAGTGAAAGGAAAGACCTGGTGTTGTCCCCTTGCTGGGACTGTCAGGATGTGTGGCACTTAACTTAGTGCAGCATGTTAATGATGTACAAACAAAAAAAAGGGTGAAGGACAAATCTGTGACAGAGAACCAAGGGATGTGTAAGGGACTGGGGTGTTTTCTATAAGAAAGCACAATACTAACAGATCCAGGTGATGAACCTGTTAGCAGACCCCCTCAGAGAGTACCACTGGCACTCAAGAAACCACTTGAAGATGAACTCGATCGGCTAGTTAAGAAATTAGTCATAGTAAAGGTCAATAAAAATGATGAAAAGTCATGGGTTAGTAACTTGGTAATAGCTGAAGAGCCTAATGGAAAACTTAGGGTGTACTTAGATCCATCAGACCTGAATGAGAACATCACATGGTGTCTACCATACTAGCAAATCTGTGATCAATTGGCAGAGCAGAAATTTTTCACAGTGTTTGACCTGCGTGAAGGGTTCCATCAAGTTAAACTAAATGAGGAGTCATCACTAAAGTGTTGCTTCTCTAGCTCTTATGGCATATATAAGTATCTCAGGTTGCCATACGGAATATCTAGTGCACCTGAAATCGTCCAGCATTTAGTAGAAACTAATTTTGCAGATATACCCAATACAATAATTTACTTAGATGACTTACTGTGCATGAGAGAAATGGAAGAAAGCAATGATGCCACAGTCAACTAGGTAGTTGAATGAGCCAAGGCTAGGAACATTATATGTAACAAAGATAAAATGCAATATAAGCTCCAAGAGGTGAAATATGTAGGACACGTGTTTTCATCAGAGGGTATGAAGGTAGATCATGGTAGGGTTAGGGCATTAGAGGAACTAAAACCAACCTCTAACAAGAAACAGCTGCAATGTCTACTTGGCATGTTAAATTACATAAGAGGATTTATCCCACAAATGGCAAACATAACGGCTCCATTGTGTGAGTTGTTGAAGGCAGGGGTAGAATGGCACTGGTTACCTACTCATCAAGCATCATTCGAGTCCCTAAAGGAAAAAGTTGCTTCTACTCTTGTATCGGCAGCACTGGACCCCAACTAAGACACAACATTGCAGTGTGACTCATCACTAAATGGGCTAGGGTGTTGATTACTTCACGAAGGGGCCTCATCAAAGGGTAGCTAGTTGCTACAGGGTCACGGAGTCTAAGTGATAGTGAACGTAACTACTCGCAGTCTGAGAAGGAACGTCTGGCCATTTCCTTTGCCACAACCAAGTTTCACAATTTCATATATGGCCATCGAGTGAGCATTCAGGCAGATCATAAGCCACTAGTTTCTATTATGAAAAAGAAAATAGATAAAATTGGGTCAGTTAGGCTTCAACGCCTAAGGATGAAACTTCTCAATTACTCTCTCAATGTGTACTATGTCCCAGGTAGTGTTCCACTTGTAGGTTCACTGTAATATTAACTACTACAACATGTTCAGTCTCACAGTAAGTCTTTATTATGTTTTATTTGATTACTACAACACAACTCAGTACAACTCAGCATCTCATCGCACCATTTATTTACTGCAACAACAACATCGTCTCACTCTAGGTGAGCGAACCTAACGGCTTTCACAACTACTCAACTGCAACAGGTTTTGAGGAGGATCTAACTGTGAAATTTTTGATAAGTTGCGAGGAAACTGGTCATGACCCAGAAATGAGGGAAATGGTACATTCAGTAAGTGCTCACTTGCCAATGAGTGAGAGCAGAAAAGTAATGTATCAGGCAGAAACAGCTAAAGACCTCCATCTAAAGCAAGTGATTGAACACAATCAAAAGGGCTGGCCTCAACCAAACAAGATCCCTCATGAATGCAGGTCGTACTATAAACTACAGGAGGATCTTCATGTAGAAACTGAAATATTATTTCTAGGTAATAAAATTGTGGCTCCGAGTTCACTTAGAACATATGTGCTAGAGCTGGTCCATGAAGGGCACCTGGGAGTCCAAAAAACACTAAGTATGGCTTGTTAATTATTCTACTGGCTAGGAATGTCCACAGACATTGAAGACAAAGTTGCAAGTTGTATGACTTGTGAATAATTCAAGTCCAAGAACTATAGAGAGAACCTACTTCCTCATGTGGTACCAAAACTAAAAAAATATTAAGGTGGAAGCAAACATCATGCAAGATGCTAGCAAAAACATCATCATCCTTACTGACTACTTTTCCCACTGGGTGGACATATGTCCTTTAGCCAGTAAGACAGCGGACTCTGTCATAAATGCGATGCATACTGTTTTCAACATTCATGGGTTCCCAAAGATCCTTATGGCAGACAACATGCCATTCCATTCACATGAACATAGAACATATTTCAACCAAAAAGAAATACGTAATGCTTAGTACTAGCAGCCCCCACTACCCAAGGTGCAATTGCATGGCAGAGAAGGCCATATGAATTTACAGGTAGATTATGCAGAAAAGTCAAGCAGAAGGGTCAGATTATAGGGACCTACTCAGGGAACACAATAATGCACCTGTAACTGGGTTAATGTCTCTCCTGCACAGATATTATTTAGTAGGCAGGTGAGAACACCCACAGCAATGAGTCTTGGCAACTCTCCAACCCATAGTACAAGAAAGGATATATGAAGCGTTACTAGCAAAACAAAAGAGTTTAATGACAAAAAGGCTAGCAGGATGGGGGTTAGTTTCAAGGAAGGGGAGAAATTTGTACTACAGACAGGGATGAGTATTGGGAATCAGGAGTAGTGATATCAAGGTGCACAGAGCCAAGGTCATACTGGGTGAAGCATGACAAAGTTAACAGAATGGTAAGGTGAAATACTAGTCAGATGAGGCTATCTAAGGCAGAATGCAAGGAAAGTGATGTCAACTCATTCCTGATTGTGAGGTTAGTCAGCAACATAAGAACAGAAGTGAAGGGGTAGATGGGTTTGGAAGTAATTGAAACCACGTTAGTAGAGGGTTTTAAAGGGTTTAAACACACTCTTGTGGACACTGACCCTAAGAAGGATAGTCACCAGAGTGGTGAGCTAACAGGTTCAGCAGATCAGAAAAAACAAATTCTTGTGTCAAAGCCACAAAAAGCTATGTCACTAACAGCGGCATACAAATTAATGAGAAAAAACCATATGATCCAACAGAATGTTAAAGGGAAATCCCTGTAAAGAGGAAGGTGAAAAAAAGATATATATTGTTTAAGGTAAATGTTAGGTTAGGAGGTTGGCACCCTTGGAGAGGCCAACTAGCTGACATGTAATTATGATGGTGGACTAGAGAAATGTATCACGTATACGACGTATTAAATAAATATATTTGACTAACTTGTAACAGTGCTTATTGAGAAATAAAAAGAGTAATAGTAGAGATAGATAGATTAATGCTGTAAATAATAGCTGTCTGAGTAAATTGAAATAAAATGTTGTTCTTTAATTTTTATTAAGACCTCCATCCCTCACAAACTTGGATACACTACTCAGGCATCTTGTAACAATAGAGAGTATGAACCTCCATACATCTTTGATTATTTAAAGACTGAGTATACTATTCGCATTACAAGTGAAGTTTGCCAGCACACTGTGATCACATGGTGGTACTGATGCATGTCGCGTTCACCTATCTTTAGACCGTTGGCCCATCGCACAATGTTCCTCAGCGCAGCACACATCAGCACTCGATCACACATGTGCTACGTAGTACAGTGATGTGTTCGTGTAGTGCACGGGATGTGGGACACTCATTCGATACAGTGCAGTGCAGGTTGGTACAACAACTGAACATGGGGCACCCATACAAATGGCTTTACGGCAAATGCAGAATGAACCCTAATTCAGGGGACAAAAAAGACGCCCTATTAAATTCATTTAGGCAGGGTGACGTGTGCCATGTTCCCCTTTCCTAAGACCGTTTGTTCGGCCGAGCACACTACAGCCATCGCAGCTAGGATTCGCACTCTGCAGATGCACAGGGCAGGGCGCACTGAGTGTTTGCAGTGTGTGAAGTGTGCAAGAGCAACATAGGGCACATTGGGTCAGCGTAACCAGCATCTGCCAAACCAAGCAGTCAGGACTGCACAGGGTGGAGTGATACAGGAAAGAGAACCATACAACATACAGAGTTCAATGGGCTTATGGCTCATGCTGTTATAGTTGTTACTTCTTATTTTAATAAAGAGTTTAGTTTGTTGTCCTTTTTGTCCTGCCAGTGTTGTATTGTGTTCTTCTGTAAAAGTGTATTTTCCATTTTCATTGTTATGCTATGTTCATGCTCATTTCACAAATGTTATGTATACGTGTATCATCCTGGCTTAATATTAGATATATTGTAGCATGTAGCCTTAAGTTTCAGCAGGTAAAGCAGGAGTTAGCATGTAGTTCTGGATGTAGTCCCGCCTTGGCGCGTAAGCCAGCCTTCTCCCGCTCTCGCATCAGGGTCGGAAATTAGTAAGCGTCTGGCATCAACGAGGGTGGTTGTGTGTGCCCGTGAGCTCTGCGTTCCCACGCACTGGACGGCATGCGTCTTTTTGAAATTATCACTTCACTTCCATAGATTAATGTCTTAAGAATCATCTCGTTTTCTGCCACCCAGTACACCACCCTCATTTCCCCGTGGTTTGCATTGTCGAGGGAAGCATTGTCCGGGCATACGGCCTGCAACCCTGAGGTCACCGAGTCATCATGCTACAGCACCATCAACAATCATGGAATCGTCTTGATGATGCCTGGCACATAGTTGGGTAATTCCAACATTCCACAGACCTCACACTTTGTCATCTTAATCAATTCTATGTAACCCATTTCCATGCCACCGCACACCATCAAGTGTTATTATTCTCTAAGTGTTTATTTGCAAGAGTTTCTTTGTGTACATCTCATGTGTTTTCACTTTCACCTGATCACACCCTTTGGTGCAAGTGTTTGTTCAGTTTAAATTAGTGCAAGGTATTTTATGAACATGTTAATTTGCAAGTTGGTATGATTTTATGGTTTTGAGGGAATTTATTTGCAAGTGAGTCAGGAAGTAGTCCAGGCGTGGAGTGCAAAATTCGCCAGGGAGGTTCTTGCTCCATGGCAGAACAGGAGTAGCATCTGAGACTAGCGAGGGTAAGACTGCATTGCGCGCTCCGGTTGCCCACACCGTTTTTGTGCCAATCATATAACGTACAATAGTTAATATTTTTCAGGAACCTTTTTTGTTTTTAGGCACCAGAGATGCCTGCCCACCTCCCCTGCAGTTTGCATTGCACAGGGGAGCTTAATGTTTCACATTAAATAGTTTTCTGGCTTACTTTGTGTCATTTTGTACAGTGTAGCCTCGTCAGCAGGTGTATGCCTGGCAGGTCTTGTAAAGTTTCTCTAAACAGAGGAGTGTTCTGTAGTATTCCCAGGAAATATACGTGTGATGGAAACACAGTGTATTATTTCTGTATGATCCCTTAGGCCATTTCAGGGGATGAGCCTTTAAAATACCCACTAAAAGTGTTACCTTCATCATTAAGTATTTTTGTGTATTTAATCAAGTTTTTGTCACTGCATAATTATTCCGTTAATTTGGGGCTTATGTGCCAGTGTGAAATAGGCAACCATTATATAAACGCCATAATTAACCTGCAGTACTTTAATACGACTATTACTTCAATGCTGAAGGATTGCACCGTGGTGATTCGGCCTACGATCCGGAGTAGAGATGGGTAACACAGCGCTGTGCTACACAATTGCGCCAAATCAGTAAAATTGTGCATGGTGCGTGAACTTAGTTCATTGCGCAAGGTGCACCAACTCACATCCTTCAAAAAATGTAACTCACAACTCAGTGGTGCAGTGCGCTAGTAATTTAGACGTCAGGAAAATATATTGATGACAGTTTGACGCCGGCTAACAGCCAGTGGCGCTAGAGCCCATGATGGCGCTTACGTGTCATGTGTTCCGTATGTGTGCAAAGAGGCCTATAATTTGAACATTACTATAAATGTAAATTACAGGGTAAAATGTGTTATAGTGTCTTTACAGTGTTAAATATTTCTTAAATGTTTTAAAGTCCTTGTACTAATTTTAATTGTTTGGTTATGACTATTCAAAGTGGCTACGGCGCCGAGATTAAGAACATTTAATATTCTGGCATGAAGACCATCAAAAAGAGAGATTAAAATAATATTGAAATTTGTAACAAAATTATAGAAATGTAAAATAATATCTTATTTAATTTGTACCATTTTATTTTTAATATAAAATATTTCCCTCAGTAAGCATAGCACTGAGGGAAATATTTTCCACTTATGTGAACCCCGTAGGCGGCCAAGGTAGGTCTGTGCAACGCTTGTATCTGGACAGTCTGTCGAGGAGAGCTGGCGAGGTAAGACACTGTCACGTACCCACTACAACTTTTGTTCACTGATTTAGGTTTCCATAGTCAATGTAGTTTATTGGTTAAGCTTTGCTCGCGTACGTTTTTGCCAGACAATTTCACCAGCATTATGCTTCCGCTTTACTAATTCTTATGCCCTTGTGGCATTTTTAACTTAATCGAGGAGAAGGAAGAGAAAGATGTCATAGAGGTCACAAGACACACACATTTTGAATCAGACGCCATCTGCCTATGTTTATGGCAGTTCAGCGTAAATTCTGCATAATTGCTACACACAATTTTAACAGCTTTATTTTTATGTATGTATTTAAGGGTAATTTTCGTGTTTGAATATTTTATGGAAACATCACGTATAACCACATGGCGGACTGAATCCAAGTCGTTTTATATGCCATCATTGTGGTTTAAGAGCTTATTTATATAACATCGTATGTGCAATCATTTATTTCAGGGTTCTATGTATTTTTCATTTGGGGTTTAATGTATTCTTCATGTAAATAGATGCTTTTTGTACTTGACCACGCGGTCCCAGTAATGTTTGATTTCACCGGCCTCATGCATGTTACAAGCCTGTAACAACTCTAATCGTAAAGATAATCCCTTGCTCAACACGAAAAAAATTTTTATCTGAATTTAGTTTGCAGTTTCTACGCAGAAATATTGTAATTTCACCTGCACCATGTGGTACGCTACGAATTTCATCCAGCAGCATCCGCGCCACCTAAGCTTGTTTTCAGTTTATTGTAAATATTCATCTCGTGTCCCGTTTTATTTTGTGTATCATTCAAGGGTCTATGTAATTGTGTAATTAGGGTATGGTGAAATTATTCCCGTCCTAGTCGGCTCTGTGTATAGGCAGTCAACACACTAATCATGTTCTGGAGGGCGAGCCCCAACGAGTTTGCGTTAGTGATGCCCAGTAATCATGTGGGTTAATGTGTATTAAGGGTTTTCATTTGTAATTCGCTGTGTCCTGTCTTCAGGGAAAAACCGTCAGTCCACCCTAGTGGCTGTCGGCCCTCTTCCCTCGTGAAGGCTGTGCTTTCACACACATCGGTGAGATCATCCATTTAGGAGTGTGCTAGGTTAATTACGGGCTGGGGAACACCTAAGCGGAATTGGCTAGTCATGACCGAGATAATCATTTCATTGGCACGTTGATGTGTGTGAATAATATCAATAAAAACAAGTCTACAGTGAACTCAATTGTTTGTTCAGTAGTGACAGTGTCCTAGCCACATATGTTTTAACAATTGTTTATTTTAGTGATTTTATTAAAAGTTTAGTATTGCCAATGTGTTTGTAAGTACGTACGTGTGAGATGGGCATACAGAACCCACAACATCCCTGAGAACCCTGAGTCTCAATAGTGTGGTGATTGGGAAGCACCGCTGGCGCCCAAATTACCAGTAAGTATTTGTGTCATCGTTGGTCTCGTGTCTCACCAGACGGCGTCAATTAGCTTTCCCAAGTTGGGCCAAGTGTATTCATCTGCATCGCGTCAACCGAGAGAAGATGGCAGTCACCATGCCTGATCGACTGTCAGAAGCCGTCAAGACATCCACGTCGGCAACCGCGACACCCGCGAACACGAGTTACTTAGACATGCCGATTGATCGATACGTGAATTGTGGGGATTGAGTGAAATTAACTTGTTTGAGGGAAGTATGTGGGATCAACCCTTATGTCAATGCATGTCCGATAACGTCTCTACACCGTTAGAGCAATGCTTATGCACATGCACAGGATATGACGGGGTGGGAACCAAGTGGGTGCAGTGCCAGGAGCGTAGGAAAGACTCGGATTTACGATGCATAGGGCCTGCAGAATTTACCACATACCGCGACTGTGTTATAAACTGTGACCAGTGCCGTAAGATGAATTGTGCTGAGATTGCGCCACCTCCAACACCAGAGGTGAAACGTACGCCGCCAGTAGTTGTTACATACATGCCACAGGTCTCTACTGGGCTAGATCGCAACAAATTACTGCCAACTTTCGCGGGACATAAGTCAGAAGACCTGGGTACGTTCCTAGCAGTGTGTGAAGAAAAATTGCGTAGGCATCGGGTACATAGGGATGACTGGACTGTGGTAACTGCCAAGAGGTTAAGGGGAACCACTTACACATGGTGGAACTTGGTAAGGGACTATCGAGTCACGTGGGAGGAGTTCTCTGAGAGAGTGCTAAGTCAATTTAACACAGATGGGGATGCTATACAGGCACAAGCACAAATGTACCATGAACAGCAATGTGAACGTGAAGGCATTGAGGAATTTATACAATGTAAGCTAGGCTTGTTCAAGCATTTGTTCAAGCAAGGTCAGCTGACATGCTGCATTTTAGAAATCATTTTGACATTGTCAACACCGGACATTAGGCCATATCTGAGAAGGTCAACAAGGGCCAGTGTCAAACAGTTTACGCGCGAAGCGTGTTTGTATGAACACGACGTGCGAGCGGGACAGGCATACCAATCCCCGAGATCAAACTTTCAAACGTCAACACCTACAGTGCTGTCAGATGTTATGCAACCGCCGCCAGTATTTACACCCGTGAGGCAGAACCGCGGACACAGAAACTTCCACCACAACAGGGGAAATGGTTACCAGGGCAACAGGTCGGAAAACAAAGTCGGTAGGTTGGCGAAACTGCACCTGCACCAATCTCACCACCAAGTCTTATTAATCCCTCTAATGAAGGTCCAAAAGTGTTCCACGTAACTGACAGTACCGTCAAAGCACTATGAGTATGTGTTGAACTGGAAGGGAAAAATGTCACATCTGTTATTGACACTGCTGCTAGTCACAACTTTGTGCGTGAGGGTTTAGTACAAGCAATAACGACTAGGGTGCGACCGAGACATCAGCAATTTGCTACAACTCACCACCAGGGAGAAGCAAAAAGTGTGATGTACGTAACGGTAGGAATTAGAGAGCTGCGTATCAAGTGCAATGTCTACATTGCGCCAGACTTGTGCGAAGAAGTGATTTTGGGACTGCCATGGCTTGTTGACAACCACGCCGTGATAGTACCTCACCTGAATCGTCTGCACATAGGGACACGTGGCAGATGGACTGCTTTCCGCCATGGGAGCAACACCACCAATAACAACAACTGCTGTGCCACTTGCTGACTTCGAGCACGAGGTGCCCGCCACACATCAGCAACATCTGCAACATCTGCTGGACCAGCATTCCAGTGTGTTCCACACTGAGGGGAAGCTGTAGCGCACTGACATCACGGAGCACGCAATCGTCACCATGTACGAGGACCCGGTGTACTCCAAGCCATGAGACCCAGGTATTTTCTTTTGCAGTGTCATCAACCAACAGGTAAGTGAGATGCTCAACGATAATGTTATTGAACCTACACAGGTACTAAGGTACTACCCTTGCTCCAAAGAAAGATGGTGAATAGCGATTCTGTGTCAACTTTCGACCCCTAAATAAGATTACCGTAAACATGCCACCACCAGTCACAAACATGAAAGACACTTTGTCAAGATTAGAACCAGCTTCAGTATTCACGTCACTTGATTTAAAGTCTGGATATTGGCAAGTGCCTATCCGCCCACAGGACAGAAAGAAAACAGCCTTTACGACCCCAGATGGACATAGATTTCAGTTTGTAGCCATGCCATTTGGTTTAAAGTGTGCCCCTGCATGTTTCAGAACTTAATGGTTAATGTATTGGATGGATTTATTGGAGACTTTGCGATGGCGTATTTGGATGATGTACTTGTTTGGTCCAACAGCTGGGAAGAGCATTTGCACCATTTGAGCCTTGTGTTTGAACAGCTCGAACATAATAAACTTACGTGCAAAGTGGAAAAGTGTAAGTTGGGTATAAGTAGAATGGAGTTTCTAGGGCATTATGTAATAGAAAACGGACATGAACCAGAACAACAACACATACGGGACATTCAAAACAAACCCACACCCAGATCACGTAAACAAGTCAGGAAGTTTTTTGACTTACTTAACTGGTTAAGGGAATTTGTCCCAAACTTTTATGTAAACACTGCACCGTTAACTGCTTTGTTGTGTGAAAAACGTAAATTTGTCTGGACACCTTAAGCCGATCGAACATTTCAAGACATTAAAATTTCTTTTCAGAACTGTAATCCGTTGTCTAGATTCACCCCAGAATTATCAATTGTCGTACAAACAGATGCCAGTCAAGAAGGCATTGGGGCTGTGCTGTATCAGGAGGGAACACATGGGTAAAAACATATCATCAGTTATCACAGTGCAAGTTCGGAGACGCAGAACGTAAATATCATGTTAACTAACAAGAATGTTTGGCCATTGTACATGCATTGCGGAAGTACTGGCCATACTTGCTAGGAAGGCAGTTCACACTCAAAACTAACAACTGATGCCATGTATGGTTAGAGGGAATGCATAACGGGAAAAGTAAAATTGCCCGCTGGGCACTGTTACTGCAGGAGTACAATTTCAAGGTAGAACGCGTGGCAGGAAAAACCAACGATCTTGCGGACGCTTTGTCCAGGAATCCTTACCCGAATCTAACTGTAACTGACAATGCAGATTGGGAAGAGGCGTTACCGCAGTGCTGTGCAATACCAACTGCCGAAACACAAACCCTCGTTGTACAAAACATTGCTGCCACACCACCTGGCGAATTTGTTTAGTTGAATGTACGTGATGTGTTAAAAGAGGTACACACCGCACAAGAAAATTCCCCAGATACTGCGCAACGCCGACAACACTGTGCCACACACTACACAGAACAGTGGAGGGTAGTGGACTGGGAAATACAAACCAAACCACCTGGTAATTGTGTGCGATGGCAGACATATGTACCGAGAGAGAAACTGGAACTTGTGATAAAATACGCACATGACAGTTTGAGTTCTCTGGAAATGTAAGTTTTTTAATTAAATTTTTTATAGGGAATTTTTTTAGGGGAAAAAGGGAAATTTCAAGGGAAAAAAAGGAAAATTGGCCAACAGGGTTAAAAACATTTTAATTAAGAAATTTTTGAAATAAAATTTTATAAAACTAAATTTTTAAACGATTTTTAAAATTTTTAAATAGTTTTTTATGAATTTTTTAATCAATGTTATTTTTTGTGAATTTAAATTTTTTTTTGGAATTTTTGCATTTCCCAGGTCCTGATCCTGGTTACCTGGCTTGGAGTCACTGATCCCATCACCGGAGTCGCTGATCCCTGTCAGCATTTATGGAAAAATTTGGTCATTTCTGAGAATCCTTTTAATAATTTTTTTTAACAAATTTAAACAATTTTTAATAATACATTTTTTTAAAGAATTTTTTGGGTTTTTGGAATTTTTAAAGGTTTTTTTAGTGTTTTTTGAGGTCAAAGGTCCTCGAGCTAAAGATCAAGGTCAAAGGTCACACAGATTAGGGATAAAATGTCAATTACATCCAAGATGGCGGTCAGGTGATGTAACAAGATGGCAGCAGCTGGCTCCTGCTCCTCAATCCCTTATTCCAGACTGCCCTAAATTCTACTACTGGTGAGTACTGAGAATGCAAATCAGATTGTGAGTAAATTCCCATAACTTTTCACAGGTTTATGTAAACTTCATAAGGAACATGAGAAGTCCTAGAGGAGAGCTACAAGCCATATGCAGTTGCACCCCGAGAAGAATCATCCTACCATTGAAAAATGAGATGAAACTGGTATTGAATAAGATTGTCAAGGAAGGGGTAATAACACCTATCGAGAAACCAATGGAGTGGTGTGCACCAATGGTGGTGGTGCCCAAGACTGATGGGTCGGTCAGATTCTGCGTAGACTATTCTGAACTGAATAGGTATGTATGGCGAGAACGTCTTCAGCTTCCAGCAGTAGAGGAATAACTGGCGCAGTTTGGAGTAGCAAAAATGTTCACAAAATTGGATGCTTTAAGGGACTTATGACAAGTACCTTTGGCAAAAGAAGAGTGCAATTCTGACTACATTTCTAACAACATTTGGGAGATTATTTTTTAATTGCTTGCTTTTTGGTATAAATTCAGGACCAGAGCACTACCAGCACAAAATGCAAGAAATCCTGCAGAGAACAGATGGTGGTGTGAACCAGGCGAACGACATCCTCATCTATGGTACTAGTTCGGAAGAACAGGATGTGCGAGTGCAGTCCGTACTTAGAAGTGGAAATCCATAATATACGCATCAAACAGCCTGAGTTAAATGGAAACCAGATATGCCCAAATTGAGAAGGAAGCTTTGGCAGCCACTTGGGCTTGTGAGAAGTTGAGGGAATACATATTCGGTACTTGTGTACAGATTCTCACAGATCACAAACTGCTGGTGACACCACTTGTATCTAAGCCCCTTGCAGACCTAACAGCCAGACTTCAAAGATTACGTATGTGGTTGATGTGTTTCTATTACACCATTCAGTATGTGCCGGGTAGAGAATTCCACATACCAGATGCTCTTTCTTGGGCCCCGATCGAGAAAGCAAACAATACAAATAAGGAAATCCTGGAAGAAGAATTGAACATCCACAACATTATAGTGGAAACACTATTTTCAGAGAAACAATTAGCAGAGATCAAGGAGGCTCAAGATAGAGACCCGGAATGCCAGAAACTGAAGGAACATATCGGCCATAGATCCTGGTACAAGGAATCCATATACTGGTCTGTGAGAGGACAGCCGACATGCATCGAAGGGCTGATCATGAAAGGGACACAAATTTTGATTCCAACACAGCTACGTCCAGAAATGTTGAAAAGGATACAAGAAGGGCATATTGGAGTTGTGAAATGTCGTCGTCAGGCACACAAGTCAGTGTGGTGACCTAACAAGTCTGCTGCAGTGAAGCAGATGGTAGAAAACTGCCAGAAATGTATTGAACACAGGACACAAAAAGCAGAAACACTAAAACTATCATATCTACTGGGCAGACCTTGGGAGGTATTGGGAATAGATATAATGGAGCTCAAACAGAAGCAGTACTTAGTGATCCAAGATTACTATTCTAGGTTCTTGGAAGTGGTGACCCTGGACAAAACAACATCAAAGGCAGTGATAGTCAAGATGAAGAATATTTTTGCCAGACATGGAATTCCACAAATGGTTCAAACATACGGAGGCACTCAGTTTGCATCATTGGAATTTCAGGAGTTTGCCAAGGAATAAAGCTTCAGCTATATAACATTTAGCCCATAATTTCCACAGTCAAATGGTGAAGCTGAGAAAGCGGTAGACATTGCCAAACGCATTCTGTCAAAATCAGAAGATCCTAACCTTGGCCTCCTCTCCTACAGATGTACACCTTTGGAGTCAAGTTTATAACCAGCTGACCTGTTGTTTAGGCGGAAGCCGAGAAATACATTACCTATGACACTGCAACAGCTCTGAACTATTTGGAACAACAAAGTAGCTGTACAAGATTTTAGGCACAAGGATTTGGCACTTAAGAGAGAGAACAGAAGAATATATTATAGGAAAAGGAATGTCAAAGATATGCCTATTCTAAAGGTTGGAGACATAGTGTGGCTTACCAACATGAGCTGTTATGAGAAAGTCCAGACTGTTGCAGAAGCACCAATGTCATACATGAAAAAATGGCTTGCTATGTAGCAACAAGCGGCACATTATAAAAGTATGGGAAGGAATATAGTAAGGGGAGATGGGCAGGCAGACTACAAAAACAGTTAATAAAAGGGGATCTGTCAAAATATCAGGTTCAAGCAAACAAAACAAACGAGATGAACAACAAGAGATAAGTAACGAAGCAGGGAATCGTGAGGATGACACTTTCCCAGCAGGAGAGAGAGGGAGAAACATCAAGCCTTACTGAAGAGATGCCATTTCTGGGATTTCCAGCAAGAGAGTGTGAGAGAAGTTTAGTATCTTCAAATTCCAATTCATGCACTGGTAAGAAAGCAGCATTGAAAAAGTTGTCAGAGCTCGAAGTGGGAGAACAGTGAACAAACCTTGCAGAATAGACTTGTATATGGAAGTGGGGTTATGCAGATATACAGTTCACCAGTATGGAACTACATCTAAGAGTGTAATATGTAGTGCAAATCGTGAAGAAATAACAGGTAAAGTTCTAGTGGAGAATTAGGTCTAGATGTAGTGCAGTAGCAGAATTGACATAATTAGTGAGACAAAAGTGAGAAAGAGGGATGTAGTGAAGGGATATTGGAGATGCAGAGGTTGAGAGGCCTGGGCAAGGGCTGGGTCAGTTGCGAGTAAAACATGACAGCCTATAGGTGTGTACGACTAACTCTACACCTCTCACCTTAAATCTGATTTGTCGTTGTGTACGCCACTTGATGTTTCATTTGTCTGTGTTCTAAAACATAATTCTGAAGCAGCTGAGCAGTGACTTTGAGCCTACAAGCAAGTCAGCCATTCACAAGAGAGATCAAAACCAGCAGCTGACATTCTCCATTGTCATCCCTACAGAATGCAAGTCAATCTATAAAAGTTTAACAATTACACAGGAAAACCTATCACATACCCACAGCTTTCAAGTATCTGTTAATTATTGCATAGACTTGTAATGCTCATGAAAATTTTCAAACAGGCCATTTTGGACACGTTTAAACAAAATTAACGTAAAACATTTTTAGAGTTGATTATGTTTCTAGGCTACCACTCTTCAATAACAGGAACTAGAAAGGGAGATGGGGATACAGAAGAATACACTGTAATCCCCATGTTTAGAGGGTGGGGTACAAAACAGCGTATGAAACCACCCTCTAAAAATGTTAGTGTCATGCTCTTTAGTATCTTAATAAATAGTGCAGCAACAATAATATTAATTGCAGTAATATTTCACAGCCCGCTGCAACAGAAAATTTGTTTTTCAATTTTGTTTTCTTTAAAATAGGAGATTCCTACTCACTCTGGTACAATCCTGTACTCATCTTCTCACTATGTCACTTTTACTGACATATTCCTCCTTAATAACCTTTTTGCTCTGTTTTCTTTAGTAATTGGGGCCTAAATAACTAGTGTTGTTGCCAATTTCAAAATATGTACTGATAATTTCGTTCCTAAAAGAGTTAAAAAAAAATGCACAGAAGAAACAAAATTTGTTGTAGGTATGTTCAGGATAGTTAGAAATGTATTTTTTATCTTCACACTACCAAATGAAGGACTGAACTAAAAGCCACAGACTGACAACAGATTTCACGTGACAGTAGCCACCAACTGTAGCAAATGAAAGTATATGTTAAAAAAAAAATTTCTTTCACATTTTCTAAAAACTAATTGGCTGTATTAAATGGACAGTGGTTTCACCCTTAATAAAATATGTATTTCCAACAGCATATTAAATAAATTATAGTCTGTAGTTTCTTTGACTCAGGTCTGAACCTGTAATACCATTCCAAATATGAAATTGTTTCTTTTGCTGCCACTGAGAAGTACCTAAGTGAAATGTTGCATAAGAAGTTATAAGTGGTGATGTAAGGACTTTGAATAATATAAAAGCAGTGACCTAATAGCTTCATCTGCAAAACAGCATTTATCAAGTTAAAAATTTAGATTAAAATAACGTAGAGCTATAACAAATGAATTTAAAATCCATTAATTAATTATTACCTGCTTCTGTCTCATTCCTGTAGAGGTAAGCAGTCATTACAATCTCAATTGGCTCCAATGAACTCTGGATTCCATAGTTATTCTGCGGCCAGAACAGATAAGAGAATAAAGTAGTTATAACATTATGTGTGGGGAAACAGTATGACAGTAGAGGGAAACCATTCCAAATTTCTTGTTTTTATTAAGACATGAGATCATAATAACAAAATCAGACACATACCTAGTACCGTACGCCCATTCATACACATCAGCCAGTTCTCACACAATAGGCCATTCATTACATTGAGTGTACATTTTGCACATAACATTAGCATTTGTCTTGGAGAGAGAGAGAGATAAATTACACTCACATCTAACCTAGATGCATCCAAATAAGTTCATGCGATTTGTCTCTGAAAGTAAGCACACCTTTAATAAGTGGGTGGATCGGTGTGAGAGTACCGTTATTTTCATTTCCCA
This sequence comes from Dryococelus australis, assembly GCA_029891345.1. Classification (NCBI taxonomy): domain Eukaryota; kingdom Metazoa; phylum Arthropoda; class Insecta; order Phasmatodea; family Phasmatidae; genus Dryococelus; species Dryococelus australis. The sequence continues at coordinate 234,543,349 of CM056996.1, read as the reverse complement.
AAATAATAAATTCTTTCATCATTCATTAACAAAGTTATCACCATCCTTGCTGTTCTAATGATAGTGACCAATGGAAGTGATCTTACCAGTGTGTAAAATTTTATAAGTCAGACAAATGCCATAGTTCTGTGCACCATGTACAGTTAATGTAATGAATTGGCCAAATTGTGTGTATCTACATATATATATATATATATATATATATATATATATATATATATATATATATATATATATATATATATATATATATATATATATATATATATATATATATATATATATTTGTGTTTGTGCATGCATGCTTATCGAGATACAAGCACTTGTATGTTGTATATTGTATCAAGGAATCAAAGATTCTTTCATGTCTGTCAAATGATGTGGGTTTATAGTTTCTTTTGTTTGCAACTAATTAGTAACTTTGTGTGTCTAATATTTTTCAAATTGTTTTTCTTCTCATCTCCCACAAGAGCCTCAGCCAACTCCCTTGTAGCATCCTCAGCAAAACGGAAGCATTTATGATAGCAGTAAGTCCCCAAATTTTTTGGCTAATGCACCTACCAGTTACATGGCCAGCTGAATCAACTTTGTTTGCTTCTCATACACACTAATGCATACGTAATGACTGATAAATTTTTGTGAATGATTTTTATACTAACCTGCGCTCTAATATTAACTTTTAAGTGTTCCCTGCAGAAATTATATTAAGTACTTTAGCATCCTGCCTGGTAGACTTAAAAAATTGTACATAAGTTGGGTGAAGCATACAACTCGATTCCTGAGATTTGTTTATAAGTATGACGTAGTTAATGACGTCACGATGTCACCCGTATTGTTGAATAGGTTGATGGTAGTTGCAATGAATAAAGAAGTAAGTTAGAATAGCAAAGAAATTTAGTTTTTGTAAGTTGTGCATCTGCATGTTTATTCATATCATAGAATAGGAAAAAATTATGAATAGTTGTTCTTGTGCAGTCGTAGAGTAAAAAAGGTAGCAGTTTACATGTTCACAGTCTTCAGAGTAAGTTTTACTACGCGAAAGTGTGTCTTAAAATGGATACGTACCATATACAGTGATAAAGTAGTGTACTTTTTATAAAGTTGACGCCGGCTAACAGCCAGCGGTGCTAGAGCCCATGACAGTGTTCACCAAGCACATGTCACGTGTTCCGCACGTGTGCAAAGAGGCTAATAATTTTGAACTTTCGTATAAATGTTATTTTCAGTGTAAAATGTGTTCTATTGTCTTTGCAGTGTTTAATATGTCCTAAAATGTTTTAAAGTGTTTGTACTAATTTTAAATTGTTCGGTTAAAAAATTCAATGTGACCTCAGCACTGAAATTAAGAACACTTAATATTCCGGCATGAAAGCCGTCATATAGAGACACTTAAATAATATTTGAATTCATAAGAAAATTACACTATTGTGAAACAATATTTAATTAAATTTGTGCAATTTTAAATTCAATAAAATATTTTACTAGGCGTGCATAGCACTTCCACTTATGTGAACCCAGGTGACTATGGTAAGTCCGTGCGACGCTTGTCTCTGGGCAGTCTGTCGAGAAACACTGGCGAAGTAAGACACTGTCACGTACGCACTACAACTTTTGTTCACTGATTTAGGTTTCCATAGTTAATTTAGTTTACTGGTTAACATTTGCTTGCGTACGTTTTGCCAGATTTTTTCCACAGCATTATGCTTCTGCTTTATTAATTTCTTGCACACTTATGGCATTTTTAACTTATTCAAGAAGAAGGAGGATAAAGATGTTAGAAAGGTCATGCGACCTGCACATTTTGAATCAGGCACCATCTGCCTATGTTAATGGCATTTCATTGAAAATTCTGCATTATTGCTATGTTAAATTTTTAGGGCTTTATTTTTATATATGTATCAGATGGTAATTTTTCATGTTTGAATATTTTACAGCAACATTACGTATAACCACGTGGCCGATCGACGCCAAGTCTTTGTACATGCCATCATTGCGTTTGAGAGCTTATTTATATAACATCGTATGTGCAATAATTTGTTTCAGGGTTCTACGTCAAGTTTACTCAGGGTTCAATGAATTTTTCACGTAAACTGATGCTTTTTGTACTTGACCATGTGGTCACAGTAATGTTTGATTTTACTGCCCTCAGGCATGTTACACGCCTGTAACCACTGCAATTGTAAAGAGAATAATTTTCTCAGCGAGAATAACATTTTGTCTGACTTTAATTTGGAGTTTACATGCAGCAATATTGCTATTTCACCTGCACCACGTCGTCCGCTACGAACTTTATCCAGCAGCATCCGCACTATCTAAGCATATTTTAACACGTGTGTGTTTATTGTGAATATTCGTCTTGTGTCCCATCTTGTTTTATGTACCATTCAAGGGTCTATGTAATTTTGTAATTAGTGTACGGTGCATTTATTCCTGTCCTAGCTGGCTCTGTGTGTAGGTAGTCACCCCACTACCAATGTACTGGAGGGTGAGTCCCGACGAGTTTGCGTTAGTGATGCCGAGTAATCACACATGTTAATATGTATTAAGGGCTTTATTTGTAATTCACCATGTCCTACCTTCAGGGAAAAACCGTCAGTCCTCCCTAACGGCTGTCGGCCCTCTTCCCTTGTGAAGACTGTGCTTTCATTCACCTCGGTGAGATCATCTATTTAGGCGTGCGCTAGAGTAATTGCAGGCTCGGGAGTACCCAAGCAGAATTGGCTAGTCATGACAGAGATAATCATTTCATTTGGACGTTGATGTGTATGCATAATAACAATAAAAGCAAGTCTACAGTGAACTTAATTATTTTATTCAGTAGTGACAGTGTCCTTGCCACATATGTTTTATCCAGTGTTTATTCCAGTGATGTTTAGTAAAAAGTTTAGTATTGCCTACATGTTTGAAAGTACACACAGGTGAGATGGACACACAGAGCCCAAAGCATCCCTGAGAACCCTGAGTCTCAATAGTGCGGTGATTGAGAAGCACCGCTGGCGCCCAAATTACCAGTAAGTATTTGTGTCATTGTTCGTCTCGTATCTCACCCAACGGCGTCAAAGTGAAGTGGTATATAACAGTGTATGGAGTTAATAACAAACTATGTTGTGAATAATAGTGTTGCGTACGATGGATAATTTTACGGTAGTGAAAACAATGTGAGTACGTGAAATAATACGGATGAGTGTGCAAATATAAGTTGTCAGAAAATGGATCTGTTAGTTACAGATAAGTGTTAAAATGCTAACTTATGAGTATTGGTTTTAATTAACAGTGTTTTAGGTGGGTTATATTAGGTCAGGATTCTGTAGCAGGGTATCTAATCTTTTCCATTTGTAAATAATAATTGGATATGTTTGATGGTTCTATTGACATGTAGAATAAGATTGTAGTTGGTAGGTCCTGTTAGGATAGGAGTCATATGTTTAGGCGGTATTTGATACAGTGAAGCATATAATGTAGCAGAAATGGTATTTAACTAAACAGGAAATGTGATTGTGTATGGAAATAATCTTTTTCAAGTGTTCGAAATATGAAACTATTACAGTGATTAATCCCCATGCCACCCGTGATAAACAAGGTGTGGCTGAACTACCAAAAACTATGGCTCGTCGTTTACAGATATACGTACGTTTTGGCAGTGGATTAGTTATTTATTGACAATGTTTGTTTGAAATATGCATCCATTACAGTGATTGCCCACACACAAGCCGTGATTAACAACATGTGGCTGAAGTACAGAAAATTGTGATTCATCGTTTACATATATACGTTAGCTTTGGCTACAAATTAATAACTTATTGATATATTGTTCAAAATATACACCCAATATAGATATTTACCAACACATGACCCGTGATAAACAAGGTGTGGATGAAATAATGAAAATAGTGAATCGCCACTTACAAATTCAATATGTTAGTTTTGGCGGCAGAATAGTAATTTATTGAGTATGATCCATATGTGGTATTGCATAGTACACTTGGGTGGATGGGCTCAAGTGTACTACCCGATATCATACATGGTATCAGGTCGTACACTTGAGCGGATGGGCTCTAGTGTACTTCCCGATTCCAATCTCTATAAATGCTGAAATTGTGCCTGCCCGAAAACCCCAACATTCCCATGGATGCCCCGTTAGATTGTCATAGGTAAGGGATGTGGCAATACTAAAATACATATGATGTCATCGACACCATATTGGTGAGGTCATGAAATGCATGTAAACATTATGGAATCGGTTTGTACACTAATCCCCAAAAGTTAACTATAGTGAGGATGATTTATGTTGATAACAAGTTTCTCAGTGTGAGGGAACAGGCATGCCTTGAGACCCTGAAAGCAAGACTATGGGTCCTACAATACTATACATGTTGAAGCTTCCATCACCTGCATATCGCCATGACAAACACGTCTCCCAATCCTAATCAAGCACACATTGGGTAGTGCCAAATAACATATTTTTAATTACTTTTTGCTATCCCAACCCCTGGTAGCACACTATGGTTGCGTACCATCACCCTCCAATAGCTGGTGATGCTCTGGTGATGGCGACATTACCTAGTATTATCCTTGAACAGCATGCAGCACACTTTAAACTGTAAGAACTGAACTTCAAAAATTATAAACCAAATTTACTTTCATATTGTGTCCATTTCAAAACACGTTGAAAGCTTAAATTTTCGTAGCATAACTAGAACTTGAAAACTGCAAAATCTTTGATGTACAATCATTCTTGCTGTCTTTACAGACAATTTGGTGGAGAATGCTGCCCTCTAGCATGGCATCTTCCTCTCCTTGCCCAGAGCCTGTCAGTTACTTTACGTTCTACCATGCTCTCAGATATAAGTAAAACTGCAGATTACGTAACAAGATTGTAAATAATTACAGTTTTCAAGTTAGAAGTTGTCACTTAAAACTGTAATGGCACAAATTCTTTTTACATCCTAGCAAGGTAGGTACTAAACAAGCAAGTTATTTTTGTAAACTGTGAAATATACCTACTGTAAAACCAAATTCTGCATTTTATTTCACGATGCATATTAATTTATCAATGTTATTTCCTGTCATTATCAAAAAGGAATTTTTCAATTTTACTACATTACATGTTCTTTAGCAAAATTTTCCAAATATACTTTTCGTTATTAGCAAATTAAATACTGCTCTGGCATTCTTAGAAAACAAAAATTTCTAAAATATTATGTTTAACTTAATGGGCATGTTTCCTAAATTATCATGATTCCTTAATTAAGTGTACTGGGAGGTTTTTCCACACAGAATACTACATGCATTGTAACTTGTTTCATTCCTTGGTGCAGGTTTCACATTCTGTGCAACTAACTTTTTTTATTTTCTACAATCAGGTCATATCTACAGAAAGCACATGTTAATAGGACTAGAGGTTTAACATAAGTTACTGTATAAAATGTACATTTACTTAATAAACAATTATGTATGTAAGCTTATTCAAGACATCTTATTGTAGTACATATTTAAATTGGGTTGGCATTTCAGACAACATACCCCATTCAGTTTTACTAATATTTCATATGTATGATTATATCCATTCTTTAGTTTGACAAGGTTCTGGTATGAGTTCTCCCTTCCTTGACCGATGAAACCACGTTTATGTTCCTCATCAACAGTCACAACGTAGTTGACATCTGAAATACAAAAATTATTAGAAAATGAAATATCAAAAATGTAACTTAATAAAAATTACAGACACTATTAAATATGAAATATTTTATGTACAGGGAGGTAACCTATTAATTAAGTAAGTAACCATAGTGTACCTATCCAGTACACTATGTAACATTAATATAATAGGAAGGTATGTACATCTTACTGAATAGCTGTAGTACTGATGTAATAGTACTGACTTGAGATATGTATATATACTGAAATGTGCCGCAGTTATCTAAGTGGAAGTAAGTCTAGGCCTACATTTAAAATGAAAACGCATGCATTTTAAATCTCATACAAGAGTTGAATAGTTCTTGTTCTAGCTTTGGCCATGACAGAGTATCTGTAACAAAGATATGTGTTATCTAAGGTAAATGTTAGATTAGGAGGTTGGAACCCTTGGTGAGGCCAACTAGCAGGCACGTAGTTAAGATGGTAACTTAGAGAAATGTATCAGTATCAAAAGTAATAAATAAAATATGTATTTGACAAACTGGTAATGTGGCACAGTCGGGTAGAGTTGTGCAATACAGGTCAAGAGTCGTGAATGTGTCCGCTGTGCAGAACGTCTTCTAAAAACAGCCATAGTGATGAGGGCTAATGTGAAATTACCAATAATTTGAACCTACAAAGCAAAACAGCAAATCATGTTTGAAAATTCTGGGAAACAGAATGTGAGGATTATCTGGTAGAAACATGGCAAGGCAATGCTCATGATAAGGTGAAAATCCCTCTCCTTTGGAACATGATGGGTAATGCATATGCTCGAATTTGAGCATTGCTAAACATTGCCAAAGACGATGTCAGCTGCTACAAGAAAGTGAAGGAGGCTATTGAACATTACGTTAACCCACGCTGCGTCAATGAGGTGTTTGAACGTTTTCTGTTCAACCAACGGGTTCAAGCTGAAGGTGAAAGTTTTTGTCACTATCTAACAGCATTATGTCAACTCGTGCCAAACTGCAACTACGACATGTCATCAGGAACAAGTAGTAGTACAAATTCAAGTAACCAAGATAAACGAGAAAAAATGTGTAGGAGAACATGCTTCATGACTGAATCGTCCATAGGATACGGGGCGCAGCTGTACAAGAGGCCTTGCTAAGCATGGATAACCTAACTTTGAGTAAGGCAGCGGTCCACTGTTGAGCCTGTGAAGAGAGTAAATTATGAGTGTAACACATCATCAGAAAAGTGTTGATAGTAGTACTTTAGCATCTGTTGAAACGGTGAACAGGACGTGGGGGAATAACATAAAGAAAGATGATAAAAGAGGGTGCAGTTTTTGCAAGGAATATAAGTGTACTCAGTGTCAGTCCACGCATTGTCCAAAAGCATGCCCAGTATGCGGTAACAAATGTACCGAATGTGGCACACTCAATCATTTTGCAAGTGCTTGCAGAGTAAAAAAAATACAGGTAATTGACCAACATTCAGTAAATAGTTCTGATGAAACGCTGTACTGTTACAGTTTACAAGTACTTCTCAATGTTGTAGATATTAGGCGTACCTGTAAGTCAGGTATAAAGAGCTCTGACAAGATGACCTACCCCAATGAGTGGCAGGAAAGGCTGTGTATTGAAGGTCAAAACATAACTGTGAAATTAGACACAGGAGCCCAAGTCAGTATACTTCCACTTAAACTTATCAAAAAAGCAATAAACAATTTAAAGTCAAGACGAACAAAGTTAAGTTAAAAACTTTGGATGGTGTTATCACACCATTGGGGAAGGTCATCCTCTGTTGTGCAGTGAAGGGAAAGACCTGGTGTTGTTCCCTTGCTGGGACTGTCAGGATGTGTGCTGGGACTGTCAGGATGTGTGGCACTTAACTTAATGCAGCATGTAAATAATGTATAAATCAAGAAAAGTGTGAAGGACAAATCTGTAACAGAGAACCAAGGGATATTTGAGGGACTGGGGTGTTTTCTATAAGAAAGTACAATATAAACCAAATCAGGTGCTGAACCTGTTAGGAGACCCCCTCGGAGAGTACCGCTGGCACTCAAACCACCACTTGAAGATGAACTTGACAGGCTAGTTAAGAAAAGAGTCAAAGTAAAGGTCAATAAATTGATACTAAGTCATGGGTTAGTAACTTGGTATTAGCTGAAAAGCCTAATGGAAAACTTAGGTTGTGCCTAGAGCCATAAGACCTGAATGAGAACATCATTAGACAGTGTCACATGGTTCCTACTATAGGAGAAATTTGTGAGTGAGACGCATGCTGCTTTCCTGTTTATTTACTAAATGACTATGACTCATCAGCCTCACGTAGAGGAAGGGTCAAACCTGGCAACATCTTTCAAACCCGGCAACATCTTTCACGAGTGTCCTTAGATCATCAGTACCTTGGATGTCGATTCTAAACATATGAATATAAGGTTACGAAAGCCGTCAAAAAGTATCCCTCCCCCCCCACCCCATGAACAAAGAGCCAACAAGCTTTCACCTGCCTTGGGACAGGCTGAGAGTGCCCAAGAATTCACGAAGCTGAGTGCCGGGCAGACTGTAGCTACTCCTACTCCGGCCCCGCACTAGAGGGACGTCACAAGGTGATGTCACACCTCCCACACCAGGTTCGGCATGCACCTATCCAGCAGAGATTATATAAGGCTGTGCACGCCTGGATTCGGGAGTTATTTTCCTTCTCCAGTAGCTTGCCTTAACACTTCGTGTGCTGAGGCTCTCTACTGTCTAACAGTCTTCAGCAGTCACCAGAGGCTGCCACCATTGACGTTACCACAGGCTTCTTCTGCCTCTACCACTAGCTACCAGAAGCTCCATTGACGTCTACCACCATCAGCATCTTCCAGCCGCTCTCCTTCAACAACCTGCAGACACGAACACATCTTCTACTGGTGTTCCTCCTAGTTCAGCAGCACCCTCTACTTGATGGTAGAGGCAACTACACCCACTGCTCTTAAAGTAGTGGTCCCCTTTTTGTAAAGTCTCTTCTAGATGCCCCTTGGCTAGAGTAGCGGTGACCAGAGTTATTTTCATAGCCATCAAAGTAATTCGCCATCTTGGTTAGTCTAGGAGCAGGTCGCCTACAACTGTTTACCGTAGGTTAGTTCCATATCACACCCTACTTGGATAGTAGGTGGCACATGTCACTGTATTTATTATTTATAATAAATATATCTTGTTCCTTTCACTGAGGATTTCTATTCTAGAGGTATTTACAACAACCAATAAAATTATGTTTACCGTACGTCAACTGAGACCAGGTGTTGCTACAGAAGTACGAACCATAGAGTAGGACTGCAGATTCCCTTCAGGAGTCTGTACATCAGACAAACACACCATTCGACCGCCACCTGTTCTAGACGTTAGTGGATAGGACGGTAGAGATAGCCCCAACCACTAGTAACTAATCCAAGAGGGGCGAGACAGTCACCTCAGGTTTTATTACTACCATAATGCTTATGGTGCTGGAAGGAGTATTTGCCTGGGACTGAAGGCCTAACACCTTTTGTGACCTCACCCAATAGCAGTAGGAAGATGGCCCACATAGCTTACCGCTCTAGGTTTGCGCACCAGTGGCGGAGAAACTGACTAAAGCACCGAGCTCGCACCGTCAACCACTAATGGATGTATACTTCGCCAGGGATATGTCTTGAGTTCACGTCAATCGGAGAGTGTACTTAATGGTCGACCAGACTCTATGCCTTTTAGGAAAAGGCATGATTCACACAGGGAAGAGCAAAAGGCGGCCTATACCACCGCCAAGCAAGTGTGCATATCAGACCCCTCTGCACTTAACAGACAAATAGAAAGGGAGAGAGCTCAGACCACCCATCAACTGGAGAGCCCTTCCTCTCCAACGTTCACATTCATATACTTACCTGCACACATCCGCCTGACGCCGGCTAACAGTCAGCGGCGCTAGAGCCCATGATGGCGCTCATGTGTCACGCACGTGCACAAAGAGGCTGATAATTTTGAACTTTTCTATAAATGTTAATTTCAGGGTAAAATGTGCTATATTGTCTTTACAGTGTTTAATATTAATATGTCTTTTAATGTTTTAAAGTGTTTGTAATAATTTTAATTGTTTGGTTATGAATATTCAAAGTGCCCGCGGAACCGAGATTAAGAACACTTAATTTTCTGGCATGAACGCCATCACAAAGAGACATTAAAATAATATTGAAATTCGTAACAAAACTATAGAAATGTAAAACAATATCTAATTTAGTTTGTGCCATTTTATTTTCAATAGAAAATATTTCACTCAGCGTGCATTTCACTTCCACTTATGTGAACCCCGTAGGTGGCCATGGTAGGTCTGTGCGATGCTTGTATCTGGACAGTCTGTCGAGGAGAGCTGGCGAGGTAAGACACTGTCACGTGCACACTACAACTTTTGTTCACTGATTTAGGTTTTCATAGTCAATGTAGTTTACCGGTTAATCATTGCTTGCGTATGTTTTTGCCACACATTTTCCCCAGCATTATGCTTCCGCTTTACTTATTCTTATGACCTTGTGGCATTTTTAACTTAATTGAGGTGAAGGAGGAGAAAGATGTCGGAGAGGTTATGCGACCCGCGCATTTAAATGAGATGCCATCTGCCTATGTTTATGGCATTTCAGTGTAACTTCTGCATAATTGCTACATGCAATTTTAACAGCTTTATTTTTATGTATGTATTTGACGGTAATTTTTGTGTTTTAAACTTTACGGCAATATCACGTATAACCACGTGGCCGACTGAAGCCAAGTCTTTGTATAAGCCATCATTTCGTTTTAAGAGCTTATTTGTATAAAATTATATGTGCAATCATATATTTCATGGTTCTATGTCAGTTTTATTCAGGGTTCAATATATTTTTCACGTAAATTGATGCACTTTATACTTGACCATGCGGTTGCAGTAATGTTTGATTTCACCGACATCAGGCATGTAACAAGCCTGTTACAATGCTAATCGTAAAGAGAACCACTTACTCGACACAAATAATATTTTATCTGAATTTAGTTTGCAGTTTCCACGCAGAAATATTGCAATTTTACCTGCACCAAGTGGTCCGCTATGAACTTCATCCAGCATCATCCGCGCCACCTAAGCTTGTTTTCACACATGTGTGTTTATTGCGAATATTCATCTCGTGTCCCATCTTATTTCATGTGACATTCAAGGGTCTATGTAATTGTGTAATTAGTATATGGTGCAATTATTCCCATCCTAGCCAGCTCTGTGTATAGGCTGTCACCACACTAGCAATGTGCTGGAGGGCGAGCCCCGACGAGTTTGCGTTAGTGATGCCAAGTAATCACGCATGTTAATGTGTATTAAGGGTTTTCATGTGTAATTCACAGTGTCCTGTCTTCAGGGAAAAACCGTCAGTCCACCCTAGCGGCTGTCGGGACTCTTCCCTTGTGAAGGCTGTGCTTTCACGCACCTCGGTGAGATCATCCATTTATGCGTGCGCTAGGTTAATTACGGGCTGGAGAACACCCAAGCGGAATTCGCTAGTAATGACTGAGATACTCATTTCATTGGCACGTTGATGTATATGAACAATATCAATAAAAACTGGTCTACCGTGAACTAAATTTTTTGTTCAGTAGTGACATTGTCCTAGCCACATGTGTTTTATCAATTGTCTATTTCAATGATTTTATTAAAAGTTTAGTATTGCCAACATGTTTGTAAGTACGCACGAGTAAGATGGACACACAGCACCCACAACATCCCTGAGAACCCTGAGTCTCAATAGTGCGGTGATTGGGAAGCACCGCTGACGCCCAAATTACCAGAGGTGTTTGTGTCATTGTTCATCTCCTGTCTCACCCGACGGCATCACGCCTAGCCAACGACTACCACCCCATGGTATATATTCTACTCGCAGGCATATAGGTTTGGTACGGGGTGGCTAACCCATGGTTGTGAAGGAGAGAAGCAGTTGAATGGAACTGATAGTACCATGTTGGTCAGCGCAGTACCAGTGCACACCACCCATCTCCAAGAGTCACCAGCTCAAGGCAACCAGCAACAGCTCCTACAGCAGTGACCAAAGAAGCCTCTGGTACGACCAGTACACTAAAACAAGCAAGTGTCCCTACTAGACCTGTTCTTGTTTCAACACTGGTTAACTTTGTATGCAGTCGCCAACCGACACACCTCATATGAGTAGCAAGCAGAAATGTAATTCAAAAGCATAACTGCAGTCCTAAACCAGGCATGCCTGACCTAGCACACATAAAACTATATTGTCCGTGTCTGTAGTTATATAGGACAACACACATCAAGTGAATTTCTGGCACCCAACGTGCACCCAGAGTGTAAATTATTGTTCAACTAGTAACAACAGGAACATGTCAGAATGACCCAGAGAGCTAAAACTTAACTGGGATCCATAACCAGACTTTGGGGAGTCTTGAAACACCCAGTGGCATACAAACATTTACAATGTCAGAAGCACACATTAACTCAGTCAAATCTGCAACCGGTAACATGGCGAACGTTGCCAACGAAAAATGTAGCCACACCAACTGCGAGCGTACTGGCACATTCCACATTATATGCACCCAATGTCATAAACCATTCCACTATCTTTACATAGGATGGGTGGACAAAGAAAGGAGTACCAAGGGACTCGAGTATGGGTGCGAAGCCTGTTGAGCCCAACAAACGACCTTTTGTAACCAAGTTTCACATCCAGGGTATGGCGTTAACATAACACGCTACACAATTTGTCATGAGCCATACCACCATGCTTGCATAGGTTGGCCCAACAAGATGGTTACCAATCCTGGACTAGCGTGCATATGCGAGATGTGTAGGCAAGCCCATGAAAATCATCCTCACAGATCCTGTTCATCGTGACAGCCGGGAACAACCTCGGGATATCCTGCCACGGAACAAGACCTGGAAACCGAGGTCACGGATTTTGCGGGCCGACACCATGAGGACCTTGTATTCACCATGGAATGTGAGATGGAGTTTAGTGGGTCAAACCTCCCAACAAAACAGTGGGTTAGCAATGCACAAACACATCTCAAAGGCAAAGAGCTAGAATGGTGGGATCGCTACAACGAATTTATAAAGGACTGGAAGCATTTCTGTAGTCTGTTGGTGACTGTGTTTACTGGTGAAAAAGTACTGGCCAAACTAACTACACAATTCTATAGCCAGACCCAGGTTCTAAGGAATGAAGATGATATATTTATATGAAGAATGGAACAGATGTTCCAATGTGTATTTCTGGAGGGGGATGAGGCGAGCTCTGCTTGATCAATTAGCAGAATATTATTACCCGGCTTGCAGAATGTGTTACTCATGCCCACGCCTTCGAACACTGACAAGCTGGTGGAGCGCGCAAAGGAAGCAGAACAGAAATTCAAGGCTCAAGCTGCGCTTGAAAAGCCACAAACAATTAACACCACTGAGTCAATAATTCCATTATCCGAGACACAAAGGAATTCCCTTACTTCTACTCCATGTGCCTCATTTATACCAAAGTGCTGGTTCTGCCCAGGCAGCCATTGGCATAAAGATAGTCCATGCAAACTGATTGGTCAAGGGATTACAGGTAGTAAAACAACCAACAGGGCAGCAGCCCCGAACCACCCCAACCCTATCAACAAAACACCTTCAACTCGAAAGTGGGAAATGGTGCCGCCGGGGTGAGAAGCGGGCTGCCACCACTGGACAACCAGGACCCAGCATCCAACAATTAAATGAGGAACATACTCCTCCTATTGTTCCCCACATTAAAGTGGAAGTAAATGGCAGAAAGGTCCTAGCTCTATTAGATTCGGCTGTGACAGGAAATTTCATAAGAAGCAATTTGTTGGGCCCACAGCAAAAGGCCACCCTTCGATCACCATTGAACGTCATTCCTGTGGCACAACATGACGCCACCCTGCAAGGTGACGGCCAAAATGTGTTAACTATCAGCGTATACAGACACTCCAACCAGCAGAATTTGTGGTCTCTCCTGTATTGACCAAAGCAGTAATACTTGGTTACCCATGGCTTCGACAACAGCAATGTGTCATTGACCATGGGCAATATTGAGTTTACTTTGGAGATAAATACTGGGTGATGGTAAATTGAAAACACAGCTCCGAAGCCGTATTATCTATCCCAATTGATCCAAATAAGATCAACCACAAATTAGAGGAGCCTGAGTTTCAAGAATTAAGCAAGTCCTGGATGAACACGCCAGCACCTTTAGCCATGGAGGTCTATTACGCCAAACTCGATCCATCCAATACGAGATATGGATGACCACAGAGGCTCCCATTTATAACCAACCATTCCGGGGTGTCAGCACGACAGCACCAGTTAATAATGGAACAGGTCAATGAAATGAAAGCACAAGGCATTGTAGAACCATCTAACTCACCGTATAATTGCCACATGGTTATAGTGCCTAAAAAGGATAGGAAACTCCAGTTTTGCGTAAACTATAAGGCGTTGAATGACGTGATACATCCCATAGCTTCACCAGCAATCAATTTAACCCATACCCTGCGAGACATTGGGGAGGCGAAGATCTTTAGTACCCTGGACATGGAGTCAGGATACTGGCAGATTGTTGTTCACCCAGACAGTAGAAAGTTCACTGCCTTCACGACTCCTGAAGGAGAGACATTACAGTTCAAAGTAATGCCATTAGTGTTGAAAAACGCCCCCACCATGTGCAAACACCTAATGTCCGCAGAGGTACTAGCTTGGTACATTGGTGAATTTTGCTTTGCTTACCTCGACAATGTAATTATTTACTCTAAGACCTAGGAGGAGCTCCTTGGCCATGTGCAGGGAGATCTAGAGTGGCTCGAACTACATGGGATGTCTTGCCAGTTATCCAAAAGATTCTTTGGAAAATCGATAATTGAATACCTGGGTCACGTGGTATCCCCTGAAGGGAATTTTCCCCAGAAAAGCTTAATACGGATAATCGAAGAGGCCGAAGAACCAACTAACAAAAGAGAACTATGTTGGTACCTGGGTCTATGTAACTGGTTAAGCGACTTCATACTGAATATTGCCCACCACATGGCATCACTTCATCGGCTACTTGAAAAAGAATCCCATTGGAAATCGGTAACGGAGCAGAAACAGGCATTTCCAGCTTTGAAGGACAGTTTGGGTAACATCCAACAACTACATCGACTTGAAGGCAACGAACAGTTAATCTTATAAACAGACACTTGCCAAAATTGTCTTTGGGCGGTACTGTACCAATAAAATGCTGGAGGCTGGCCACATGTGATAGTGTATGCATCTACTTGGCTGAATAAAACAAAACAGTGCTAGCACATCAATATGCAGGAGTGTCTGGCGGTTATATGGGCGGTACAGAAGTACCGTTACTATTTAGAAGGGCAACATTTCATCTTACGTACGGATTCTAAGGCCCTCCAATGGTTAAGAGAATCCCATAATGCTAAGGCCAATCTCGGCTGCGGTGGGACATGTGCCTCACGGAATTTGATTTCGAGGTGCAACACTGCATGGGCAAGAGTAATGACATGCCAGATTCCCGGTCCCAGTACCCCATTCTGGAAGAGGACGCAAAGCATGAGAAAGAAGGGAAGGAAATGTCTCCTCCACCTCTTCCCAAACACATTCCGGTGGAGCAAATTCGTCTGTTGCTACTCTAGATAACTCTGCATGAGATTACAATGAACCAAAAGGAAGACCCAAAAATCTGTTGCCTCCTACAAGAACAGCCACACTGATTCGAGTTGAGAGATGACGTTGTGTGGATCCATATTCGGAAGGACATTCGAGGCCAAATACGCCCCTTCTTGGGCAAAGTAACAGACCAAGAGGACGATGGTATCACTGAAGAACCCTCCGGGTGGCCTGATGAAATAGACGACCCAACACTGATAATGGCACCTCCCAAAATCGAGCCAAGGCCAACCAAGAGGCCAGAGGCATGAACCTCAGAAACAGACACAGAGCCTAGCTATTCTCTACCTGGGAGGATAGACTTACCAAAGAACTGAGAAGCAGTCTCTGTCAGATCTCGCCCTCAACGCCTTCCAACTATGCCCACAAGATTGCCGCGAGACGTGATCGGGCCACCCCAAGCTGTAGCAAAGTGTACTGGTGAAGACCTATGGATAGGGAATACAGCCAAACATTTTACAGGCCAAGCCAAATTTCAGAACAATCCGGATCACCGCAGGCGAAGGAGGTGGAAGTACTACGAGCACTTTCCCCCAGCTTGCTGCTCCTCTAGAGCCAAGAGTGAAGGTCGGCCCAGCTTCTATGAAGCCGACTCTTGACCTGGAAGGACTACTGCAAATGGTAAACGGAACGTCGAGTAACAAAGACACAGACATTCCAACCCAGTCTTCTGTGCCACAGGAAGCATCCCGCAACGTTGATGAGGAACAGGGGTAGATCTTTCCCCCAACTCCGACAGCATTAACAATATCCAGACTGTTGAGCAACATGGACACCGACAATTCATGCAAACCTTGTAGGCACAGAAGGACCCACCAGTATAGCTAAGGGAAAAGAGCCAATCTTAAACTTTCCCTTAGCAGCCAAACCTCCCCCTCGACTGACTATGGACGAACTCAGGACGTCGAGCAATATACACAACAATGCCCTGCTCCCTCCTCTTGTCCAAGAGGAAACTACTGACGAACCTAGGACATCGAGCAACGTAGACACCTACGCCCTACTCCCATGTCTTATCCGAGAGGAAACAAGCCCCTTTCACATGAAAGCCACCGAGATCAAAGGGACTCCCACCCTCTGGCCATCAATCCAGGCAAAGAGAACTTCAATGTCCAGCAAATCCCTGCTCTTCGGGAAAGAAATTCAACAGTGGAGCTGGAGGGCTCTACCTTGCCACTCCCTCGCACTGCCTTATTGTCCTCAGTGCGTGTTAAGTCCTCCCCAACGGTTGCAGCTGAACATGATGCCTCAGCACCACGTGCTTAACCCAGAAGACTCATGGGCCCCCCTTGTGCCATAAAAGCAGAAGCAGTGCCAGGCCAGTACAAAGTGTCGCTGTGGAGGCCCACGCCATGAGTCATTTGGCCATATCCAGCTCATGCAGCACTATAGCAGAGGGGAAGACCGGCGAAGAACAAGACCGCCAACAAGTAAGTAAAGTACTCAGTAACTTGAAAAGTCAATGAGGCAGCTCTTAATAAGTTACAAAACCAGTAACAATCATGACTCATGATAGACCTGAAATACCAGCGTTAATTAAATAACCACCAGTTAAAGACAGTTAGATTAACTTCCAACCACAAAAGTGCTATTTAATATCAGTATAACCACAAACCAGTAAGCAATGCATAGCCCGGCCTCTCCTCAACAAGATGCCAACAATTCGTCAGTAATTGATGCTTAACTACAACCCCGAAGAAGTTCAAGGCCATACCGAGAGATGTCCCATGCCAACAATGGCTGCCCTTAGCTCCGCCCAAGATGCATGCGCATAGCACCACCCACCACCAGGGCCAGTGAGCCCTCAGCCGAGCAGAATATATTCCCGTGCAAAGGCTGGAATCGTTAGTTGATTGTCGGCTCTTCTGAGAGCCACATCGCTAGTTGGACAGTCTGCTCTAATGTGCTTGTTTGCTGGTGCTTTCTGACCAATACCCCCTACACTGCCTAGAGATCTTCAGCTTACTGCCGTCTACTGCAGAACTTCAGAAGCCCTCCCCCAGGGAAACCTTCCAGAAATCATCTGCCGCCCTAGTCACTTATCCCTAGCAATGGCTAACCGATGTGACCCTCAGGACGTGGGCACACTAAGCCCCTTCTGGGCACATGAATGAGGTTAGACAGGGAAAGTTGTCATTAGCTACCTGGTCGGAACTGCCCCCAACTAGTTTAGAACCAGGTCCCCTTCACCTGGACAGCATAGTTTATTACTTCTGGTCAACTCTGGGCAGACAGGAGATACTACGGGACACTGATACTATGTGACACCATGTCTTATTCCTCACAGAATAAACACATTCTGATCCTATCTGATCTCTCTTTTTCCCTTGAGTACTTCCAGAACTCCATAGCAAACACCTACATCCTGAAAGAGTGGAGCACGAGACCTGGTTTTGAGTACACCAGTTTACCGCATAGTGTAGGACTGCGAGCTCCCCTTCAAGGACTTGTACATCAAAAGCACAAACCCCATTCAATGGCCACCCATTCGGGGCACCACGTGTGTCAAACAGTAGAGACACAACCCCATGTCATACCCCTGCTTGAGAGGATAAGTCGCTGGACAAGCTTGCAGCTTGCATCCGTCCACCACACTGTTTGTATTGCTGGAGGGAATGTTTGGTAAGCTCTGGGTCACACCTGTCTGCTCAAGGGACTCACCCATCGAAGCTACTGGTGCGCCTCCACGGGAACCCGCTCTTTAACCATTGCATAGTTTGTGTAGCCAGTTGAGGAATAAGGTTGTACTCAGCACCGATCCAGCGTGCCTAGATGGGAGAACACGCTCAGATAGGGAACATATGTCACGTGCTCCTATCTTCCGGGATAAGGTTCTAGCACCTGATTCCCTTCACCAAGAGGAGAGGTGGGAAAGATGTTAAGGAGATGAAGGCAACTGCTGCCTACATGTCTACTTGGAGTTGCACCCAGCCCAGTAAAGAACTTCGCCAAGTATCTCCCCGGGAACAAGCTCAAGCCACTCGCAAGTCAGAGGGGCTTAACTTCCTGTCTACCTTACCTTCTCTGTTTCAGGCTCCCCGGAAGGTTTCCGAGAGCTAGAACCTGCATACAGTGATAGCAGCTGTTCATTGTGGAGAAAGGGTACCAGTTGGTCATGCGTGCCATTGGTTCTTGATTTGCCACTATCCCAGTCCATAGAGAACATCCAGCAGCCCATGGAGCAGCAGCAACTCCAGTAGCCTCCGCCCTACGAGCAAACCTGCACCATCTATCAGCCGACCAAGTGTCATTGAACGTAAACTGCAGTCCCCTAAGGCAGCACCATGGCTAGTAGCATTGGCCGTTATAGACTTCATACCCAGCTGCCAACCAACATGACGTGTGTTATATTGGGACGGCCTGTAATACTCTTGGTGTGGTTGGCTGGATTAGCACAGCAGAACTGGCCTATAAGAGGCATAAGGTGATATGACGCATAGTACCCAGTGGGAGTGCCTGAGACTAAGGGATAGGATCTCCCTCTGCTGATGCGAAAAGTGGACCAGCTGAAGTGAGAGCATATGGACAATTAAGTGTCGAGGCTACTGCCAAGTCTTAGTATCGGAGCCCATATGCAAAATAGTTATGGAAAGGGTCCAATATGCGCAAGACCACAGCCTCTACTGAGCCGTGGGGACCGACACATCCTCGTGGTAGTGCTGGGAGGCCCACCATGTGGGGATCAGCAAACGTGGGTAGCCTGAGCATTCCCTATGCCAAGTTTTCTCGCTCAAAGAGGTATTTGCCTTCAGGAAAGGCTTAATACGGCAGATAGTAATGGCCTGGAATGGAGATGGTCTGGTCGACACCTTTACAGTCAGACTGTTGGGGCCCAATGTCTGGTATTTAGTGAAGAACCCAAATGATATGGAAAAGGACAAGAGGCGAGGTAGGTCAGAGACTGTATGGGTCTGTCGTATGTACGGGACCTGGCACGCACAGCCATCGGCTAGCCAGACCTCGGGAAAACTTACAAGTGTCATGGAAAGTAAGGAGGAGCACGGGGTGACCTCTGAGTCTGTGTCTGTGGTTCTCAAAGCACCAGGCCAAGGAGAGAACGGACTCATGCTGGAAGTGGTTGTATTCACACCCAGAGGGCTAGAAGAATGTATAAAGTTACAGCATACGAATATTACGAATACTGCCGACCTGGGAGATACAGCCCTGAACAGATATTGGCAGAAGCCAATGGAAAGAATACAAAAGGGGAGCTGTGACTACTTTCTCCTTTCTCACAAAATATGTATAGAGAGTTAACAACAAACAGATATGTGAGACGATTAAGATCTGGAGGGCCGGGAAGGCTATGAAGATCATAAGTATAAAACCTCTGCTTGTGTAGTATACAAATAAAGCCAGCCAAACTACCGTAGTAAGTGCTTGTGTCCAACACTAACCAAGTCCCCTGTTTCTGACTTTTAGTACAGTTACCCTGACCCAGATAGCATCAAGCATCAGTAATAAATATGGCATTTTTGATGTAATTGGTTTGCAATTCAGCAGTATTCCCATCACAATTTCTTAGTTGATGCATGAAATCATGCCTATAGAACATCTTCACATTCTGAAATACTCCTCGATACATTGGCTGAATGAGGTTTGTCATGTTTGGTGAAAAATATACAACAGAAATGTTACCGTTAACAAGTTACATTTCCGAAAGGTGGTTAGGGCAATCATCCAATAGCAATATAGCATTGCCGTTGTCTGCATTTTTTAAAGCACATAAGTTATCTTTGACACTGGGCACAGGAAAGTTGTTGAACCACCAAATAAAAATCTTAGAGTATATCCAAGCATTGATTTGGAGTTGAATTCATTAGAAGAGAAACGTGAAGTGCATCCTTTAAACACTGTGACTTGGTATAATATTCCTTATAACACCTAGTATCACTATGTGTGTGTCCCTGCACCAGTTGCACACACTACAACAGTTATATGTTGCTTATTTTGTTTGAAACCATGAATGGCTGTTTCATTTCCACAAGCTAAAGTGAAAGGTGGTAGGCATTTCCACAATAAATTGATTTCACTGGCATTAAAAACACATGGTCAGCAGTGAGTTAATTTTCTTTAGAAGTCTTACAACATAGGCACAAAATCTGTCAGCAGTTTTTGTGCCTATCTTGCAAGACTTCTAAAGAAAATTAACTCACTGCTGACAGCTGATTTATGATCTAAAACTCCAAGTAAAAACTCCATCAGTAAGCCCTACTTTATCATAAAATTCCTTCCCTTTTGCAGTTAGCATGGGTCCAGATATTGTTGCACCTTCTGGCTGTATTTCATGCAACTCTTTACAACTCGCTGTTGCATATGACAGCTTTACTTTTGTCCTTTTTTTAATATATATATATATATAATATCATAGATATCACCAATACCATAGCCAAGCAAGATTTGCTGCAACACATACACCTCAATCCAACTTTTCACATGTCTCAAAGTTTTTTCTTTAATATCAATGTTACATGCTTTCTTTTAACCTCCTGCCTTTTTGACACTCCACACAACATTTCAATGCACTAATAATGCTGCATACTGCTTAGCCATCCGCCATGCTGCAATTTTCAGATCAGCATATGACCTTGAACCTTATCTTTTCCACCCCTTCATGTTTAACAGCTTCAACCCCCCTTTTCCCTGTGCATCGTGGATTTGGACAGACAAATGAGTGAAATGTGGCACAAGTGTGCGGCGTGGTTACACAACAGCATGGTTTTGTACTATGGCAACATAACACAACGCAGTATGATTTTGTAACATGGCATAACCATGCAGCGTAGCACTACAGTATGCTTATTTAAAACAAAACGTATTTTTCTTGTGACAACATCATGGATTTCTGAGTACCACCGGTTCTCAGGCTCAAATTTGCAAGAGTTTACTGTAACTGAATTGTAACTATTACACTGACTTAAATACAAGTTAAATTACTAATTACATTAATGACATAAAAATCCAACGTATTACATACTGTTTTTATGCTGATGCTTGCTTACCTAGTTCATTCACTTGTTGACCCTCAAACCACAGGTCCAGCTGAACAGTGAAATTAGAGTCACCAAGATGAAGGTACTTTGATTTTGATGTTAGCAACATACGAAGTTTCACAACTGGATGTGTTCTCAGCAAAACTACATTCTCTGAGATGAATGACCCCACAGCAATATCTAAGAGAAATTATAATGCATGTTATTAGCGTATATGATAAACAATATTTCTGAAGGTACTTTACATATTACAGTAGAACCTCAGAAACTTAAAACTTGGTAACTCAACATTCTACAAAACTTGACAGTTTTAAAGGCAATAATGGTTAAATGGCATGTGTTATCGTTCAAGTCCAGTTTCACATAAAATAACTGAAAATGACTAAAAATTACAATTTTTCATAAATATGGATACATTTTTGAACAAGGAAATACTGTAAGTTTAACTACATTTTTTATATTTTATTTTGCATTTGGTGTAAAAATCTGAAAAATTGTGTTTATTTATGTGTTGCTTCAAGTAATGAGTTCTAGATTTAATATTTAGCCTTAATTCCATCTAAACACATTTGTAGTCCACATTCAGTTAAATATCCGAGAGTTCGTGTACAGTTCTCAATTATTTAAATATACCTGTTCACAATTGACTTTGTATATATGTATTATTTCTAAGCTACTGGGCCCTACCCACAGGATTAATTCTTTATTTTTTCTGGTGATTCCCCAAATCCTGTTATGCCAGCTTGAGCATCTTCACAGTTCTGTGTGCCTTCCAGCATGCCTGTTAGTAGCTAAGACCGTTGGGGAATAGGATGCATCTCTGGTCAAGCCCTATACGCTTTAGGTCAGGTTTATTTATTAAAAGGGTGCATGCATTGCTGCTACAGTAGGGTTGTCTGGTGCAATGGTTGCAATCCTAGCCATGGACACACCCCGAAAGAAGAAGGGTTAAGTAAGGGGCATAGAAAACCAGTGAAGCGTAGAGGGCCTGGGAAAAACTATCTGACAGTCACGGAGGATAATAAAAAAAAAAAGTTCATAAATAATGAGTAAAGCAAAGATTTAATATAATCATTTTATTGTAAAACAGATATTGTCATTAGAAATTGTGGATTAAGCCATTATCATTATAAAATATTGATGTTGGCTAACAGCCAGCGGCGCTAGAGCCTATGATGGCGTTCACATGTTATGTGTCCCGCACGTGTGCAAGGAGGCCGATAATTTTGAACTTTCCTATAAATGTAAATTTCAGGGTAAAATGTGTCATATTGTCTTTACAGTATTTAATATGTCTTAAAATGTTTTTAAGTGTTTGTACTAATTGTAAAAGTTTGGTTATGAATATTGAAAGTGCCTGCAGCTCCGAGATTAAGAACATTTAATATTCTGGCATGAACGCCATCACAAAGAGACATTAAAATAATATTAAAATTCATAACAAAATTATTGACATGTAAATTCAACATCTAATTTAATTTGAGCCATTTCATTTTCAATATAAAATATTTCACTCAGCGTGCATTTCACTTCCACTTATGTGAACCCCGTAGGTGGCCATGGTAGGTCTGTGCGACGCTTGTATCTGGACAGTCTGTCAAGGAGAGCTGGCGAGGTAAGACACTGTCACGTGCACACTACAACTTTTGTTCACTGATTTAGGTTTCCATAGTCAATGTAGTTTACCGGTTAATCATTGCTTGCGTATGTTTTTGCCACACATTTTCCCCAGCATTATGCTTCTGCTTTACTTATTCTTATGCCCTTGAGGCATTTTTAACTTAATCGAGGAGAAGGAGGAGAAAGATGTCAGAGAGGTCACGCGACCCGCGCATTTGAATTAGACGCCATCTGCCTATGTTTATGGCATTTCAGTGTAACTTCTGCATTATTGCTACATGCAATTTTAAGTGCTTTGTTTTTATGTATGTATTTGAGGGTAATTATTGTGTTTTAAACTTTACAGCAACATCACGTATAACCATGTGGCCGACTACAGCCAAGTCTTTGTATACGTCATCATTGTGTTTAAAGAGCTTATTTGTATAACATTGTATGTGCAGTCATTTATTTCATGGTTCTATGTATTTTTCATTTAGGGTTTAATATATTCTTCACGTAAATTGATGCTTTTGTACTTGACCACGCGGTCACAGTAATTTTTTATTTTACTGCCATCAGGCATGTTACAAGCCAGTAACAATGCTAATCGTAAAGAGATTCACTTGCTCAACACAAATAATATTTTATACGAATTTAGTTTTTAGTTTCCACACAGAAATATTGCAATTCCATCTGCACCACATGGTCCGCTGTGAACTTCATCCAGCAGCATCCGCACCATCTAAGCTTGTTTTCACACATGCGTGTGTTTATTGTGAATATTCACCTCGTGTCCCATCTTATTTCATGTATTGTTCAAGTGTCTATGTAATGGTGCAATTAGTATAAAGGTGCAATTATTGCCATCCTAGCCAGCTCTGTTTATAGGCCGTCACCACACTACCCACGTGCTGGAGGGCGAGCCCCGACGAATTTGAGTTAGTGTTCCCGAGTAATCACATGTGTTAATACGTATTAAAGGTTTTCATTTGTAATTCACAGTATCCTATCTTTGGGGAAAAACCGTTAGTCCACCCTAGCGGCTGTCGACTCTCTTCCCTTGTGAAGGCTGTGCTTCCACGCACCTTGGAAAGATTATCCATTTAGGCATGCGCTAGGTTAATTACGGGCTGGGGAGCACCCATAGGAATTGGCTAGTCATGACCGAGATAATAATTTCATTGGCATGTTGATGTGTATGAACGATATCAATAAAAGTCTACAGTGAACTCAATTTTTTATTCAGTAGTGACAGTGTCCTAGCCAAATATGTTTATCAATTGTTTAATTCAGTGATTTTATTAAAAGTTTAGTATTGCCAACATGTTTGTAAGTACGCACAGGTGAGATGGAAACACAGAACCCACAACATCCCTGAGAACCCTGAGTCTCAATAGTGCGGTGATTGGAAAGTACCGCTGGCAACCAAATTACCAGTAAGTATTTGTGTCATCGTTTGTCTCGTGTCTCACCCGACGGCATCAATATGTATTAGTAGAGTTAGTGTTTCAATGCAATATACAGTTAAAAATAATGCATCCATACATGCATACTCCTGTTAAAAAAATTGAATTTACATTAAGTCAGCATTTTATTAGAACTAAAGCAACACAATTATTACCATAAATGAAAAATTTACATTTTCATTTCAATTTTTCTCTATCACACATGTTGATGTATCCAGACAGTACAGATTATCTTCTAGTTACCTTGCAATCTCACCATAACCATTGGAATACTACTTTATTGAGAAAAAACATTCCATTAAAGTAAAATTAACAATTTAAAAATTTGTTCTTGCGATTTGCTATTCTCATAAAAAAGTAATTTTGTCAAATATATGCAGTACTTATGTCGAATTGCTCTTATTCACTTGATATGCATTTTAAAATCAGAAACTTATGCAATTTTATCTCTTTACCAATTGTCTAGTATGTCAAAAAAACCATTAACGTAAAAATATACATTTATTTTATCGCCACTTGTAAAATTTTGGTAAAACACAATTTATTAACTTGCATTTTTGTGCTGTTTGGATTTTATCACTATTCATCACATATCCTTGCCTCTAGAAGTAAGAATTAAATGTAAGGGAACATTTCACAAACTGAGCCTCCTTTTTCAGCAATGACATTCAACAGTTAGGGGTACACAGCTGACATCTTAGAGTGTGTGTGTAATAAGTTGCAGAAAATGTTTGATATGCACCATGAGTATCACCACAACCCTGCTAGCGATGGATGGTTTTACCCTCAATTACACGTCACAGTTTGTGTGAACATGTTTGAATGTATGCACTATGTACCAGTGAAGAATATTAACAATAACAACAGGAGTGCTGTACATCACTGCCTTCGCCATGATCTTGTACATAAAAATCCATAGGTAGCTTCATGTTGTGCTGCTGAAATAGACCAGTGCAACACCATTTATTAACACTTTGCTCTTACATGCACAGATCATGCTTGACTGGAATGAACAACTGATATTATTAAGGTTCTCATATTTAACAATCTGAGAAACACTAACAATGCTGCGCAACTTAAATAAGAACCCAAATACAATAAGAAGTTACTAATATAGGGCTTAACTAATGAGCCTACATTCCTTAACATGGGTGCAAATAATTTTTAGTAAAGTTCTTAAAAGATTAGAAAACCTCATACCATAAGCTAGAGAACAATCAACTGTATTACGAAGGTAGGATTCAGAACATCAACTTCGGATGTAATCAGTCTAATGTTATGAAATATTGGGTTCACTAACCTGAAATATTTACATTACAGTCATTTTGAAAGAACTGTCTGAGCCATCTAAAACACATAAGTTTACATGGCATACCATGGTGCTACTTTTGTGAGGAATTTGGTGGAAATTAGTTCATTGGTCCCCGAGATAGGGCATAAAAACATTATTTTATTATTTGGTTCTATATTACAAAATTGCCTAAAAATGTAATTTCCATTAATGATACTTATAACAAATACTGTCACCACAAATTTTGGTTGAACTGTGTTAAACTGTTTAATAGATATGACAAACTTATCAAAATATTTATATGACCACCATTTTCAAAATAAATGCCTGACCTTCTGTACCACTAATGGTATGCAAAATTTGGTGCAAATTGGTTGAATTGTTCTGAAAATATGGCAAAATGTTCAATTTTTTCACCTGGCACTATTTTTGGAAAATGCTGGCAAAAGAGTATCTCTCTACGCTTCTAATGTAACGTATTTACTTGTGTATAGTGCTCACCATGATTTTTGCAACAAGTTCCAGGGAAATTTAAAAAAAATAAAATTGAACCAAAAATTTGTGGCGCCCTGTAAGTAAATATGGCACAAATTATTGTTTTTTACATTAATGTGTGGTACATTAATGTGTGGTGATTGTGATGTATTTTCCTACTACTCAACACTTCCGGGAGGGGGGGGGGGGTGGTTCATTTCTCTTTTTTCTCCTTTCAGCAGTAACAGGCTCTCTTTTTTTATTTTTTTTTTGCCATGCTAGAATATCACACTACTCTTCTCTCTCTAAACAAATTGTTGGCCTCGTCCCTTCTCCTTGCCTTGTCACTTCTCTGCTCCTGATCCTGGTTCCTAGCCTCTGACACGGAAACAAAGAGGGATGGCGGAATTATTGACCAGCGACATCTGGGTGTTATGACAAGGGGGTGCAAACACATGGCAGCTCTAGTTTGCGGTGTGACAGGATGCCAATATTGGGGGAGGGGGTGGGGAGAGTGATGTAAGAGCGAGAGATGAGACAACAGACAGTCCTGCCACTTCCCTCAACATCCCGGGACAATTTATGGCTATCACTCCCCCTTCCTCTTTTTTTCCATGAGATGCACCCCAGAAATTTTTTTCTTACTTTGGGAAAAAAAAGGGAGCGCTATACATGAGTAAATACGATACTGTTAGTGTGTAAAATTTGGCTGAATTTTGTTGAATTGTTTCATGTATATATAACATAATCTAAATAAGTTGTATTAACATCATTTAAAAAAAGGCCTGGAAACCCTCAAACATGTTTGTTTACTCACACTACTGTAGCACTAATCTGTGAAAAAAATGTTATGAATATTGTATGATTGATCGTTGAATTATAGTATAAAAAATACATTTTTTTAAATTGATGATATTTATAAATGGAGGGCAACAATGTGTATTCATGCATTCACTGATTGCCATACATACTGCCAGTATAGAGTTTGAAGTTGTAATCCATTACATAATTTCAGTAGATATAGCACACTAAGCTGAAATGTTTAACAGCCACAATTTTGAAAATGAGGGACTTGCAAACTTAAAACATAAAAATTAATATGGCGTACAACAGAACAAATTTGTCAAATATGGAAGGAACCGGTTGATTGTTTCCAGAAAAATGACATGAAAATTCTTGAAAGACAAAGCTAGTGTGCTGGAGCCATTTCATCGCATTCTTGACAAGCAAACTGCATGAGAGTTGAAAACACAGCATTCTGAAGCGTTTGCCAGGGCGAAGGAATTGTTGCAAGCTAAGAGTGTGCTTGTAGATTATGACCCTTCAAGGCCGTTTGTGTTAATATGTGATGCATCGGAGTTTGGGGTTGGTGCAGTTTTGGCACATATTATGTATAACGGCAAAGAATTACCAGTGGCTTTTGGGTCACACACATTGCAGAAATTTAAACGTTACTATGCTCAGATTGACAAGGAAGCCTTGGCTGTAATTTTTGGTGTGACAAAAATTTTGGCAGTACTTCGCAGG
This sequence comes from Dryococelus australis, assembly GCA_029891345.1. NCBI lineage: Eukaryota > Metazoa > Arthropoda > Insecta > Phasmatodea > Phasmatidae > Dryococelus > Dryococelus australis. The sequence continues at coordinate 234,515,657 of CM056996.1, read as the reverse complement.
CAGGTCTTTTACAGTGGTTACGGACCACAAACCACTACTGCGACTTTTGGACCCAAGGCGCCCAACCCCAGACATTTTGTCCCCATGAATGCTACGTTGGAGTCTGATGTTAGGCATGTATGACTATAAGATCATTTACAAGCCAGGAGTTCGGATTGGACATGCAGATAACTTGAGCAGATTGCCTCATCCAACACCCACATTCAAAGTTCCACAGGTGGCAGAAGTTCTTATGTTAGAAGAAATGCCTGAAACACCCTTGGATGCCCAAAAATTGGCTTGGTACACCATGGAAGACTCTATCCTAAAGCAAGTCAAGCAGTATGTGCAATATGAGTCGCCACCCAAATTACATAATGAGAATGTCTGGCCATATTGGAACAGACAATCGGAAATGTTGATTTACCACAATTGTTTTCTGTGATGCACTCGGGTAGTAATTCGGCATCAGCTGCGAGAAGACCTACTCCAGATGCTACATGCATCACATGATGGAATGGTGCGCTCAAAGGTCATAGCACGCAATTTATATGTGATGGCCAAGAATTGATGAAGATATTAAGAAGATCATCAGCCACTGCCAGAATTGTCAGGAAGAACATAGAGCTCCGCCAAAAATATGTGTGTCATGGAGTGCACTGAAAAAAACCATTGTTCCTTTTTGATGTAGATTTTGCTGGCCATTTCAAAGGGAAAACATTCCTAATTATCACTGATGCATTCTCCAAATGGCCAGAGGTGAAGTTGGTCCCATCAGTGTCATCAGCTACTGTAATACAAGAGCTCTGGAATGTTTTCAGCACCCATGGTATCCCTGATATGATTGTGTCTGATAATGGGACTGGTTTTTCAGCTTGTGAGATGAAGATATTCTTAGAGAGAAATGGCATCAGTTACGATACACACCTCCGTACAATCCCGCTAGCAATGGCACAGCAGAATGGACCGTTCAAACAGTCACGGACAAACTGCAGAAGTTGAAGGGAGGGGATTGGAATACAAGGTTACCAAGAATGCGGTTTTCATTGCGTACAACTCCAAGCACAGTCACATGGAAAACGCCTGCATAACTATTAATGGGCAGAAAGTTGCAAACCATTTTCGACAGACTGCATCCCCATTCATCTTCTATACACGCAACTATGTGGAAGGACCAAAGTGGATTCCTGAAGTAGTTTGCACCAGGGAGGGCCAAGTGACTTACCGAGTGCAAACACAATACGGTCATATGACATGGCGACACATCGCTCTAATGCTGCAGCGCCCTCTTCAGGAAAGGTAACTAGACCATACCCAATGGGTGGGTTCATCCTTCAGATGATGAGACAGCAGGTCAGACCCAGTGGATTATGGAAAATGGGTGTGAAGTGTCAAGAAGATTCAGCTTCATCATTCGGCAGAGCTGATAAAGTTCCAGGATGCTTGCGCAAGCCCCTACAGCGAAATATCCAGTCTTCAGTGCCAAGGGTACCTGACCAGTCTTGCGAGCCCCAAGATGGACTGGTTTTACCAACACCAGCATGAGCATTGGGGACGTGGACGAACCGAGGGGACCGGGACCAACCTCACTCACCAGGGGACCTGGCAGTGCCATTTTTTGGGTTTCCTGTGGAGGATCGAAATGAGTAAGTGGGCCATGTTCTTCCTGGGAGGCAAACAGCAAAGGAACTACGGAGAGGCCTTGAGTTCTCATCATAGAGTGTCCCAACAAGGCCCCATTAATAGGGGACTCCACTAAGCAGCAGGAAGCAGTCTGTCTTGATACGGGTTCGATAGAAACGAAAGAAACTGAGTGACTATGTCCTTTAGTGTACATAATACAGATCTTGTAGTGTTTATTAGTATAGGCTAATCATCATTCTTAGAAGGAAGGAGTGTTATGTATCAAAATGTTAGTGTATAGTTATTTACCTCAGTGGCAAAATGTATAGGTTGGCAACTGCGATGTGTGTGTTATTTACCACAAGTGTGGTACAGAACAGTCGACTGTTCAGGCGTGTGTTGATGGCGGACAAGCCGACAAAATAGGAAACTGTATCGGGACACATATGATGAGTAACCAAGTACATAAAAACTGGTAATATACAACCATAAAATTTGTCTAAACAAAGCCTCAGTTCTCCACCACTTCTTTAAGATATTCCCTCATGAAGAAATAAAGTTTTTATGTCATATCTTGAGATACTATCAACCAATTTCTACCAAATTTGGCAAAGAAGTTGTACTATGGTAGAACATATTATTTTATTTGTTTTAAGTTTTCCAGGCACTTATTTTTAAAATAGTAGCTATAAAAACATTTTAGGTTAGTGAGCTATATCTACAAAACTTTATAACCAATTTTAACTTAACTTTGTACACTGGCAGTATCAATGATAAAGATGATCATCAAATGTGCTAATACGTAGCCTGTTTGTCCTCCAATTATGCTGATCATCACATGAAAAATAGAGTTTTTATGCAAATCTCGAAGACTAATCAACCAAATGACACCAAACTTCATACACAAGTAATGCTACAGTAAGGGAGGTAAACTGACATGCTTAAGGTATGGCAGGCCTTTTTTAATGGCATTAATATAAATATTTTAGGTTAGTATGTTATATCTATAAAATAATTAAAAAATCAATCAAAGTTGAACACTGAGAGTTTCTATTAAAATCATCAATTATGCATATAGAAATCATATTTTGCAAGCCTTTTTGCAAAATAATGTCAGGTGAGAAATTGAACTTTTGTCATAATTTTGGAATAATTCAATTATTAGTGGTGTTAGTTGCATACTAGTTTATGGAACGAGTGTTTTTTTTTTTTGTTTGAATCCTGGTTAATGCACATGTGAATTTGTAATTGTCTCACTACTGTTTCATATGATTTTGATTTCATCTCTAATGAAATTGCTATCAACGAAAGGCACATCAAGGCCTCTCTACCATCGAAGCTTTTAAGAACTTCATAAAAAATTATTTGCGCCCATGTTGAAGAAAGTAGGCTCATTAGTTATATCAGTAATTTCTTGTTTTCGTTGTTGTTGCTGATGGTGTTTTTGTTGTCATGTGGGCAAGATAGTATCAAGATGGTCACTAGAGTTTCTGGTCGTAATGTAAACAGTTGTAATTAAGCGTAAAAAACAACTTTGGCGACAAGGAAACTGATGATCCCATAAGTGTGTCATCATCCTACGAGTGTGTGACCACACAAAAGTTAAAACATTGAAGTGGCAATTTTTTCTTCTTTAGGTGCATTTGTTTTGGATTAATGCATATGCAACGTGGTTAGATTTATTTTGTGGCAAACCAAATAACCATTAGGATGACCAAACTGAATAATGTTTCTTTACAGTGTATTGCACCAAAGTATGACTTAGTTAGTAACCTTGGTGATCATGCCAAAATCAACTTTGGAAGTTTCACTCACTGATGTGTCACACTTGTCAACAAACCCCTTTGAACCTACGTGAAGTAAAGTTATGGAAGCATTAAAATTTCTTAAGGGAGATGAAGATGAGGGAGACTGTTAACTCTCAGTATGTAGTTGGATTACAGCTAATAGCTATGCATTGTAACATTAATGATCTGGGCAGAATGTGTAACAACCATCTCATGTGTTGTGTGCAGGACAAGACACTGCAGCATGCTCTAGTGATAAAAGTGAATCCAATATTTGAGGATGCATTATACATGGCCACACTTGCCAAAACGACTGACCATAACATGAATGATATTCAAGGTACAGGTGAATAAGTAACAGAAGGAGTAAACAAAGTGACTGTGAACAGACACAAGAGGGCATCACAGTCAGATCAAGAACCAAGCAAAGCAAGAGCAACACATGACAAATGGATCTGTTATTGATGTATCTGTCTGCCAGAACAGTGCTGGCACCATCGCACAGTCCGTAATTTTTCTAAGTCAGGCAACGCGGAACAGACTTGAATGTCTAAAATGAAAGGATCTACCAAGAGAAGGAAAGAATTCCAAGGCTCATGTGAGGATGTAAGCAAGACCATTAAACTGATAGATTTTCCTAAGCCAGATGAGTTGGGAGAATTACCAGTGTATAGTCTGTTTCCAACTGCCGTCGCTCCACAAACTAAACAACAAAGTTTTATAGAATTGTAATTAAATGGTAAGAAACTTATTTAGGAAATCAACACAGGGGCAGGCCATACAATCATTAGTATGGATATGTACAAGAAGCTTTGGCCAGAGGAAATAACATTGCAAGAAGTGAAACTTGTGTTATAGAAATGGTCATGAGAGAAAATGCACATATTAGGTTTCTTGGAAGCTAAGGTTAAAACATGAAAAACGAAAGCTAATGCACAATTTCTTATTTAAGATGGATGAAGGCATTGTTTATTTGGTAGGAACAGGTTCTAAGTTTCCAGGTATTTACATACAAGGAATTTATTCAGTAACACAAGACAAAGTAGACAAGGTGGTAAATCATCACCCAAAAGTGTTTGAAAGTGCTGAGTTAGGCCAGTATGGAGGGCATCCAGATGCAGTAAATCCAAAACCAGTTAAAATACGGGGGAGTTTATGACCCTGTAACCTTTTCAACATGGGCCACAACTTTTGTACTTATCCTTAAGTCTGATGGTTCAGTACGCATCTGCGGTGACTACAAATGCACTTTTAATAGTGTGTGCAAAAACAATTTTACCCAGTACCCACCACAAATTAAGCATTTGCTAATCTCACTGCTGGGACCATATTTATGAAGTTAAATGTGGAAGAATAATATTTATATATCTCCAAGGATAAGGCAATTTCCGAGATTCTTGCAGCTAATAATGAAAGAGTTAATTAAAGTGAAGCGAGTTCTGTTTGTGCCCAGCTATTTTTTCAGCAACTTATGGAGGTGCCGTTAGATAACATATCCAGTGCAGTTGTAACAATACATTATATTTTTATCAAAGGGAGGTGTGTAGAGTAACGCTGGCCAAATAAATAATGAGAGATTTCAACAAAAAAGGACAAAGTTCAGGTTTGCAGTGGAGAATGTTGTGTTTTTAGGATACTGAATTGATGCATGTGGTGTGCACTCAACAGAGGAGAACGTAGAAACAATTCACATGGCAACAACATCAACATCTCAGAAGGAATGCTAATAATTCACTAGCTTTTAACATTTTTATGAAGGATTTCTGAAAGACAAGGTTTTAGTACTGGAATCATTGCAATGTTTGCAAGATATTGGGAGAACATGGGACTGAACTCATGAGCATGACAAGGACCTTCAAAATGCAGAAGCACTGCTACAGTCAGATGTGGTGATCAAACACTATGATCCACAAAAGTCCCTAATCCTCATCTGTAATGCATCAGAATACAAATTTGGAAGAATACTAGCGCACATGATGGAAGATGGACTAAAGAACCTACTACTTTTGGTTCATGAATGATACACAAACAGCATAGGAACTTCTCCCAACTGGATAAGGATAACTTTGAATTGTCAATGTACAAGGGTTGCACCTTGCAGGGAAATTGAGTGATAATTCCACCTTCTTCGAGGACACATCTTCTGCAAGTATTGCATGCAGCTCATTATAGGTTTGCCCAGTCCAAGGCACTAGTTCGCAGTTATATGTAGTGGCCCAAAATGGATGCTGCCATTGAAAGGATGACTGGAAAGATCTGGGGACTGGGAAATGCAGCAAATATTCTGTTCTGACCCTCTGCCTTTACTGGCATGTACCTATGCTTTCCTACCTCTCCTGGGGAGTCTTACATGTGTTGGGGCACACACTCTAACTTATCCCAACTGATGCCCTTCCAAATCCCACTCTTATCGCTGCTATCAGAGCTAGCCCTGCCAACTTGAGCAACATCTGAGACTCTGTTACCAACGATAACCATACAACAAGAACAACAAAATAAAAAGCCAACCAATGGCATACAAATATAGTAATACGAAAGCAGTCCATCTGAATTTAAAAAATTTTAATAGGTAAAGTCTTAAATTTTTTAATAGTGACCTTATTAGACTTATGTTATATACATTATCTATGGAAACATTAAACCTATTTGATCCCATCTTGCTATCTTCAACTACCCGACATTCTGGAAGGAAGATCTATATGAAAATTTACTTTATTTTTTATCTTAGAAACTACTCTTAACAATTGCACTTAAATATAGTGAAAAATTCCTAATGCTTAATTGACTTTTTCAAAACACACTATCCTACTTAATTGAATATGTTACGTTAGACAATAGGAGATTAATTATTTATAATCCTAACTTCTTGATTAATTTATATATATTGGTGCATATTAACTTGACCTACACATTTTACTTGGAACATCAATATGATTGGAATTCAGATTTAGATTGCACAGTAGCTACGGTATAATTTTACATTCACCTATTTCTCTTAGTTTTTAGTTACTTAATATTTTATTACATTTATCAGTTAATTCTTAATGTCATGAGTTACATAAATATTTTTTTAAATATCTTATTGCAACTATGTTCGTAATTTTGTTCATTACTTTTTTTTTTGTTGTATTGCTTGGTAATATTTCCTCCAAATATTGTGAAGTTTCTTTTCTTGACCATGTTTTTTCCTTGACTGTAGGTAATGGACAAACTCTAAGTAAAATCTGAATATATTTAACATTATATTTATCTGAGCATACAAACACACAGAAAATATAAATGTCACAATATTATTTAAAGTTCTCTGTTTTTTAAAGTTTATTAAGATAAACAGTGAGTCATATATGCACAATCAGATTAAAAATACTTTAACAGCATTCCCAAGTGAATAACATAGGTAACCTACCATTATAGTGATTGTTGTCTACATCTGCAGATTTAGAAACAGCAATTCCGAAGCCTATTAAATTTGGTGAAACGTCTTCTGCACTTATGCGCTGACTGTAGTCTTTCTTTACACCTATAGGGCTTCCATTATAAATGTAGACTACACCCTTTCCTTCATACGGTGCTCCAACTGCAATATCTAGAAATTTAATACATGATTAAAAAAAGTACACATTGTTCCATTACAAAGGGCTGGTTTTTTCTTTGGAAGGGAAGAGAGCCAATCACTAGAAGTGTTATAAGCCCTACCAGATAACAAATTTTGTTAGTTTTATTCAAAGTTTTAGTAATTTTTTCCAAGCAGCTTGTATTTTTTACTACATTAAACAACTATAATATGATAAAACTTACAATTCATATGTAACCACTACTCGCCTTGCACCATGGCAAACCGGGATTGGTTCCCAGTGGGGTCACTCCAGGATTTTCACTTGTGGGAATTGTGCCAGACGATGCTGCTGGTCACTGGGTTTTCTCAGAGGTACTATCCCATTTCCCCCAGCCTTGCATTCCGGCACAGCTCCGTACTAACCTTGTTTCTCCTTCAACAGCTCTCAATACCCTGCTGTGGGAAGAGCTGCCGGGACCTCTCAACACTTAAGTAATAGGAGTGTGCGAAGCTTCAAAAATTCCAAGTTGAAGCAAAGACTTCTTTCCTTTGTTTTAAACTTCGGACAGAAAAAAAAAACTTTTAAGATTCCAAAAATTTTGTTCCTATAATCAATATTATTGGGAAACTTCCATACTTTGTGAGTTTAGCTCATTTGACACACACAACCTACTTAAGCTCATCTGTACTATAACTGTGAATACCATAAGTTAACTACAACTTCCATGAAGAATTATTCTAACTGATGTTTGCTCTGATAGCTATGCATTATAATTAACAATTATAATTTTAAAAAAAGTAAATCACACCTTTGCTGAAAATTTTTATACATTTCCACACATGGAAGTTAATTGGAATGCACTCATTTAACTCGCAACAAAAGCAGTGTTTAATGTTTTGGTTGTTGAAAATGAATGAATCTAAAGAACATACTTTCCAGATGGCACTAACATTATGGTTGAATCAAAAAGACCGCACCCGGCTATTCAGTACGTCTCCCCATTTTCTATGAAAAAAATTCTGAAATTTAAGGCGGGCCTCTAAATTTATGTTTCTAAGTCATTACAAGGCCTATAATTAATTTACTACAGGATATAGTGCTACCTAATAATTTAATTAAGATGTAGACTCTTTGACTGTAATGTACATATGATGAGTCTAATAGACTGACTTGGCACGTTGGTCGAGGATTTTGTCTGCTAGACCAAAAACGGGATAGTTTGATTTAGATAGTCGGCGTGAGGCGAGGGGTATTGGGTGTTATGGTCAGGGTAGGTTTCACCTAGATGGGGCAAATTCAGTTTAAGCTGGACTGGAGATTCCACAGATGTGCTTCTTTGGTCCAAAAGTTGAGGCTGTTCCAGCCTAGTCGCACTTTGGTTTCGGTCTGAAACCCTTTTAAAGCAGGGTGATCCGCGGGATGTTTGCAGATACAAGGTGGAGAGTCAATTACCAGAATCGGAGCAGGCGCGACTGCTTGACGTCTAAGTTCGGCGGCGCGGTTCCGTTTCACCTGCCCGTCCTGCATAAGACAAGGTAGTACGATCCACGGTTTGAGAGCAGAGTGAGCCAGGAATTGTTCCCTATGTTTTCTACCACTCCTCTTCTTGTGAGGCATAGGGCAAACAGTTTGACAGTCTACAAGATGCACTTAGACAGGAAGGTTCGACAGTGTAACATAACAGCGACTTGCCGGCATGAGCTTGATAAGAGTCCCCACTGATCCCCCACAGTATGCGGGTGGATCAGTGATAAGGAGCCATGGGGCCGCCAAGTCTCTACTAGTTGTGTGTTCCCACTAGGTTGAACAGCAAAACTTCAGGCTACGGTCACCGAGCACTGACTTAGTGCGAGTGGTGAAAAATAACATGAGTCTATCGCCCCTACCGATGCGAAGGTGTTTCTAGTGGTTGTGGCATCGCTTTTTCTCCCCCATGAGCACTGCCTTAGTGGTAATGTGTGACTGGGAAGAAACAGGTAGTCGTCTAATATGTATGTCTTCTGATGTGCAGACACATGAAAGGGTTCCACAGTCAGACTTACTCAGTATAAATAAGTTTTCCGGTTTTTGTCGGCAGTGTACAGTGTATTCTGTCTCCAACTGTTAATACAAACAAATACCCTAGAAATTAAAAACAGAAATGTAGAGAACAATGTGTGTTAATTGAATGTTCAATAAACACATGATCCGTGCTACCTCCTATCAAACCGGAGAGGAATGAAAGTACCTGCGGATCCAGGTGTAAGCGACCTGGTTCTAAGTTAAAAAAGGGGAATACTGGTTGGTTCTAGATGAATACAAATTAATTAAAGTTAAACTGCTAAGTAAAAGGTGTCTAGAAGACACAAAGTGAAGTTGAATGCGTATATTCATGTTTGTTGGTCGTCGAGACGTAGTAAGTAGCCGCGAGGGCATACTTGAAGTTTTCAAGATCTCCGGAGGTCGCAGCACTGAGTCAGTGCTGGTTGTCGCAAGAGAGAATGCATAAGAATGACTCCCGAGCTCGGCAGCATCCGGACTTGTATAGTGGAAGCTTATAGTCTGCCGGCGTGGGGTGCGAGGAAGGCGTGACATCCATCTGCCCTGGTTGGCGTGAGAAGACTCTGGTCAGCGTTTGTGCTTCGTGCCTCATCGATGGCACTCGGCCTTGCCCGAGGTCTGGGCAGCTTGTTGGCTCTCACCGAGGGGTACGGGGGAGGGGGCGGCATGGCTGCCGGGTTGCGTATCCTCCAGGTGAAGAGATTTCGCTAATAAGTTTCTGCTGCCTGTAGGTTAGGCAACATGTCACTCACGTCTGTAGTGGTGGAAGAGATACTCCTGGCGATGAGTCGTAATCATATTAGATTAGTTGTATAGGCGGCACATGTTAATTATAGTGGCTATTCGATATGTCTTCCTATTTACGAAAAAAGTTCAGTAATTTGAGGTGCGCAGTGTTATTGTCCCGAAGAAACACAGGTTAGGACATGCGTCCATCAACTGCAGACAAGCTATTGTGGACAAGGCTTAGTGCAGAAAAGTGGCCTTTCTTTGCATTACACAAATAATTCTCTTTTTACTTGCTTTAGTATTCCTTTGTAAAATGCAAATCAGACGAGCAATCGACATGTTTCACAACACCTGTGGCACTGATAGATCTCATCTGCAGTGCAAGCGTGCATTCGACCTTTGTTTAGTATCATTTGGATGTGAGTTTCGTTTATTATTCTCACTTCCTCCCAACCAGACCCATCAGGGGACGGAAAATAACAACACTTGTGCGAGTTGTGCCATGTTTGATAGATAGGTGCCACACCCTATTAGAACAGTGGCTGTTTTTTTTTGCTACTGTACTCGGTCACTCCCAGAATAGCACGGAAAAGCTATAACGCGGATCTGAGTTATGTCTCCCAAGAACTGCATTATATCGGGCTTTTACTGTATCTTCTGAATAAACTGATATCCTGGAAGAGAATATGTAACACCCTTTTGTCACCAAATAATGTGTAAACACAAAGCCGAAGCACCACGTAACTCATTGTAAATGCAATGTGGAAGCTTACAGGAAAAGATCAGAAGAAGAGGTTTTGAATTATAAATTACTGAAAATGGCAAAGAGACAAATTTCAAAGGCTGTATTTATATTTAAGTGGAATATTAATAACTCCAAGTGGTAATCGCCTGTTACATAAAACTAAAGTCTTAAATTGAATACACAATCTTCAGCACATGACATCCATAAAGTGAGAAGTGAATATAGTCTTGGAGGGATGAGCTGAGACTTTCACTTAGGTGAATGCAGCACTGCCAAGAATACATAGTTCATTCACGGTTTCTTCGGATGTTTCGAAACAAAACTCTGAAAAACCATCTTGTTTTTTGTCAACCTGTTTTTTTTAATAACTTGTATACCACAAATGTATAACACTGAAATTAACTTCAAAGTATTATATAGTCGAATAAATGAAACATTAACTAATTATCTTATAACTCGTAATATTTATTATATCTTGTAATACCTAATTTATATTCAATATAAATTAAAAACAATGAGAGCAATAATGTGTTTGCAACAGCTAGTAAGATATAATTTACAGTTAAAATATTGTCGTAATCAATATTTTTGATAAATTATTTGCAAATTAAACGTTGCCTATTGAAATATTGAAATTTTTAGGTAGCAGTTACAGAAACATATTTAAATTTACAGTTAAAAATATCAGCGCAAATTACAGTGCATAGGCCCTAGTGACATAGTGTTCTTTTTCCATCCGAGGAAAAACCTTGAATAGACAGAAGTTTTGCATCGTTAATAGTAGTGGAAAAATTGAACATATATTCAATATTAGCATATTTCATACCTATTTCAGCAAATATAATTATTTTTAATTTGTAATGAACAACTTAAATGAGATTTTAATGTTTCAATACTTATTATAATATATTTAAATATGATGTTGGGATGGTTACAAATCTGAAGTTGGCAAAAATGCTGCGAGATGATGACGTGGCATGTTGCTCTTGGTTGAATGCAGTGTTAAATTTTCTTCCTGCAAAATATGCTTAAAATTACTACATCAAGTTGGTACACATTGTGATTTCTAAACCTACGTAGGCAAATTACGATGTTGTGATAAATCAGTTTTTCCACAGCAGGAATAAATATATTGTACCGTGTGTCATAACCACTGCATGTGCAAGGGTATTATTACGTCTGCATCACATCGTGTTCATTAGGCTGGGCTTGTGTGTGTGATTGCACATATTGGACGTGCGAAAGTTACATGTTTTAACCATGAAATGTTTTCATAATGAAATTAATTATTTGAAAGTCGCGTCTATCTATCACATCTATCTAACTTTTCCGTAGGTGTTTGAAACTCAATTGTGTAATGTGCTTACGTTTCTGTGCTTAGAATGTTTGGCCCAATACCAAGAAATTATTAATCTCAACCCGAAAATTTTAAATGAATGAAAAAATTATTAAATAAACCTATAAAAACTACGTACCTTTGCAAAGAAATATACATGGAATAAAGTTACAGTAGGCCTATGTCTATTTGTATGCATGTTTACCACTATTTGTTAAGTTTGTTGTTGCTATGTACAAAAAATAAGCAACACGAGTAGTGTGCTTGAAATTACTGTCTATTTCAATGGACTGGTTGCTCCTTCATTTTAATATTTAGTCTCACTGAGGCCGTCCTTTTAACGAAATAACCCAACACATATCAATAACAACAGGGTAAATATTATACTTTTCCCCACAGTTGTAACAGGGTTAAACACTATCACTGCTAAATATTAACGTGCAATATCATGTATAACACAAATATGTAAACAATATGTAACATATCTACCATAAGTACTACCAATCGTCAATACTTAATTTTATAATATTGTCATAAAGCCAACCTAAATAAGTTATAAGACGAAATTGTGAACATTTGTATGTAATGGTTTTTAAATATAATAGAATTCTTTGAACGGCTGAAAATGGTAAACAAAACATTTGACAGTTAAATACATATAAGTTACATGGCAGTGTTTATGTTTACACATAGCGTAATGATATGTAATCTGTAACCAAATGTATAACTTTAGCAGGGCTTCAAAGAAGTGTGAAGCAATCGTGAATGCCCTAAACCATAGCCGTCTAGCAACCAATGTGTCGTCGTTGCATTCTCCCTCGCATGACCAACCAAGTACGGATAAAGAAGCATGTAAAGCATCTTAGCTTTATCATGTCCCTCTCCTCATCTTGTAATGCATGGTGCATTTTGACCATGTGTAATTTTTTTGTTGTGGAGTAATGGCATTAGAACATTTATATTTTGTAGCTAGTTAACATATTTTTTAATAGATTATTTTTAATTACTTCTTGCATTTTTGCCAATATTTTTCTATAATTTTGGTAATTTTTTTGACAGTTCCTGAAAATGACTTTGTAAAAATATTACACTTAATCAGTAACTTACTGTACTTGTAAAACTGGGGGTAGCAAGGGAGAGGAATACTTATGGCATGAGAGAAAGCATCTCTTTTTTAATATGTAAGTCTTGCTCGCTGCCTAACTTACCTTGCATGTGCATCAGGTGCAGCCCAGTTAAAATTGTTAATGGATTTTCACTAAATTTGTTTCTTACAATGTCAGCTACTGATTGTTTATAGTGACACAACCTGTATATTTTATTGCTGTATGCTAATAAACATATTGTTTGATAAAATTTAATTGCAACACGTTGCATTTTTGCCTATAATATTTTAATATTTTTTTATTAAAATTATGTTATTTTTTTAAATGATTCCCATACATGTTGTAAAAGTGCTATTGTCACAAAACCATGGGTCGCAAAATCAGGGGTTTACTGTAATCATTTTAATTTACAGTGCTTTATCTATTACAAAGTTTTGTAAAATTATGTGCATAAATTCATTACCTTCGTATCCATCTTGATCAATATCTCCAAGAGATGAGACAGCCGTTCCAAAACGACCTTTTTCAGCATAGCCATCTTTAGCTTCCCTCTCTTCAAAATTCTAGCAAAAAAAAAGTTATTTTTGTCCGTTTTTTTAAGTATTTGGCATAAGCTTACAAATCACACTAAAATGTTGTATTATATAAATCAAATATAAAAATTACAGTAACATTTTTAGTAAAATTAAATAGCCATATAAGCATAAAACATACATGATTTTTGCTGCCACCATGAAAAATGTAAACTCTTCCTTCTTCACATTTCTTGTGATATGTTGGTGCTCCAACTATCAGGTCTTGAATATGGTCTCCGTTGACATCAGCAACTGCCATACTTGCTCCAAAATACTCTCCAGCCTGGGAACCATGTATTGTAGCTGACCGTATAAATTTTATCTTGTTTTGTGATGTTAAAGAGAAGAGTTGTACCTGAAATTAAAACACATTCAATTTTATATAGTGCATAGATACACCAGTATAACTGTCCAAATTTTCCATACATCTGCACATATGCAGATTTACATAAATGCACTGATGCAACAGACTTGAACTGATAAAATTCCCAACCAAAATATATTTCTTGTAATTTACATACAGTAATGCCATACAAAAATATTCTAGCAGAAGTGTTGACCACAACTCTTACTTTTCATTTGTTTATTCATTGTGATCATTGTTCAGTATTTCGACACAGAAACAAATGTACTTCTAGAACATGTCCATATAGTCTGCAAATAAATACATATGTCACGAATATAATTTTAGATGTAAACCTAATATTGAAGTTTTTATTATTCTTTACAAAATAATAAAAAAACAAGAATTCCTTCTTTTTTTCTAAAAGGCCCACAAACAGAACAGGAAATAGTAGTGTAAACAAATTTATGACTGCAGAAGGAAATCAATCCAGGAAAGTTAATTTTTACTGGATATTATTTTATAGGATCTCCTTAATTGCTGAGAAAAATCACCATATATTCCGCCAAGGGGAACGTGCTGCCATCTTGGAAAAACGGTGGACAAAATATGTTTTTCTCATTTATCTCATGAACCATTGCATTAAAACAGCAAAACACAAAAGGATAAAATGCATTATAATTTTATTCTCTATAAAAATGGTCTATAATTTTTTCTCCATCTTTAAAGGTTAAAATGTTGGGGTTAATTTTGTACAAAGAATATTATAAAAATACATAATGGTTGTTGTTAATTCTGGTTATATTTCCTCCCATGGCATTCAATTTCTCTCATCCTCTTTTTTAAATTTATTTATTGGCAATTCCTTACTACAACAGTTAGAGAATATTTCAAAATTTATGGTACATTGCTCTATGGCTGGTAGTACATGTTAAATGGAACAATATTTCTATACAAACACAGGGTGGGAAACAAATAGCTGCATTGCTAGAGGGCATGAGAGTATTTTGGTAGGTAACCCGCCATACTTAATGTGATACACACTTTATAATGTGTACTGTCGTTCAATAACTACTGGAAATGACACTGAGGTGAGCATTTGTGGTATTTGGCTTACAGTGTTGGGTGTGTTTTAGAATGGTGGTGCTTATTGGGATCTGATGGCTGTTTCCAAAATAAGTTTCACTCTTCACACATTTTTCACTAAGTTACAGCCACAGTACAGCATGGCTGCCACCTTCTTGGATGTACAATTGACAATGATGGAGCATGCTTTCTTCAGTTGCCGCATTACATGTTGAGCAGTCTCAATGTGTGCAGTAGCAGTATGGATTCTCGTGACAAGGGTAATTTATGAATTCATGGGTGTCTTGTACACTAACAACAACATTGTGATGCGTGCCACTTATATAAACTATTTAATTATGATTACGACTAATCTCACTGCAATCTTAGTATGCCTACTTCTGCCCCCGAGTGAGTCAAACCCAGTGCCAACCTGTACATGGAAGTCATGGCCTGCCACAATCCTGGAGGGCAGCCGAAGACGTGGATACGAGGGGTTCCTCAAGCATGCGGCGCATCACCCAACCCTCCCCCACGCTGAGAACCTACAAGCCATCAGCCGCCTCGGGGCATGCCTGAGCACCACCAAAGTTATACGAAGGCTGAGAGATGACTAGAGGGTGCTACCACCACTCCCGCATCGCAGCAGTGGGACATCACACACCCTCCCCCGCGGTCACCGCAACACACGCTACCCTGACTATATAAGTCTGTGCGCAGCAGACCTCACGAGTTGTTCCTGCGAGTCTTCAAGCTCACTCCACCACTTTGAGTGCTGGGGCCCTCCGAATACTAATAGATCTTTGGCAGCCCTCCCAGAGGCTGCCACCAACAGCCCAACACTCTTCAGCAGCCATCCAGAGGCTGCTACCATTGGCATCAATGAATCAACAACCATCGGAGGCTGCCTACCTTGGACGTTGTTCAACAGTCTTTGGCAGCCATCCGAGGCTGCCTACCTTGGACTTTGCTTAACATTTTTCGGCAGCCACCAGCGGCTACCACCATTGATGTCAATATACTTGAGAAGTTACCAGCGTCTGCTACCATTGGAGTCACCATTAGAGCTCAGTGATGCCAATTGAATTACCAAGTTACCCGAAGCTTCTTCAGTAACTAGAGACATACCACACACCACCTTCACTGTCTCCTACAGACACCTCGGTTATATTTAGTTTTGTTGTAAGCAATTATCATAAATTTTATTTCATTTTCTCTAACTAACATAGGATCAAGTCACCTATACCTGGCCACCGTAGGTTAACTTCCAGTCACCCATCTACTTGGCAGGAGAGCATGAGTCACTGTGTTTACTAAGCCATTAATAAACACAGCTTTGTTTCTTGTAACTATGAGTCTCATTCATAGAGTACTTTTGAACCATCTGCTAGGAGAACCTCAAGCCAAGTACGGCTGACCGAGAATGGGACATTGTTACTAAGATCTAGCTATAACTGGAGACTTCCCCTCACGCGGCTCTAGTTCTGCTACACACATACTAGATGGCCATCTACTTTATTCCTACCAAGTATACAGGTATAGAAGGAATAAAATAGAAGAGCCCCAATCACCAGAAACACTTTACACCCAGGGAGTGAGAGTATGCCTGAGATGTACCCCTACTGAAGCGCCTAAGTGCTGGCAGGGTATTTGCTTAGGTGCTATGGCCTGGCCAGGCCTTGGTTGGGAAACTCACACCCAGTCGTAGCAGTGGTAACCCACATGGCTTCAATGCTTCTGGTTCGCCCGCTAAGGTGGGGGGCCTTCTGAGGCACCGGGCTCATGCTACTAGCTGCTACTGGGCAACACTATTCTAAGGTCACTCATGTCCACGGTGCTCGACCCAGAGTTCTCAGCAGCCAAACCTGCTCTACGACATTTAAGGTGAGACACGGTGCAAAAAGGGAGGAGCAAAGAGTTGTTTGCCTCACTGCCAAGCAGTCAGGTGCTTTAGCTTCCTCTACAGCAGGCCGACAGGTAGAACGAGACTACACCAGCATCAACCATCTACAACTAAGCACCACTCATCATCAAGATGTCCATAACTAAACCCTGAAAGCACAGCTGGTCTAAGTGAAACCATAGCCACACGACCGTGATCCAGCCTTAGCTAATCGGACACGCGTTAATCGTGTAGCCCAACGAAAGCAGCAAATTGTGGTGAGATCTTCGGAATATTACAGCCATGGTACAGGAGGTACAAGCCCACCCTTTTCGATCCAACAATATCCAAATGTTTTACTGACAAACTCTTTCACTCCCAGTGTGAAATGACCTGGTACACCATCATGTTGGAACCACATGTAGCAACGGATACGAGAAGGTACCTCTTCATGGAGTTCAGGTAGTGTATCTTGGAAGAAGAGAACGTAAACTGCACCAATGAGATGTTCAGATGTTGAGACAGCATGTAAGGTCCCACAAGTACATATCCAACAATACCAGTCCGACTGTAAACAAAAAGGTGTTCTGATGTAATATAACAATTGACGCATGCAGATTGTCACCAGCCCAGACGTAACTGTTCCTGGAGTTTGCAAAAGCCATTCATGGTGAATTGCGCCTCATCACTGAAGAGCACACAAAAGTGTGCATCATCCTCCTAGGTCTTAACGTACTACCTGCTGAAATTGAGTGAAGCAGGTGGTCTGCTTGTCCCATGACTTGAACCGTCTGGAGATGATACAGGTGCAACTGTTGCTCATATAGCACGTGCCATACAGTGGCATGGTCTGTACCATTGTTGTGTGCAAAAGATTGTGTACTTGTGCTCGGGTTAGCTTCAAACTGCTGTAGCACTTCCTCTTCAAAATTAAGTGTGCAAGTCCTCCTTGGACCACCTGCATCATTTCTCTTTGTCAACAATGAACCTGTCTTGCAGTCGATGTTCAATACATGTAAACATTGCGTGCACTGGAATGTGTCTGTTTGTGTACAGTTTATGATACAACCGATGAATAGCCCTCCCGTTGCATCTCGTTTCTCCATAAATGAGCATAAGGTCAGTGAGTTTGGCAAACATGTCCTCCATTGCACCTATGGTGGTCCAAACTAAGATGTTAACAGAACGACCTGACAGTCACCAACAATAGACTGACCTTTCCAGATGTGTGGGTGGAATAGCAAGTAGCAAAGGCAACATGTGCAGTACATGCAACCTTTCTATCAGTTTGTGCCAGGCTGTCATCCCTACTGAATAGTCCTCTGCCCGCTTCCTCTTTCTCGGGCACTTGTGGCTCAGCCAATGTCTTAGAGTCGAAGCTCGACCCTTTTTCATAAGGTTGCCATGATTGAACTGCCCAGCCACTGTTCTGTATGTGTCATTAGATTGTTTACAGCAGGTTGCCTATCCTCAAACAGTCACGCCCACTAATGATGGAACTATTTGTTTCCTAGCTTGTGCTAATACGCAAAAGTTGTTTCATTTAATGTGTACTACCAACCCTAGACCATTATAACATGAATTTGGAAACATTCTGTACATTCAGTAAATAGAAAATGTTTTAGGCCTAGGGATTAATATTATGGTTGGAGCACTGAAAGCAACTGAAAATTTATTAGAGACCTTCGCTAGTTTTGTATATGTGTCTTCTAAGCAACATACCGACTTGTCAAGACCATGCCACATTTGTGAAAATGTTTACGAAAATAAATTCACTAATTGGCTGAGACTATGCTCATGATCAATAAACTAGGTGACTGCCTTGTGTCATTATCACCAGGAGTAGTTGCAAATAATATGGTGTACTGTGATTTTGCCAAACAATTGGGAGAAACTGTCATGAGCACAGTTGTGGGAAAAAGTTTCCAGAATTGATCCCCTTCATCAAGTATTATTGACAATATTACTATCTGCAAGGTCATGCTGTCAAAAATGAAGGCAGTGATTGAACAAATGTTTGGAGGCTGCAGACAATCCCGGATTTGTGCTTGATGTTGGTGACCTCCTTCACAGAGTACCATGACCACAGCCTGAGTGAAACACGTGAAACATATTCAAGGTATTTTAGGAAGAACTATGGAGAATATGCAGTAGTTGTGTTTGATGGATATCAGTCCAGTACAAAGAATGTTGAACATAAGGCATGATTCTGATAAATCAAGCACACAGGTCACAGTCAATACCTCCGCAAATGTGATTGCTGCCAAAAATCATTTCTTGCAAATACAGCAAAGAAAAAATTTTTTTTTAAATTTTCTTGGTACCTATTTACGCCAAGCAAATTGTACTGTAATCCATTGTTTTGTAGATGCAGACTGATAGTAGGTACGACTTTTGAGAAAGCAAAGAAAGGACTAAAAACAGTTGTGGTGGGAGAAGACTATGATCTACTTGTACTCATTGCAGCATTGGCTTGGACAGACGAGGAAGTGCATATGCTAAATCCAGGCAGCTTGAATACACAGAAGACAGTTTATAGCAGCTTGAAGTTGCAGCAAGACTTGGGGAAACACAACAAATTATATATTTTTCAGACATGCCATGATGGGTTGCAATACAACATTTGTACAGTACAAAAATGGACATATAACTGGTTTTAACAAGATTAAATAAGACTGTGAACTTCAATATGTTGTAAGGAAATTAAATAGTACAGAAGTATCACTAAATGAAACAGCATTGGATGGTAATGCATTTTTCATTCAGTTATATGGAGGCAGACTTGAAGTTGGTCTAGGTATGATAAGATTCAAAAAGTACACAAAGTAGGTTGACAAAAAACCTCCCTATTATATATAGGTTATATATAGCATCCCTCCCACTAACCAATGCAAAAACTTTTCATGGAGAGAGGGAGAGAGAGAGAAAGAATAAAAGAGAACAAGAGGAAGAGAAAGAAAAAGGAGTAAGAGAGAGAGGAGATAAAGAGAGAGGAAGGTAGGCCCCAGACAGAATACAGCGCATAACAGCTATGGAAAGAAGGGAAAGAGCACAGAGAATACACAGAAAGGGTTTTTAATCAATCAAGAGAATGCTGTAAAACATATGAATACTGATGTATCATAGTCAATAGTTGTTAACATGTCCACCACTACAATATGCCTGGGACAGAGTACTTCCTTGGTTGCAAAATATTGACAAACAGGAGCCTTATCGATAGTCTACAAGACCATCATTGGTGGCAGAAGCAGCTGAGGATAATTAAGAAGAAGAAGAAGTCACTTTAAGATTGAATAGCTGAGTGAGATTACACCAATAGTAACATTTCCAAAAAGAAGAGTATTCATTATACTACAAAAGACTGCAATTTTATTTATATTACTGCTACAGTTACGCAGGCCTGCATTCAGGTAGATACAGAAACAGGTCACTTATTGATATGTAAGAGTGCCCTAGAAACTAACACAAGAACACTAAAGATGTGCTATGCAGTATCATACAATAAGACTTAAAAGCATTTTTTTTATTTATTGAGGATGACTTTAAAGTTCAGTGGAAGTTTACTCTTTAAAAATTTTTAATAAAAATTACAGTACATAAACAGTTATTTTAGTGCTATACCTGATGTGTGCTCATGTCGCTCGCATCAAGCCTGTTTTGTACAGCTGTGCACCAGTCTGGTGCAGCATACATCTGCGCTCTATGAAACATGTGTTGTGAAGTGCCTCAGTGTGTTCGTGCGGCACATGAGGTGCGTGACATTTGTGTGTCAGTGTAGTACAGATTAGCACACTCCAGTGCATCACTAGTGCAACAAGTGAAAACAGAGCCTGTTACAAAGGGCTTTACGGTGACTGCCATCAGAAAACCTCATACAGAGGACACTAAAGACGTCCCAGGAAAAAGCCCTTTTAAATGTTACGTCCTTAAAAGTGCTTATTGTAAGTGTCCGTTGTTTTCATATCACGTGTTTCACCTTCACCTCATCCCATTCATTGGGCAAGTGTTTATTTTAAGTTATGTTAAATTTAGAATAATTTATGGTGATTTTCCAAATGTAAGGTAAGAAGTTTTGAGAGTGTACAATGCTGTTTTTGCAAGTGTGTCAGAAAATAGTTCCGGCACACCACGTTTAACCCAACCCACCAGGGGAGGTTCTGGCGCTACCGCAGAACAGTCAGTAGTTCTCAAGGCTGCATCACATTCCGCGCTCCGGTGACAGCACCATTTCGTGCCAACCATTTAACGAGCAATAGTCATGTAATTTACTGGAACCATTGTCATCTTTTCTAGCCACCGGAGAAACCTGCCCTCCTCCCATGTGGTTTGCATTGCCCAGGGGAGCTTAGTTTTCGTGTAATTCATATTTCGGACTTCGCACCTTTTTCAACAGTATTGCTTTACCGGCAGGCTTATACCGGCAAAGTGTTTCACAAAGTGTGTCCCATCAGAGGAGTGTCCAAGTAATTCACTAAATACACGAATGAACAGAGTTCCACATATTATTTATGTATGATGCCTCACTGCATTTCAGGGCAAGGACCCTTATAATCTCGGCTACCAATTTATGTCTTGTAAGTGTTTTGTATGTCTCATGAATGCTGCAATGTATGTACTTTAATTAATTAATCTGGCAAGGCGTGGAACCAGCTAGAATAGGTCTCTCGTTTGGTAAACAGTTTCACCAATTATGCATCACGTAAATATCAGTTCACAATTAACAGTCAATATAAGGGGCATTATGTGTCACCGAAAGAAAATTGCATCCAGGTGAATTGGCTCACAACCCAAGGATAAACAGTGTCTCCATCTCCAGAGAATTTGTGTCTACAGGGTAAATGTATTCCAACATTCCTAATCTCAAACCAGCTCCACCCCTGAAATCACCTTTCACCCTCCATGGCCTCACCATATGGTGTCAAATTGGCGTCCAATGTGGGGCCGAATCCTTCCGACACTTTAACAGGCAACAAATTGTTGCCCTTCTGTGTTGCATGATTTTCCCTACATGAAAATTCCCACAGAAGGAAGCCCAAACCCGCCAAAATTTTCTGCCAAAATTTTTCTTCAGATTATTCCTACCAGTGTAATTCCTGCCATATTTCCTTGTGTAAAGGGAATTTCTAAAACAACTTCAGAGAGCCAACAACAGTGCCATGATGCCTTCCAGATGTCATCGGGATGCCTGAAAACGTGCCACTTGGTGTGACAAAGAAAGCGTACCTGCCAGAAAAACAGAGCAGCTGCTATTGTACCAACAAGGGCGGACACATGCAGGAAAGTGGCCATCTTGGATGGCAGAGTGATGTCAGCCACCCATCACCTCCTCAGCATAGCACAAAGGGATGGGTGCATGCCAGCAACCCCTGCCCTGCTCCACGCTGGACCAGTTGGGCACAGAATCGATTGAAGGCAGCAGGATCATATGAGCAACACTCACTTCCCTGCTCACCAACACCCGGTCATTGTGTCCTACTGATTCACGCAGAGGGGCCAGCTGCGTGAGGGGCAGGAGTCCACTTCCCTCCAACACCACACTTACATGATCGATTGGGCACCCATGCCCGTGGTTGTGTTTACAAGACATGACTGGAAAGATGTACACGGGTGCTCCGGTGCCACTGTGCCTTCATGTTTACAGCCAATCCCGCAGGACGTAATAGCTTACTATGTTGGCACTCAGTACCATTGCTGTACTCATTAACACCAGCCCTTTTCACAATTGCACCACGGTCAATGTGAGAAAAAGAACACTGAAAGTGAAGAGGGAAAATTTAATCCAAAACAACCAGTGCAAATTTCACAACACCCAAAAACAGAAACACAGGTGTTTCCAAATTACTACATAACGGTGCAGTAACCTACTGTATACTAGTCAGGGGGCAATTACTCTTCACTGTAATCTCTGCCAATTATTGTATCATCATAAGTGCCTATACGATAACGAAATTTGCAACCTTGATGGGACTGACATTCATGTGTCAACAGAGTACTAGTGAGAACACACATAACAAATTGGAGGATTTTCTGACAGGATGCGATCAGCAAGTGGATGCAGGTAACAAAGTGGACTGCCAAAGAAATGAGGTTAGCAACATCAAGCAATGTCGTGATTGCGGAGTAAGAGTGTACAAGCTGCGCATGAATGGCAACGAGGGACTGGCCACACAGGGAGAAGGATTCATGTGTCACAATTGCACAGCAGTGGTCAATAACAACCCACAGCCATCACACACACACACAGCGTGCATGTGGGGAGTGTGAAAAAACCTATGCCGCCCACCTATTCAACACCACCACATCCTACCTTAGCTACAACCCTTCTCATGTTTTTACCACCCACTCCTTACTTCCCAACAGACACTGTACACAATACCATTATTCCCACCAATGGTGCCAACAGTTGCCACGCCCTACCCTTTCATCCAGCCTGTGGCATCATATACAGCAAGCAGTTATGTAACACCATCTGTCAGTTATCAGCTGCAAGGGGATGGAAGGAGAGATGAAATCATTGTGTCCAACGCTACTAAACCACTGCCAAGACCAACCACAGCATAAACACTGGCGAAATTCCAAACCTTGCAGATGTTCCCCGGAACACCCACAGAAGATCCAGCCGCCTTCCTACGTGATTGCACATCGTGATTAACCGGGTACGGTGTATGCGAAGAGGAGTGGGTCAGTTCTGTTGAAGAGCAACTCCAAGGAGAAGCATTTTCTTGATGGCAATCTCTCAATCACTTTGGAATGAAGTGGAGTGAATTTCTCTGGTTGTTTCAGTGTCGCTTCGGAGGTGCCTTCACGTCGCTCCAAGCAGAGAGCTTATGCTCGCTGCAAAAATTCTCGAGTACAACCCGTGCCAACTGCGTAGCAACCCAGGTGTTGTATGATGGTGCTACGAGCAAGTAAGCGGAAGCAGGAAAGCCCAAAGTGTGAATCATAGTGAGCAAAATTCAAAATCTTTCAGACAAAAAACAAAAAACAATTCGGTGAAAACACTAATAAAAAAAACAGGTATAAAAATCAGCAAAAAAAAAAAATATATGACGTATACAGTGCAGGAAGTAAAGGTTCTAAGTGGGATATAAGTCAACCACCGCTGCAACCATGCCGGTATTGTGAAAGGGAAGTTTACCATTGGCACAGCCAATGCCCCAACAACCCATATCTGACATGTTCGCAAGAGAACATCTGCACATGCATCAGGTAAATTGGAAACAGTGGTAAGGGGCCGGACACTCCTGATATAATCTGTTTTATATAACTTCATTATTTTATAGAGGTTACAACCAACCTACACAGCATGTAAACAGTTAACGCCCCCCCCCCCCCCCCCCCATTTCCAAAGTACTGAGCGCTCTTGGCAATGATTGTGAAAGAAAATAGTATTCAGAATTAAACATTATAATGTGGAAAATTAATGATAATTACAACATTTACGGTTAAAATTACGCTCATAAACTAATGCACAATTTTTCTGATTTATAGAGCAAGGGCTTTAAAAATAATTAGAAATATTATGGTAGAGCATGCGGACATCACGGTTATGTGAAAGGTCTCCACCAATCTCCCTTGAGTCTGTTGGCTATGGTCCCCACCCGCCCGGTGAAAAGCCATTATTGCCATTGTGCTCTCTTCCATCCCAATTGATCTATATGCGAGAATTCCTTGCTGGTGACGTCGGAATATTAAATATGCAATTAATTAATTTTGTATTTTATTAAGAGTAGTTTGTGGTACGTGCCTTTTTAGAACAGTCTTCTCAGTGAAATGAATTATCGATACGTGTCTGCCGCTTAGTAAAATTGTTTGTTGTGTGCTGTGGTCCGCCATTTTCTGTGACTATTGTGAAGCGCAAGCAAAACATTATTTTTGTTGTGAAGTGTGAATTTGTTGGTTTAAATAAATAGTTCAGGTGTTTTGTTAATTGCATAATTCAGCAAATAAATTATTTTGTATCAGTAGCCAACAAGTGATTAATCATCCAAAGTTTGGTATGTGTTTAGGAATTACAAAGTGAACAGTAAGTTTGTGTGTTTAGTAAATAATATTTTCTTAAATTATTGTTAGAATATCTTTAATGTATTTGGACATTTATTTGATTGAAACTCTAACAATTTTTACGTAAAACTTAAATTTGCTTAACATGTTTACAATGTGCATTTCGCACATCGAATTTTTTCATGCAGGAGATTTTTAAATGCACGTGGCCTAAATAAGCACCCTTTCTAGTTCATAATAAAAAATGCAATGCTATATATCTGATGAGCATTTCTCGCCTTGGCATGAACATCGACACATTTATCGCATTTAGTTCTTTCGATGAAGTTAAAACTGTTGAGTTATAATAAATTTAATGCTATTTCCGTTCGAACAAAATTTTCCACTGCATCATCAAAACAATGCAAGTTCCAATCGCCACTCTCTCATAAGAAGAACCACAAAAAATCACATCTCACGAAAGACGATAATCTATAGTTCCTTACCTCATAAATTAAATAAAACAAAACCCTAACTAGTATATTATGTGCCCATAAAAAAATACAATCGTTGGGAATGGCAACCAGCTGGATAGAAGTTGTCAGTCTTTCAGTGCTTACCACTGGATTCATAGTTTGTTTACAAAGATAGTTTACTTCATCGACAGAACAGCTGTGGCGGAGCGATACATTGTGGCCTCATTCCTTTTAGAGAACTGTCAAAATTGATTGAAGTTATATGAAACAGAGTATACCATAGTCCCACCGCAAACAAAAAAAACAGGAATTGACACAGCAGTAAGCCCTCATAAACCAGGGTAGTAGCAGCAAGGCACAATTGATCAGCATACTTGTTACAGTCAACATTGTCATGGGCTAATTGATATTGCAGCCTCCCACAATTTCATTCAGCCTCATTTCATAAATGATAGTTATGTCACACCTACTACCCATGTGATCAGACCTAGCCACTAACCAGCATAGTAGCACAGCGCTAGGACAAGCAACATTTACTGTACAAGTGTGTGGTATTGAGACCACAACAACAGCAATAATTTCACCAGAAATCAGAAATAAAACAATTCTTGGAGCATCATGGTTGACAGAACGAAATTCTATTGAAGAGCCCATGGTATGCTGAATCCACTTTGGCGCAAAAGAGCGGCACACAGTATACAACTTAGATCGGCACCCAGCTGATAGATTACCGCCAGTCTCCCTATAGGAAATTGATAACGATGTACCGCATAAACACCAAACAGCTGTCCAGCTATTGTTTGACAAGCACCGGAAAGTGTTTGTCACACATGGCGCCTTGTGTCGCACAACAGTTGCGGAACACGAGATTCCTTTAGTGAAAGAAGGGCTTATCCACACACCTCGAGGGAGTTATCTGCTGCACCAAGCGCGGATAATTCTGCAAAAGATCCAAGAAATGTTGGGTGACGTAATTCAACTTACCGACAGCCAGTACAACTTGGTAATTATGCTTGCACCAAAAAAAGATAGCACCTGGAAGTTCTGTGTATATTTCAGACCGTTCAATCAGGTGACGGGCAGTGCACACTCACCATACATAAGTGTGAAAGGTGTGCTTAGTTCGCTAAGCCAACCCAAAATTTTAATCTCACTGGACTTAAAAAATGGGTACTGGCAAGTCCCTGTTAAGTTAGACGACTGAGAGAAAAAACCTTTCATTGACTCAGACGGGAGGAAATTTCAATTTTGCGCAATGCCGTATAGACTTAAGTGTTCTTCCGCAACTTTCCAGGCGATGACGGTCTAAGTGCTAGACTGCCTCATCAATGAGTACCTACACACTTGTGTATTTGTTTGACACAGTTGTATGGTTAACCAGCTCGGAGGAACACCTGTACCATCTGTCCGTTGTGTTATAGAGACTCGGCATAAATGGCTTAATGTTTGCAACGGAAAAGTGCAACGTGGGAAAACCAGCCCAGATTTCCTTGGACACCATGTGGATGACGCAGGAAACAAACCAAACTCAGAGCAGCTGAGGATAATACAGGACCTTCTGCCACCAGGTACACGAAAACAAATTCGGAATTTTTTTGGGCTAATTATTTGCCTCCGAGAGTATGTGGAATATTTTGCAGTGATAATAGCACCACTGATGGATTTGTTATTGCCACAACTGCATTTTCAGTGGACCAGTGACACAGAAGAAGTGTTCACAGAAATAAAGGCAAAATTTAAATCCTGTCCGACACTAGCTAGGTATGATCCCAGCCAGCATTTAGACCTACAGACAGATGCAAGTCAGGAAGGCCTAGGGGCAGTATTATATCATTGCGACCACAATGAGAATTGCCACATGATCAATTTCACCAGCGCCAAACTCTGCACCACAGAGCAGCACAATGATGTAAACGAGCAGGAATGTCTAGCTGTCATCTGGGCCATTAAAAAGTACAGAGCATACCAAGAGTACCAACGGTTCACCTTATGTACTGATAATATATGCTTAGTAAGGTTACACAGAATGCGTGAAGTGTGCAGTAAATAAACAATGTTTGCATTACATCTCCAAGCCTATGACTTCATTGTAGACCACACACGGGGGAAGGAAAATCAGCTGGCAGATGCACTCGTGCGCTCCCCCAGCGCTGACATCGTTGTGAGGGATCACGTTGAGTGGGAATAAATACTACCACTGATCACGCAAGAGCTGTTCCAGGAAGTAATCATACAACAACTGAATGCAGTAAACAATGCAGTCTTAATTAATGAGCTGTATCATGAAGTGGAGCAGACGCATCTAGGACGTGCACTCGTGCAAGACAGGAAAAACATGCGTGCACAGCAGGAGTTAAAGAATTGACGCATAGTGGATGGACTCTTAGAAACTTTTTTGCCGAACGATTCCACGGAGTGGCAGTTATTTGGCCCCACGTGCACGAGAGAAAGGGTATTAGCTTATGCACACAGTGGCAACATGGTGGAACATTCCAGAACCAACTAAACTGCATAAATAAGGGAATATTTTTTCTGACATGCACTCCAATACGTACAATGGTGTGTAAAATGTAACCAGTTTAAAGAAAGATGCAGGGATTTACTACCCAACGGCGAACCCCACGGAGCATCGTAACCAAGAGCTTAAAAGTACAGCTACGACTCTCTGAGGGCGATCAACATGTCACATGGGCCAACCACCTGCCAGCCACTACACCATTCACTGGCATGTCAATGCCGCCATCCGCAAAACACCAGCCAACATACTACTGGGGCATAACTTTTGCCTGCTAGGTGAGGCCAACTACCCGTAAGTGTGGGAGAGCAGCAAGCCCGCCAGTAGTGACACTCGACGGAGATAATTCCATCACCAACTGCATGAAACACAGCAACATCATGCACAATACACTTCGAAATGGCTGCACACACCATAACGGGGCCACCAACGGCATTTCAACCCGGAAAAGTGTTTTCTAAAGTGTCTCCCATCAGAGGAGTGTTCATGTAATTCAGTAAATACATATGTGAAGAGAGTTCTGTGTATTATTTACATGTGGCGCCTCTCTGCATGACAGGACAAGAGCCCTTATAATCCCCGCTACCAGTGTTATGTCTCTTAAGTGTTTTGTACGTATAATCAATACTGCAACATGTGTACTTTAATTAATTAATCTGACAAGGCATGGGACCAGTTAGAATAGGTACCTTGTTTAGTAAACAGTTTCGCCAATCACACATTACGTAAATACCAGTTCGCAATTAATAGTCAATATTAGGGGCAACATGTGTGACCGAAGGAAAATTATGTCCAGGTACCGTGGGGGCCAGGAATGTAGTGAGCTGTCAGTGCGGGGGTGAAGAGCGAAGATAAGGAGCAGAAGGACAGCGGCAGTAGGGTACGTAAGGGAAGGGAGTGTCTTGCAATGGGGGATTCCACCTCCCTTCCTGCGCTACTAACACTTAATAGTATATTGGCTATGGATAATGGAGCAGAATGTAAAGCATTGGAAAAGTAATAAGGTGATTCACAGCAAAGAGAGAGAAATAATTGGAAAAGTAATATCAATCTGTGATGTAGAAGCTCGTGATAAATAACTTTTGATTCCTATTCACAAAGTAACAGCCCATGCCGCGAATTATACAGATGTAAGCAAAGCAACAGTGATGCGTATTCATAAGAAACAAATTGCAATGCCAAATGAACCACATACAACACGAGGGAAAAAGAGGTAAGCCATGCATTTTAGACATGTGTAATGTGCAAGAGTGATGCTGGAAAATGCGTATTTAATGTTGTTGACATCAGATGTACACAATAGGACAAACGTATGTGTGTTTATTTATTTCTGCTAATTAAGATTACTATAGTCCTTTCTGTTTGTGCAGGCCACGAAAATATCGCAAAATTGAGATTGACAGCTTCGATAACGGTGTCATAAGTGATATTATCCAGGAATTCTATGCAGTAAAGTAAGCTGTTCCCGTAGAGCGCAAACTGATTCCCATTTTAAAGGACAAAATAGGTTGGCAGTGGAGCCCTTTATCGCTCAAGAGATTATTGCAAAATATGGGTTAAGTCTGGAAACGGTGCGAAGACAAGCGGCATTTGTTGATTGAACGAGCTGATATCGTGGCATGGTGCTCCAAGTACCTCACACAAATTAGACAGTATTGGTCGGTAGGTAAGGATGTGTTTTACCTTAATGAGTCGTGGGTGGATACAAATCTCACATTCGCGAAATGCTGGCAACGCAAACATGATGTAATGGAAATAACTAAAGGAAATGCAACCAAGAGGCTAACACTGGTACAGATTAGTTCCAAGACATGGATTTCTCCCAGGGAGATTATTAATGTACACATCATGTACTACAGTAGGAGATTATCACGGTGAGATGAATTCTACTCACTTTGAAAAGTGGCTGTCCGAACGTGTTATTCCAAACTTGCCACCATATTCTGTTGTAATGATGGATAATGCACCATACCACTCAAAACAGGACGATAAACCTCCTTCGAAGTACATTACCAAAAATGAAATGATTTCATGGCTAAAATTAAGAGGCCTACAGTATGATGAAAAGTGGTTGAAATGTGTGTTGGCAGAACTAATTGAAAAACACAAACCAAAATAGAAAATATTTTGGGTTGATCAACTTTTATAAGGTGAGGGACATTGTGTCATTTCACTCCCGCCAGTGTGGCGCCGGAACTGGGGGAGGGG